>CANSNZ010000834.1:0-144282 GCA_947646795.1 Beta lomatogona | reverse complement strand
TGAGTTTTGGGCCCCCATCGTCCCTCCTTGTACTAAAAAGCCCAAAATGAGCTTAGATCATATGCTTTTTAATTATCAAACATACTGCGTTACCAAACCTATTCAATCACAATCCATTCCTATTACTCATCAAAGCAACTCCTACGGGATTGGACAACACGCCATCGGGTCCATTAGGCCTAAATACCTCACCAAATCTCATGACTTGAGTTTTGAGCAACCATTGTCCCTCCTTGTACAAAATCCTAAATTAACTTTAGATCACATGATTTTAGGCTAATTAAAATATGCTTTTAAGCATTACCAAACCTTGTATCAATCACTAACTATTCCCATTACTCATCAAAGCAATCCTAACGGGATTGACAATCACGCCATCGGGGTCCATTAGGCCAAAACCTCACAAATCCTATTGACCTCGAGTTCAGCCCCATTGCCCCTCCTTGTAATAAAAGTCCAACTTAACCCTGCATACTTAATGCTTTAGGTAATCACCAAACATGCTTGGGCATTATCAAACCTATCCAATCACAATCCATTCCCATTACTCATCAAAGCAATCCTAAGGGGATCGACAATGTCAATGGGTCCAATAGGCCCAATACCTTCCAAACTCCTCAAGATTGAGTTTTAACCCCATCGTCCCTCCTCGTACTAAAAAGCCCAAATTAGCCCTGTATCATATGCTTTTAGGTAATCGCTAAACAAGCTGTGGGCATTACCAAACCTATCCAATTACAAACTCCATTCCCATTACTCATCAAAGGAATCCTATGGTGATTGACAATAACGCCAATTAGTGTCCATTAGGCCCAAAACCTCACCAAAACACATCGATTTGAGCTAGGGCCCCTATCATGTCCCTCATTTTACTAAAAAGCCCAAATTAACCCCATATCATATGCTTTTAGGTAATTATTAAAAATGCTTTCGGGGTATTTCCAAAGCTATCCAATCACAATCTATTCCCATTACTCATCAAAAGCAATCATAGGGGTATCGACAATCATTCCACCGGGTCCATTACATCAAGACCTTACCAAATCCTACGGACTTGGAAGCTTGGGCCTCCATATGTCCCTCTCGTATTAAAAGCCCAAATTAACTACAAATCATATGATTTTAGGTAATAAGCTGCATACCTAATTGGAAGCATTACCAAACATATCCAATCACAATCCATTCACTTACTTATCAAAGCAAATCCCTACGGGGATCGACAACCACTATGGGGTCCATTAGCCCAATCACCTCACCAAATTCCATCACTTCGAGTCAGGGGCTACTATCGGACTACTTGTACTAAAAGCCCATACCAACTACAGATCATATGCTATTAGGTAATTACCAAACATGACTGGGGTATTACCAAACCCATGCAATCACAATCCATTACTATTACTTATCAAAGCAAATCCCTATGGGATTGACAATCATAACACCGGGTCCATTAGGCCCAATATTGACACCAAATCCTATCGATTCGAGCCTAGCCCCCCATTGCCCCTTCTTTCTGTATTAAAAAAGCCTACCAATTTACCCCATCATATGCTTTAGGTAATTACCAAACATGATTTCAAGTATTACCAAAACCTATCCAATCAAAATCCATTCCCATTACTCATTAAAGCAACCCATGGGATTGAACAATCATGCCACCGGTCCATTGGACCCAATACCACATTAAATCCTTTCGACTTGTGTTGGGGCCCCTATCGCCCCTCCTTGTACAAAAAAGGCCAAATTAAACATGGATCACTTGCTTTTAGGTAATATTCCAAACATGGTTGGGCATACCAAACCTATCCAATCACAAACTATTGCCACTACTTATCAAAGCAATCCTATGGGATTGGGTAATCATGCCACGGTCCATTAGGCCCAATACTTCACTAAATCCTATGGATCCGTGTTCAATAGACACCCATTGTCCTCCAGGTAAAAAAGCAAAATTAACCCTTCATCACTACGATTTTAGGTAATTACCAAACATGCTTTAAGCATTACCAAACCTATCCAATCACAATTCATTCCAATACTCATCAAAGCAATCCTAAGGGTATCGACAATCACGCCACTTGGTCCACTAGCCCCAATACCTACCAAAACCCCCATGACTTGAGTTCAGGCCCTATCATTTCCCTCTTTGTACTAAAAATCAAATAACCATAGATCACTTCGCTTTCGTAATAAGCCATTAGGTCCAATACCTCACCAAAACCAGTCGACTCGAGTTTCGGCCCCCTATCATTCCTCCTCTTTGTAATAAAAAGTCCAAGTTACCTCCGTATCTTATACTTTGGGTAATACCAAACATGCTTGGGGCATTATCAAACCTATCCAATCATAACTGCGGTTCCCATTACGCATCAAAGCAATCCTAAGGGATTGGACAATAATATCAGTTGTGGTCTATTAGGCCCTATACCTCACCAAAACTTTGTTATTTGAAGTTCAGAGGCCCCTATCGTCCTTCCTTGTACAAAAACCAAATAACCCCATATCATATGCTTTTAAGTAATTAACAAACAAGCTGCGGGGCATTACCAAACCTATCCAACTACAACCATTCATTACTCATCAAAGTACCCATGGTATTGGACAATCGCGCCACTAGCTCCATTAGGCCAGGGTCATCACCAAATCCCAATGACTAGAGTTGGGCCCCTACGTGCCCTTCTTTGTAAAAAAGCCCAAAAAACTAGCGTATCATATGCTTTAGGTAATACACTGCATACGATTCGGGCAATACCAAACCTATACAATCAAAATCCATTCCACTTACTTATCAAAGCAAATTTTGGCGGTGGGATTGACAATCATGCCACTGGGTCCATTAGGCCCAATACCTCACCAAACTCCTATCGATTTGGAGTTTTGGGCAAACCATTGTCCCTCTCAGGACAAAATCCCAACAACCCTGATCACACGATTTTAGGTAATTACAAAATACGCTTTAAGCATTACTAAACCTATCCAATCACAATCCATTCCTATTACTTCATCGAGGGCAATCTTGGTGGGGATCGACAATCACGCCATCGGGTCTATTAGGCCAAAACCTCATTAAATCCTATCGATTTCCGAGTTTGGGCCCTCATCATCCCTCCTTTGGCCAAAAAGTTCAACTTAACCCGCATCTTATGCTTTTAGGTAATTACCAAACATGTTGGGATTATCAAACCTATCCAATCACAATCCATTCCCATTACTAATCAAAGTGAACTCCATGGGATTGACAATAATGTCACCGGGTCCAATAGGCCCAATACCTCACTAAACTCCTTACCGATTTCGAGTTTAAATCCCCATTGTCCCTCCTCGTATTAAAAAGCCCAAATTAGCCCCGCATCATATGCGTTTGGAGTATCACTAAACAAGTTCGGGGTATTACCAAACTTATCCAATCACAAACCATTCCTATTACTCATCAAAGGAATCCTGGCTGGGGGATTGACAATAATGCCACTGGAGTCCATTAGGCCCAAAACCTCCACCAAACCACATCGATCGGAGTTGGGCCCCCATTGCCCCTAATTTTACTAAAAGCCCAAAATTAACCCCGCATCATGCGCTTTTAGGTAATTACTAAAATGCTTTAATATTTCCAAAGCTATTCAATTACAATCCATTCCTATTACTCATCAAAAAGTAATCATATTGTATTTGACAATCATTCCACCGGGTCCATTAAGACCAAGACCTTACCAAATCCTATCGACTGAAGCTTCTAGGGCCTCCATTGTCCCTCAGGTATTAAAAAGCCTAAATAACCACAAATCATAAGGATTTAGGTAATCATGACATACCTGAAAGCATTGAGCCAACCATATCCAATCAACAAGCCATTCCACTTACTTATCAAAGCAACCCCATGGGATCGGACAAATCATGCCATCGACCATTAGGCCCAATACCTCACCAAATTACATCGATTCGAGTCAGCCACCATTGTCACTCCGTACTAAAAAGCCCAACTTAACTACGTATCATATGCTATTAAGTAATATACCAAACATGATTCGGGGCATTACCAAACCTATGCAATCACAATCTATTACTATTATCATTATCAAAGCAACCTACGGGATTGACAATCATACCATCGGGTCCATTAGGCCCAAATATTATACCAAATCCCATCGACTCGAGCTTGGGGCCCTCATCAATGTCCTTCTTGTATTAAAAGCCTAAATTAACTCATATATCATATGCTTTAGGTGATTACTTCAAACATGATTGGAAGTATTACCAAACCTATCCAATCAAAATCCATTCTCATTACTCATTAAAGCAACCCTATTGGGATCAACAATCACGCCATCAGGTTCAGTAGACCCAAAACCACATTAAATCCTACCAATTGTGCGTTCGGGGCCCCTATCGTCCCCTCCTCGTACTAAAAAGGCCAAATTAAACATGGATCACTTCGTTTTTAGGTAATTACCAAACACATGGTCGGGTATTACCAAACCTATCCAATCACAACCTATTGCCATTACTCATCAAAGCAATCCATGGGGATTGGGCAATCATGCCATCGGGTCCATTAGGCCCAATGGCTTCACCAAATCCTACGACCTCGAGTTTGGACACCCATTGTCCTCCTTGTGCAAAAAGCATAAAAACCCTGATCACATGATTTTATGTAATTACCAAACATGTTTAAGCATTACCAAACCTAATCCATAATCACAATTCATTCCCATTACTCATCAAAGCAATCCTATGGGTATCGATAATCACGCCACTTGGCCCACTAACCCTGAATACCTCACCAAACCCTATCGACTCGAAGCTCGGGGCCCCCATTGTCCCTCTTGTACTAAAAATCCAAAAACCATAGATCACTTGCTTTTAGGTAATAAGCCATTAGGCCCAATACCTCACCAAAACCAGCGACTTGGAGTTTCGGGCCCCCATTGTCCTCTCTTTGTAATAAAAAGTCCAAGCTACTCCAGATCTTATACTTTTAGGTAATGGCCAAACATGCTTTGGGCATTATCAAACCTATCCAATCATAACTGCTTCATTACGCATCAAAGCACCTTAATGGGGATTGACAATAATATCACAGGATCTATTAGGCCCTATACCTCACCAAACTTTGTCGATTCGAGTTTCAGCCCCTATCGTCCTTCCTCGTACTAAAAGCCTAAAATTAACCCCATATCATATGCTTTGTAATTACCAAACAAGCTTGGGGCATTACCAAACTCATCCAATCACAATCTATTTCCTATTACTATCAAAGCAATCCTAGCGGGTATTGACAATCATGCCACTAGCTCCATTAGGCCCAATATCGTCACCAAATCCTATCGATTAGAAGCTTCGGGCCCTCATTGCCCTCTATGTAGTAAAAAGCCCAAAAAAACTACGTATCATATAGCTTTTTAGGTAATTACTGCATATGATTTCCGAGTAATACCAAACTTATACAATCAAAATCCATTCCACATACTTATCAAAGCAACCCTATGGGACTGGACAATCATGTCATCGGTCCATTAGGCCGAATACTTCACCAAAATCCTAATGACTCGAAGCTTTGGCACCATTGTCTCTCCTGTACTAAAAAGCCCAAATTAACTACATATATCATATGCTAGGTAATTACCAAAAATGCTTTTGCAAATACTAAACCTATTCACCGAATCCATTCCATTACTATCAAAGCAATCCTGCGGGTATTGACAATCATGCCATCGGGTCCATTAGGCCCACTACTCACCAAATCCGATTCGACAGCCGCCCCCATTGTCCTCTTCGTATTAAAAGCCCAAATTAACCCGCAGATCTTATGCTTTAGGTAATTACTGCATGATTCGAAAGCATTACCAAACCTATCCAATCACAATCCATTCCACTTACTTATCAAAGCAACCCTAGGGACTGGACAATCATGCCACTAGGTCCATTAAGCCTAATACCTACCAAATCCTAACGACTTGAAGTTTTGGGGCTACCATTATCTCTCCTTGTACTAAAAAGCCTAAATTAACCACAAATCATACGCTATTAGGTAATTACTAATCACGATTTAGGATTACCAAATCTATGCAATCACAATCCATTACCATTACTTATCAAAGCAATCCTACTGGGATTGACAATCATGCCACTAGGTCCATTAGGCCCAATACTACACGCAATCCTATTTACTCGAAGCTGGGGCCCCTATCACCCCTCCCTCCATGTACTAAAAAGCCCAAATTAACCTATGTTCATATGCTTTTCTGTACTATCAAACATACTGGGCATTACCAAACCTATCCAATCACAATCCATTCCCATTACTCAGAAAGCAACCCTATGGGATTGGACAATCATGCCACCGGTTCCATTAGGCCCAACACTCACCAAATCCTATCGACTTGAGTTTCGGGCACCACCGGCCCTCCTCAGACTTAAAAGCCCAAATTAACCCCAAATCACATGATTTCAGGTAATACCAAACATGTTTTAAGCATTACCAAACCTATCCAATCATAATCCATTCTCATTACTCATCAAATCAATCTTACGGGGATTGACAATAATGCCACTTGGTCCACTAGGCCCAATACCTCACCAAACCCTATCGACTTGAGTTTGGGCCCCCATTGTCCCTCTTTGTACTAAAATCCAAATTAACCATGATCACTACGTTTAGGTAATTAGCAAACATGCTTTAGGCGTTACTGCACCTATCCACCGTCAATCCATTCCTCATTACTTCATCAAAGCAATCCTATGGGGATCGACAATAATGCCACCGGGTCCATTAGTCCCAATAACTCACCAAACCCTATCGACTCAGTTTAGGCACCCATTGTCCCTCCTTGTACTAAAAACCTAAATTAACTCTCAGACACATGATTTTAGGTAATTACCAAACATGATTTAAGCATTACCAAATCCTCATTCAATCACAATTATTCCCTTTTACTATCAAAGCAATTCCTAAGGGGATCATACAATCATGCCATCGGGTCTTATTAGGCCAAATACCTCATTAAATCCTTAATCACTCTGAGTTTTAGCCCCCTATTGTCCCTCCCCTCTTGTACTAAAAAAAGTCCAAATTAACCGCAGATCTTATGCTTTTAGATAATCGCTAAACCTCGTCAAGATTACCAAACTTATCCAATCACAATCCATTCCCATTACTTATCAAAGCAATCCTATGGAATGGATAACAATGTCATTGGGTCGATTGTGTGCCCAATACCTCACCAAAAACCAATGATTTTGACTTTTGGGCCCCTATTTGTCATTCCTCCTTCGTTATAAAAAGTCCAAGTTAACTCCGCATCTTATACTTTTAAGTAATGGCAAACATGCTGGGCATTATCAAACCTATCCAATCACAATCCATTCCCATTACGCATTAAAGCAATCCTAAGGGGATTGACAATAATGTCACTTGGTCTATTAGCCCAATACTCTCCCCAAACTTCGCCGATACTGAGCTTCGGGGCCCCCACGCTCTCCTTGTACTAAAAAGCCCAAATTAACCCCAAGCATCATATGCTTTTAGGTAATTACCAAACAAGATTCGGGGCATTACCAAACCTATCCAATCACAATCCATTCCCATTACGCATCAAAGTAATCCTATGATTGGACAATAATGTCATCGGGCTCATTAGGCCCAATACCAATACTTCGCCGACTTTCGAGCTTCGACCACCATTGTCCCTCCTTGTAATAAAAGCCCAAATTTACCCTTATCATATGCTTTAGGTAATTACCAAACAAGCTAGGCATTACCAAACCTATCCAATCACAACCCATTCTATTACGCATCAAAGCAATCCTGTGCTGGGGATTGGACAATAATGTCATCGGGTCTATTAGGCCCAATACTCTCCCCAAACTTCTGACTTGAGTTTTCAGGGCTCCCTATTGTCCTCTTTGTATTAAAAAAAGCCCAAATTAACTACGATCATATGCTTAGGTAATTACTGCATACTTGATTCGAGCATTATCAAACCTATCCAATCACAATCCATTCCACTAACTTATCAAAGCAACCCTACGGGATTAGCATAATCATGCCACTAGGTCAATTAAGCCCAATACCTCACCAAATCCTATTAACTTCGAGTATCGATATCATTATCTCTCCTCGTACTAAAAAAGCCCAAATTAACCACAAATCATTTGGCTATTAGGTAATTATCAATCATGATTTAGGCATTACCAAGCCTATGCAATCGTAATCCATTATCATTACTTATCAAAGCAACTTCTACGGGGACGTGGACTATCATGCCACCGGGTCCATTAGGCCCAATACTACACGTAAATCCTATCAATTTCGAGCTTTGGGGCTCCTCTATCGTCCCTCCTGTACTAAAAAAGCCCAAATTAACCCGAGATAATATGCTTTCTGAGAATTATCAAACATTCTTCGGGGCATTACCAAACCTATCCAATCATAAATCCATTCCCATTACTTATCAAAGCAACCATATACGGGATCGACAATAATGCCACTTCGGGTCCACTAGCCCCAATACCTCACCAAACCCCATCGACTTGAGTCTGGGGCGCCCCATCGTCCCTACTTCGTACTCAAAAGCCCAAATTAACCATAGATCACTTATTTTTAGGTAATTACCAAACATGCTTGGGCATTACCAAACCTATCCAATCACAATCCATTCCCATTACTTCATCAAAGCAATCCCATGGGGATCGGACAATAATGCCATCGGGTCCATTAGTCCCAATAACTCACCAAACTCCATCGACTTGAAGTTTCTGGGGCACCCATTGGCCGGCCCTCGTACAACAAACCTAAATTAACCCTGCAGCACATGATTTTAGGTAATTACCAAACATGCTTTTAAGCATTACCAAACCTATCCAATCACAATTAATTCCCATTACTCATCAAAGCAATCCTACGGGAATGGACAATAATGTCATCAGGTCGATTAGGCCAATACCACAAAGAAACTGGGCCGACTTTGAGATTTAGGCCCCTATTTGCCCCTCCTTGTAATAAAAAGTCCAAGTTAACCCGCATCTTATACTTTTAAGTAATGGCCAAACATGCTTTGGGCATTATCAAAACCTATCCAATCATAATCCATTCCCATTACGCATAAAGCGATCCTACGAGGATCGACAATAATGTCACACGGTCTATTAGCCCAATACCTCCCCAAACTTCGCTGACATGAGTTTGGGGCCCCCATTGTCCCCTCCTCCTTGTACAAAAAGCCCAAATTAACCCCTAGATCATATGCTTTTAGGTAATTACCAAACAAGCTTGGGCATTACCAAACCTATCCTATCACAATCCATTCCCATTACGATCACAAGAATCCTATGGGATTGGACAATAATGTCACTGGTCTATTAGGCCCAATACCTCCCCAAACTTCGCTGATTCCTGAGCTTTCAGCCACCACCGTCCCTCCCTCGTACTAAAAACGCAAATTTACCCCAAATCATATGCTTTTAGGTAATTACTAAACAAGCTGGACATTACCAAACCTATCCAATCACAACCCATTCCCATTACGCATCAAAGCAATCCTAACGGGGATTGGACAATAATGTCACCGGGGTCTACTGTTAAACTAATACCTCACCAAACCCTATCGACTTGAGTTTTCGGCGCCCATCGTCCCCTCCTTGTACTAAAAAGCCCAAATTAACCATAGATCACTTCGTTTTAGGTAATTACCAAACATGCTTGGGGCATTACCAAACCTATCCAATCACAATCCATTCCCATTACTCATCAAAGCAATCCTATTGGGATTGAAAAATAATGCCATTGGGTCCATTAGGCACAATAACTCACCAAACCCTATCGACAGGTTTTCAGGGCCCCCATTGTCCTCCTCGTAATAAAAAGCCCAAATTAACACTCGTATCATGCTTTTAGGTAATTACCAAACATGCTTTGGGCATTACCAAAACCTATCCAATCACAATGGATATCGACAATCATGCCACCGGGTCCATTAAAGCTCAATACCTCACCAAACCCCCTATCGACATGAGCTTGGGGCCCCCATTGTCCCTCCTTGTAATAAAAAGCCCAAATTAACCACAACATATGCCTTTAGGTAATTACCAAACTTCGTTTGAGGTATTACCAAACCTATCCAATCACACTCCATACCCAATACTCATCAAGCCACCTTATGTGGTTTCAACAATCATGCCACCGGGTCCATTAGGCCCAATACCTCACTAAAACCTCTATCGACTTCCGAGTTTTAGGTCCCCCATTGTCCCTCCTCGTACTAAAAAGTCCATATTTACTCAAATGATATGTTTTTTCGACAATTACCAAACACGCTGGGTATTACCAAACCTATCCAATCACAAACCATTCCTTTATTACTCATCAAAGCAACTTTCCTGGGATTGGGCAATCATGTCACCGGATCCCATTGGGCCCAATACTTACTAAACCTCTTATTGATTTCGAAGTTTTCTGGGGCCCCTATCATATGGATATCGGGACAATCATGCCATCGGGTCCATTAAGGCTCAATACCTCACCAAACCCCAATGACATGAGTTTGGGGCCTCCATTGCCCCTCCTTGTAATAAAAAGCCCAAATTAACTACGTATCATATGCCTTTAGTAATTACCAAACTTCGCTTAGGCATTACCAAACCTATCCAATCACACCGCATACCAATACTCATCAAGCCAATCCCATGTGGCTCGAACAATCATGCCACCGTCCATTAGGCCCAATACCTCACTAAACCCCATTAACTTGAGTTTTAGGCCCCATTGTCCCTCCTTGTACTAAAAAGTCCGTATTTACTCAAATGATATGTTTTTTCCAGAATTACCAAACACGCTTTGGAAATTACCAAACCTATCCAATCACAAACCATTCCTATTACTTCATTAAAGCAATCCTATGGGACGGGGCAATCATGCCACCGGGTCCATTAGGCCCAATACCTCACTAAACCCTATCGACGGTTTGAGGCTCCCTATCATAGGGGATTAGACAATTATGCCACCGAGTCCATTAGGCCCAATACTTCACCAAAATCCTAATACTCGGGAGTTCGGGGCCACCGTTGTCTCTCCTTGTACTAAAAAGCCCAAATTAACCACGTATCATATGCTATTAGGTAATTACCAAAAAAGCTTGCGGGCATTACCAAACCTATCCAATCGAATCCATTCCCATTACTCATCAAAGCAATCCTACGGGTATTGGACAATCACGCCACTTGAATCCATTAGGCCCACTACCTCACCAAATCCCATCGATTTCGAGTCAGGCCCCTATCGTCCCTCTTTGTATTAAAAAGCCCAAAATTAACCACAGATTATATGCTTTTAGTAATTACTGCATACGATTCGGCATTACCAAACCTATCCAATCACAATCCATTCCACTTACTTATCAAAGCAACCCTATGGGATTGCGACAATCATGCCACTAGGTCAATTAAGCCCAATACCTCACCAAATCCTAATGACTCGAGTATCGGGCCATCATTATCTCTCCTTTACTAAAAAGCCCAAATTAACCACAAATCATTTCGCTAATAGTAATTATCAATCATGATTTAGGCATTACCAAACCTATGCAATCATAATCGATTATCATTACTTATCGGCTAAGCCATTTACGGGATCAACTATCATGCCACCGGGTCCATTAGGCCCAATACTACACCAAATCCCCATCGACTTGAGTTTGGGGCTCCCATTGCCCTCCTTGTACTAAAAAGCCTAAATTAACCGAGATAATATGCTTTTTTGCATTATCAAACATATTTCGGTATTCCCAAACTTCCATTCAATCACAATCCATTCCATTACTTATCAAAGCAAATTCATACGGGAATGGACAATAATGCCACTTGGTCCACTAGCCCCAATACCTCACCAAACCCTATCGACCGACAGTTGGGGCGCCTATTGTCCCTCCTCGTACTAAAAAGCCCAAATTAACTCATAGATCACTTGCTTTGTAATTACCAAACATGCTTGGGGCATTACCAAACCTATCCAATCACAAATCCATTCCCATTACTTCATCAAAGCAACCCTATGGGATTGGAAAATAATGCCACCGGGTCCATTAGGCACAATAACTCACCAAACCCTTATCGATTTGTGTTGCCCCCATTGTCCCTCTCCTTGTACTAAAAAGCCCAAATTCACACTAGATCATATGCATTTAGGTAATTACTAAACATGCTTTGGGGCATTACCAAACCTATCCAATCACAATCCATTCCCATTACTCATCAAAGCAATTACTGGGGATTGAACAATCATGCCACTGGGTCCATTAGGCCCAATACCTCTACTAAAGCCCATCGACTTGAGTTTTAGGCCCCCATTGTTCATCATTGTACTAAAAAGTCCGCATAACTCCAAATCATATGCTTTTTATTTAATTACCAAACACGCTGGGGCATTACCAAATCCTATCCAATCACAAACCTATTCTATTACTCATCAAAGCAATCCTATGGGATCGGGCAATCATGTCACCGATCCATTGGGCCCAATACCTCACTAAACCCTATCTGACTTCGAGCTGGGCCCCAATCATATGGATATTGGACAATCATGCCATCGGGTCCATTAGGCTCAATACATCACCAAACCCCCTAATCGACATGAGTTTTAGGCTCCCCATTGTCCCTCCCTCGTAATAAAAAGCCCAAATTAACCACAACTATATGCCTTTAGGTAATTACCAAACTTCGTTTAGGCATTACCAAACCTATCCAATCACACTCCATACCCAATACTATCAAGCCAATCTATCGTGGTTCGAGCAATCATGCCATCGGGTCCATTAGGCCCAATACCACTAAACCCCATCGACTTGGAGTTTTAGGCCCCCATTGTCCCCTCCCGTACTAAAAAGTCCGTATTTACTCATGATATGTTTTTTTCGCACTACCAAACACGCTGGGCATTACCAAATTCTATCCAATCACAAATCATTCCCTATTACTCATCAAAGCAATCCTTCGGGATTGGGCAATCATGTCACCGATCCGTGGGCCCAATACCTCACTAAACCCCATCGACTCGAAGCCAGGCCCCTATCATATGGATATTGGACAATCATGCCATCGGGTCCATTAGGCTCAATACCTCACCAAACCCCCTATCGACATGAGTTTTCGGGGCCCCCATTGCCCCTCCTTGTAATAAAAAAGCCTCAAACTAAACCACAGGATCATATGCCTTAGTGTAATTACCAAACCTCTTTAGTATTACCAAACCTATCCAATCACACTCCATACCCAATACTCATCAAGCCAATCTTATGTGGTTTCAACCATCACGCCATCGGGGTCCATTAGGCCCAATACCTCACTAAACCCCAATCGACTTGAGTTTTAAGCCCCCATTGTCCCTCCTCCTTGTACTAAAAAGTCCATATTTACTCAAATGATATGTTTTTTTCGCAATTACCAAACACGCTGGGATTACCAAACCTATCCAATCACAAAACCATTCCCATTACTCATTAAAGCAATCCTATGGGATTGGGCAATCATGCCACCGGGTCCATTAGGCCCAATACCTCACTAAACCCTATCGATTTGAAGTTTGGGGCTCCCTATCATGGGGAATTAGACAATTATGCCATCGAGTCCATTAAGCCCAATACTTCCCCAAAAATCCTATCGACTTGAGTTTTCGCAGTCACCATTGTCTCTCCTCGTACTAAAAAAGCCCAAATTAACCACAGATCATATGCTATTAGGTAATTACCAAAAATGCTTGGGGCATTACCAAACCTATCCAATCGAATCCATTCTCATTACTCATCAAAGCAATTCATTGTGGATTGGGCAATAATTCCATCAGGTCCACAGGCCCAATACCTCACCAAACCCTATCGACTTGAGTCAGGCCCCTATTGTCCCTCTTTATATTAAAAAAGCCCAAATTAACTACGTATCATACGCTTTAGGTAATTAGCATACGATTTGGAGCATTACCAAACCTATCCAATCACAATCCATTCCACTTACTTATCAAAGCAACTCCTATGGGGATTGGACAATCATGCCACTAGGTCCATTAAGCCTAATACTCTACCAAATCCCATCGACTTCGAGTTTCCAGGCCACCATTATCTCTCCTTGTACTAAAAAGCCCAAATTAACCACAAATCATATGCTATTAGGTAATCGCTAATCACTGATTTAGGCATTACCAAACCTATGCAATCACAATCCATTACCATTACTTATCAAAGCAACTTTACTGGGATTGGACAACCATGCCATCGGGTCCATTAGGCCCAATACTACACGCAAGCCTTCCATTTACTTGGAGTTTTCGGGGCTCCCTATTGCCCCTCCTCGTACTAAAAAGCCCAAATTAACCCCCCGATCATATGCTTTTCTTAATTATCAAACATACTGGGGCATTACCAAACCTATCCAATCACAATCCATTCCCATTACTCATCAAAGCAACCCTACTGTGGATTGGACAATCATGCCATCGTTTCCATTAGGCCCAATACCTCACCAAATCCCATCGACTTCGAGCTTGGGGTACCAATGTCCATCTTTGTACTAAAAAGCCCAAATTAACCCTAAATCACATTATTTTAGGTAATTACCAAACATGCTTTAAGCATTACCAAACCTATCCAATCATAATCCATTCCCATTACTCATCAAATCAATCCTATGTGGGATCGGACAATAACGCTACTTGGGTCCACTAGCCCCAATACCTCACCAAACCCCATTGACTTGAAGCCGGGGCCCCCATTGTCCCTCTTGTACTAAAAATCCAAATTAAACATGGATCACTTCGCTTTTAGGTAATTGGGCAAACATGCTTGGGGTATTACCAAACCTATCCAATCACAATCCATTCTATTACTATCAAAGCAATCCTATGGGGATTGGACAATAATGCCATCGGGATCCATTAGTCCCAATAACTCACCAAACCCCATCGATTTCGAGCTGCACACCCATTGTCCCTCCTTGTACTAAAAAGTCCAAATTAACCCTGCATCTTATGCTTTTAGATAATTACCAAACCTCGCTTCTTAGCATTACCAAACTTATCCAATCACAATCCATTCCCATTACTTATCAAAGCAATCCTACGGGAATGGACAAATAATGTCATCGGGGTCGATTAGGCCTAATACCTCACCAAAACCACTGACTTCGACTTTAGGCTACTATTGCCCCCTCCTTGTAATAAAAAGTCCAAGTTAATTCCGTATCTTATACTTTTAAGTAATGGCCAAACATGCTTGGCATTATCAAGCCTATCCAATCATAATCCATTCCCATTACGCATTAAAGCAATCTTATGGGAATTGGACAATAATGTTACTGGGTCTATTAGGCCCAATACTCTCCCCAAACTTCGCCGCCATGAGTTTTGGGCCCCCATTGTCCCTCCTTGTACTAAAAAGCCCAAATTAGCCCCAGATCATATGCTTTTAGATAATTACTAAACAAGATTTGGGGGCATTACCAAACCTATCCAATCACAATCCATTCCCATTACGCATCAAAGCAATCCTATGGGGATTGGACAATAATGTCACTGGGGTCTATTAGGCCCAATACCTCCCCAAACTTCGTCGACTTGAGTTTTGGCCCACCATTGTCCCTCCTTGTACTAAAAAGCCCAAATTTACCCCTGATCATATGCTTTTAGGTAATTACCAAACAAGCTTGGGCATTACCAAACCTATCCAATCACAACCCATTCCCATTACGCATCAAAGCAACCCTAATGGGGATTGACAATAATGCCATCGGTCTATTAGGCCCCAATACCTCCCCAAACTTCGCCGATTTGAAGTTTGGGGTCCCCATTGCCCCTCTTGTATTAAAAAGCCCAAATTAACCACGTATCATATGCTTTTAGGTAATTACCAGACATGATTCGAGCATTATCAAACCTATCCAATCACAATCCATTCCACTTACTTATCAAAGCAACCCTATGGGATCATACAATCATGCCACTAGGTCAATTAAGCCCAATACCTCACCAAATCCCATCACTCGAAGTTCTCAGGCCATCATTATCTCTCCTTGTACTAAAAATCCCAAATTAACCACAAATCATTTGCTATTAGGTTATTATCAATCATGATTTAGGCATTACTAAAACTATGCAATCATAATCCATTATCATTACTTATCAAAGCAAACTTCCTACGGGGATTGACTATCATGCCACTAGGTCCATTAGGCCTAATACTACACGAAATCCACCGACACATGAGTTTGGGGCCCTATTGTCCCTCCTCCTCTGTATTAAAAAGCCCAAATTAACCCGAGATAATATGCTTTTCTAATTATCAAACATACTCGGGCATTACCAAACCTATCCAATCACAATCCATTCCCATTAATTATCAAAGCAACCATACGGGGATCGGACAATAATGCCACTTGGTCCACTAGCCCCAATACCTCACCAAACCCCGTGACTTGAGTTTCGGGCGCCCCATTTTCCCTCCTTGTACTAAAAAGCCCAAATTAACCATGGATCAACGTGCTTTTAGGTAATTACCAAACATGCTTGGGGCATTACCAAACCTATCCAATCACAATCCATTCTCATTACTCATCAAAGCAATCCTATGGGATTGACAATAATGCCACTGGGTCCATTAGTCCCAATAACTCACCAAACCCCATCGATTTCGAGTTTTCACACCTATTGTCCCTCCTTGTACTATAAACCTAAATTAACCCTCGCATCACATGATTTTAAGTAATTACTAAACATGCTTTAAGCATTATCAATCCTATCCAATCACAATTCATTCCCATTACTCATCAAAACAATCCTATGGGGATTGGGATAATAATGCTACTTGGTCCACTAGCCCCAATACCTCACCAAACTCCGTCGACTGAGCTGGGGCCACCATTGTCCCTCCTTGTACTAAAAAGCCCAAATTTACCCTGCGATCATATGCTTTTAGGTAATTACCAAAACCAACTTGGGCATTACCAAACCTATCCAATCACAACCCATTCCCATTACGCATCAAAGCAATCCTATGGGGATTGACAATAATGTCATCGGGTCTATTAGCCCAATACTCTCCCCAAACTTCGTCGACTTCGAAGCTTCGGGGCCCCCATTGTCCCTCTCCTTGTATTAAAAAAGCCCAAATTAACCACATATCATATGCTTTTAGGACTACTTACTATGATTCCAGCATTATCAAACCTATCCAATCACAATCCATTCCACTAACTTATCAAAGCAACCCTATGGGATTGCATAATCATGCCACTAAGTCAATTAAGCTTAATACCTCACCAAATCCCATCGACTTCGAGTATAGCGCCATCATTATCTCTCCTCGTACTAAAAAGCCCAAATTAACCACAAATCATTCGCTATTAGGTAATTATCAATCATGATTTAGGCATTACCAAACCTATGCAATCATAACTCATTATCATTACTTATCAAAGCAAATCCCTACTGGGATTGACTATCATGCCACCGGGTCCATTAGGCCCAATACTACACGAAATCCCATCGACTTCGAAGTTTGGGGCTCCCATCGTCCCTCCTTGTACTAAAAAGCCCAAATTTACCCGAGATAATATGCTTTTCTAATTATCAAACATTCTTTCGGGCATTACCAAACCTATCCAATCATAATCCATTCCCATTACTTATCAAAGCAACCATACGGGATCGGACAATAATGCCACTTGGTCCACTAGCCCCAATACCTCACCAAACCCCATTAACTTGAGTTCGGGGCGCCCATTGTCCCTCTCCTTGTACTAAAAAAGCCCAAATTAACCATGGATCACTGGTTTTTAGGTAATTACCAAACAAGCTGGGGCATTACCAAACCTATCCAATCACAATCCATTCCCATTACTCATCAAAGCAATCCTATGGGGATTGACAATAATGCCATCGGGTCCATTAGGCACAATAACTCTCCAAACCCCATCGACTTGAAGCTCGGGCGCCCATCGTCCCTCCCTGTACTAAAAAGCCCAAATTAACCATGATCACTTGCTTTTAGGTAATTACCAAACATGCTGGGTATTACCAAACCTATCCAATCACAATCCATTCCCATTACTCATCAAAGCAATCCTATGGGATTGGAAAATAATGCCACCGGGTCCATTAGGCACAATAACTCACCAAACCCCATCGACTTCTGTTTTCGGGGCCCCCATCGTCCCTCCTTGTACTAAAAAGCCCAAATTCACACTAGATCATATGCATTTAGGTAATTACCAAACATGCTTGGGTATTACCAAACCTATCCAATCACAATCCATTCCCATTACTCATCAAAGCAATCTTAATGGGATCGAACAATCATGCCACCGGGTCCATTAGGCCCAATACCCTACTAAAGCCTATCAATTCGAGTTATAGGCCCTCATTGTTCATCATTGTACTAAAAAGTCCAGGATTAACCCAAATCATATGCTTTTTATTTAATTACCAAACACGCTGGGCATTACCAAACCTATCCAATCACAAACCATTCCCATTACTCATCAAAGCAATCCCATGGGATTGGGCAATCATGTCACCGGGATCCATTGGGCCCAATACCACTAAACCCCATCGACTCCGAAGCTTGGGGCCCCAATCATATGGATATTGACAATCATGCCATCGGGTCCATTAGGCTCAATACATCACCAAACCCCTATCGACATGAAGCCAGGCCCCCATTGTCTCCTCCCTTGTAATAAAAAGCCCAAATTAACCACATACCATATGCCTTTAGGTAATTACCAAATCTCGTTTTAGGCATTACCAAACCTATCCAATCACACTCCATACCCAATACTCATCAAGCCAATCTTGTCGTGGTTTCGAGCAATCACGCCATCAGGTCCATTAGGCCCAATACCTCACTAAACCCTATCGACTTCGAGTTTTAGGCCCCTATTGTCCTCCTTGTACTAAAAAAGTCCGGATGTATCATGATATGTTTTTTCGCAATTACTAAACACGCTGGGGCATTACCAAATCTATCCAATCACAAATCATTCCTATTACTATCAAAGCAATCCTTCGGGATTGGGCAATCATGTCATCGGGATCCGTTGGCCCTAATACTCACTAAACCCTATCGATTCGAAGCTAGCCCCTATCATATGGATATCGGACAATCATGCCATCGGGTCCATTAGGCTCAATACCTCACCAAACCCCCTATCGACATGAGTTTTAGGCCCCTATTGTCCCTCCTTGTAATAAAAAGCCCAAACTAACCACAGATCATATGCCTTTAGGTAATTACCAAACTTCGTTTAGGCATTACCAAACCTATCCAATCACACTCCATACCCAATACTCATCAAGCCAATCTTATGTGGCTCAACCATCATGCCATCGGGTCCATTAGGCCCAATACCTACTAAACCCTATCAACTTGAGTTTTAAGCCCCCATTGTCCCTCCTTGTACTAAAAAGTCCATATTTACTCAAATGATATGTTTTTTCGCAATTACCAAACACGCTGGGGGATTACCAAACCTATCCAATCACAAACCATTCCCATTACTCATTAAAGCAATCCTATGGGATTGGTAAACATGCCACCGGGTCCATTAGGCCCAATACCTCACTAAACCCTATTGATTTAGTTAGGCCCCTATCATAGGGAATTAGACAATTATGCCACCGAGTCCATTAGGCCCAATACTTCCCCAAAATCCTATCGACTTCGAAGTTGGGGCCACCATCGTCTCTCCTCGTACTAAAAAGCCCAAACCAACTACGTATCATATGCTATTAGGTAATTACAAAAATGCTTTGGGCATTACCAAACCTATCCAATCGAATCCATTCTATTACTCATCAAAGCAATCTTATGGGGATTGGGCAATAATTCCACCGGGTCCAATAGCCCCAATACCTCACCAAACCCCATCGACTTCGAGTCAGGCCCCCATTGTCCCTCTTTTATATTAAAAAGCCCAAATTAACTACGTATCATATGCTTTTAGGTAATTAGCATATGATTCGGAGCATTACCAAACCTATCCAATCACAATCCATTCCACTTACTTATCAAAGCAACCCTACTGGGGATCGGACAATCACGCCACTAGGTCCATTAAGCCTAATACCTCACCAAATCCTATCGACTTCGAAGCCAGGTCACCATTATCTCTCCTTGTACTAAAAAGCCTAAATTAACCACAAAATCATACGCTATTGTAATTACCAATCATGATTTAGGCATTACCAAACCTATGCAATCACAATCCATTACTTACTTATCAAAGCAAATTCCTACTGGGATTGGACAATCATGCCACCGGGTCCATTAGGCCCAATACTACACGCAACTCCCATTTACTTGAAAGTTTTCTGGGCCCCTATCGCCCCTCCTTGTACTAAAAAGCCCAAATTAACCCTCCGATCATATGCTTTTTAATTATCAAACATACTGGGGCATTACCAAACCTATCCAATCACAATCCATTCCCATTACTCATCAAAGCAACCCTATGGGGATTGGACAATCATGCCACTGGTTCCATTAGGCCCAATACCTCACCAAATCCCAATTGACTTGAAGTTTTGGGTACCAATTGTCCATCTTTGTACTAAAAAGCCTAAATTAACCCTAAATCACATTATTTTAGGTAATTACCAAACATGCTTTAAGCATTACCAAACCTATCCAATCATAATCCATTCCTATTACTCATCAAATCAATCCTATGGGGATTGGACAATAATGCCACTTGGTCCACTAGCCCCAATACTCACCAAACCCCCTATCGATTTCGAGTTTGGGGCCCCCATTGTCCTCTTGTACTAAAAATCCAAATTAAACATGGATCACTTGGTATTAAGTAAATGCCAAAGCATTACCAAACCTATCCAATCACAATCATTCCCATTACTCATCAAAGCAATCCTACGGGGATTGGACAATAATGCCACCGGATCCATTAGTCCCAATAACTCACCAAACCCTATCGACTTGAGTTTTCGACACCCATTGTCCCTCCTTGTACTAAAAAGTCCAAATTAACCCCGCATCTTATGCTTTTAGATAATTACCAAACCTCGCTCTAAGATTACCAAACTTATCCAATCACAATCCATTCCCATTTCTTATCAAAGCAATCCTATGGGGAATGGACAATAATGTCATTGGGTCGATTAGGCCTAATACTCACCAAAACCAACGACTGACTTTAGGCCACTATTGTCCCTCCTTGTAATAAAAAAAGTCCAATTCCATCTTATACTTTTAAGTAATGACCAAACATGCTGGGGCATTATCAAGCTTATCCAATCATAATCCATTCCCATTACGCATTAAAGCAATCCTATGGGAATTCGACAATAATGTCACTTCGTCTATTAGGCCCAATACTCTCCCAAACTTCGCTGCATGAGTTTTTGGGGGGCTCCCATTGTCCCTCCTTGTACTAAAAAGCCCAAATTAGCCCTGATCATATGCTTTTAGATAATAACAAACAAGATTTGGGGTATTACCAAACCTATCCAATCACAATCCATTCTCATTACGCATCAAAGCAATCCTACGGGGATTGGACAATAATGTCATCGGGTCTATTAGGCCCAATACTCTCCCCAAACTTCGCTGACTTCGAGTTTGCTCACTATCGTCTCCTCCTGTACTAAAAAGCCCAAATTTACCCTTATCAGATTATATCTTTAGGTAATTACCAAACAAGCTTGGGGCATTACCAAACCTATCCAATCACAACCCATTCCCATTACGCATCAAAGCAACCCTATGGGGATTGGACAATAATGCCATCGGTCTATTAGGCCCAATACTCTCCCCAAACTTCGCCGACTTGAAGCCTGGGGTCCCCATTGTCCCTCTTCGTATTAAAAAGCCCAAATTAACCACGTATCATATGCTTTTAGGTAATTACTGCATACTTGATTCGGCATTATCAAACCTATCCAATCACAATCCATTCCACTTACTTATCAAAGCAACCCTACGGGATTGCATAATCATGCCACTAGGTCAATTAAGCCCAATACCTCACCAAATCCTAATACTCGAGCTTTCGGGCTATCATTATCTCTCCTTGTACTAAAAATCCCAAATTAACCACAAATCATTTGCTATTAGGTTATTATCAATCATGATTTAGGCATTACCAAAACTATGCAATCATAATCCATTATCATTACTTATCAAAGCAAACTCTACTGGGGATTTGGACTATCATGCCACTAGGTCCATTAGGCCTAATAATACACGAAATCCACCGACATGAGTTTTGGGGCCCCCATCGTCCCTCCTTGTATTAAAAAGCCCAAATTAACCCGAGATAATACGCTTTGTAATTATCAAACATACTGGGTATTACCAAACCTATCCAATCACAATCCATTCCCATTAATTATCAAAGCAAACTATAAGTGGGATTGGACAATAATGCCACTTGGTCCACTAGCCCCAATACCTCACCAAACCCCCGCCGACTGAGCTGCGGCGCCCATTTTCCCTCCTTGTACTAAAAAGCCCAAATTAACCATAGATCACCGGCTTTTAGGTAATTACCAAACATGCTTGGGCATTACCAAACCTATCCAATCACAATCCATTCCCATTACTCATCAAAGCAATCCTATGGGATTGACAATAATGCCATCGGGTCCATTAGTCCCAATAACTCACCAAACCCCATCGACTTCGGAAGTTTCGCACCCATTGTCCCTCCTTGTACTATAAAACCTAAATTAACCCCGCATCACATGATTTTAAGTAATTACTAAACATGCTTTAAGCATTATCAATCCTATCCAATCACAATTCATTCCCATTACTCATCAAAACAATCCTACGGGATTAGACAATAATGCCACTTCGGTCCACTAGCCCCAATACCTCACCAAACTCCGACTGACTTCACTGGGGCCACCATTGTCCCTCCTTGTACTAAAAAGCCCAAATTTACCCTGCATCATATGCTTTTAGGTAATTACCAAACCAAACTTTGGGGCATTACCAAACCTATCCAATCACAACCCATTCCCATTACGCATCAAAGCAATTCTACTGGGATTGACAATAATGTCACCGGGTCTATTAGGCCCAATACCTCCCAAACCTCGCTGACTCGAAGCTTGGGGCCCCCATTGTCCCTCCTCGTATTAAAAAGCCCAAATTAACTACAGTTATCATATGCTTTTAGGTAATTACTGTATATGATTTGAGCATTATCAAACCTATCCAATCACAATCCATTCCACTAACTTATCAAAGCAACCCTATGGGATCGCACAATCATGCCACTAGGTCAATCTAAGCCCAATACCTCACCAAATCCCATCGATTTCGAGTATAGCGCCATCATTATCTCTCCTTGTACTAAAAAGCCCAAATTAACCACAAATCATTTGCTATTAGGTAATTATCAATCATGATTTAGGCATTACCAAACCTATGCAATCATAATCCATTATCATTACTTATCAAAGCAACTCTACGGGGATTGGACTATCATGCCACCGGGTCCATTAGGCCCAATACTACACGAAATCCCATTGACTTGAGTTTTGGGCTCCCATTGTCCCTCCCTTGTACTAAAAAAGCCCAAATTTACCCGAGATAATATGCTTTTCGGAATTATCAAACATTCTTTTGGGCATTACCAAACCTATCCAATCATAATCCATTCCCATTACTTATCAAAGCAACCATATGGGATTGGACAATAATGCCACTTGGTCCACTAGCCCCAATACCTCACCAAACCCCATTAACTTGAGTTTTGGGCGCCCATTGTCCCTCCTTGTACTAAAAAGCCCAAATTAACCATAGATCACTTGCTTTAGGTAATTACCAAACAAGCTTTGGGCATTACCAAACCTATCCAATCACAATCCATTCCCATTACTCATCAAAGCAATCCTATGGGATTGGACAATAATGCCACCGGGTCCATTAGGCACAATAACTCTCCAAACCCCATTGACTTCGTGTTTGGGCCCCCATTGTCCCTCCCTTGCACTAAAAAGCCCAAATTAACCCTAGATCATATGCTTTTAGGTAATTACCAAACATGCTTTGGGATTACCAAACCTATCCAATCACAATCCATTCCCGTTACTCATCAAAGCAATCTTATGGGGATTGGAACAATCATGCCAATGGTCCATTAGGACCAATACCCTCACTAAAGCCCATTGACTTGAGTTTTAGGCCCTCATCGCTCCTTGTACTAAAAAGTCCAGGATTAACCCAAATCATATACTTTTTATTTAATTACCAAACACGCTGGGGCATTACCAAACCTATCCAATCACAAACCATTCCCATTACTCATCAAAGCAATCATATGGGGATTGGGCAATCATGTCATCGGATCCATTGGGCCCAATACCTCACTAAACCCCATTGACTTGAAGCTTGGGGCCCCTATCATATGGATATTGACAATCATGCCACCGGTCCATTAGGCTCAATACCTCACCAAACCCCCATTGACATGAGTTTGGGGCTCCCATTGTCCTTCTTGTAATAAAAAGCCCAAAGTAACCACGTGATCATATGCCTTTAGGTAATTACCAAACTTACTTTAGGCATTACCGAACCTATCCAATCACACCGCATACCCAATACTCATCAAGCCAATCTTATGTGGTTCAACAATCATGCCACCTGGGTCCATTAGGCCCAATACCTCACTAAACCCCATCGACTTGAGTTTTAGGCCCCCATTGTCCCTCCTTGTACTAAAAAGTCCGTGATTTACTCAAATGATATGTTTTTTTTAGCAATTACCAAACACGCTTGGGGGATTACCAAACCTATCCATTCACAAACCATTCCCATTACTCATTAAAGCAATCCTATGGGATTGGACAATCATGCCACCGGGTCCATTAGGCCCAATACCTCACTAAATCCCAATTGACTTGTGCCGCCCCTATCATAGGGGGATTAGACAATTATGCCACCGAGTCCATTAGGCCCCATACCTCTCCAACCCCTATTGACTTCGAAGTTGGGGCCACCATTGTCTTTCCTTGTACAATGAAGACCAAATTAACCCCAAATCATATGTCTTAAGGTAATTACTCAAACAAGCTTGGGCATTACCAAACCTATTCAAACATAATCCATTCCCATTACTCATCAAAGCAATCCTATGGGGGTTGGACAATAATGCCACTGAGTCCATTAGGCCCAATACCTCCCCAAACCCCATTAACTTGAGTATTGGGCCCCCATTGTCCCTCCTCGTACTAAAAAAGTCCAGATTTACTCAAATGATATGTTTTTCAAGATTACCAAACACGCTTGGGATTACCAAACCTATGCAATCACAAACCATTCTCATTACTCATTAAAGCAATCCTATGGGGATTGGGCAATCATGCCACCGGGTCCATTAGGCCCAATACCTCACTAAATCCCATTGACTGAAGTTTCGGGCCCCTATCATGTGGGATTAGGACAATTATGCCACCGAGTCCATTAGGCCCCATACCTCCTCCAAACTCCTATTGACTCGAAGTTTTGGGCCACCATTGTCTTTTCCTTGTACAATGAAGCCCAAATTAACCCCGCATCACATGAATTTAGGTAATTACCAAACATGCTTTAAGCATTACCAAACCTATCCAATCACAATCCATTCCCATTACTCATCAAAACAACCCTATGGGGATTGGACAATTATGCCACCGGGTCCATTAGGCCCAATAACTCACCAAGCCCTATTAACTTGAGTTTTGGGCACCCATTGTCCCTCCTTGTACTAAAAAGCCCAAATTAACCCCGCATCACATGAATTTAGGTAATACCAAACATGCTTTAAGCATTACCAAACCTATCCAATCACAATCCATTCCCATTACTCATCAAAGCAATCCTATGGGGATTGGGCTAATCATGCCACTGGGTCCATTAGGCCCAATATCTTATTAAATCCTATTGACTTGAGTTTTAGGCCCCCATTGTCCTTCCTTGTACTAAAAAGTCCAAATTAACCCCGAGATGTTATGCTTTTAGGTAATTACAAAACATGCTTTTGGCATTACCAAACTTATCCAATCACAATCCATTCCCATTACTCATCAAAGCAATCCTATGGGAATGGACAATAATGTCATTGGGTCCATTAGGCCCAATACATCACCAAACCCACCGACTTGAGTTTTAGGCCCCTATTATCCCTCATTGTACTAAAAAGTCCAAATTAACCTTAGATCTTATACTTTTAGGTAATGGCCAAACATGCTTGGGCATTATCAAACCTATCCAATCATAATCCATTCCCATTACGCATCAAAGCAATCCTATGGGGATTAGACAATAATGTCATTGGTCCATTATGCCTAATACCTCACCAAACCTCGCTGACTTGAGCCTTTTGCCCCACCGTCCCTCCTTGTACTAAAAAGCCCAAATTAACCCCGCATCATATGCTTTTAGATAATTACCAAACAAGCTGGGGCATTACCTAACCTATCCAATCACAATCCATTCCCATTACTCATTAAAGCAATCCTATGGGGATTGGACAAGACCATATCGGGATCCATTAGGCCCAAAACCTCACCAAACTCTAATAACTGGAGTTTTGGGCCCCCATTGTCCGCTTTCGTACTAAAAATTCCAAATTAACCGCAGATCATTTGCCTTTAGGTACTTACCGAACATGCTTGGGAACTACCAAACTATCCAATCACAATCCATTCCCATTACTCATCAAAGCAATCCTATGGGGATTGGACAATCATGCCACTAGGTCCATTGAGCTCGATATCTCACCAAATCCCATCGACTTCGAGCTTTGAGCCCCCATTGTCCCTCTTTGTACTAAAAAGCCCAAATTAACAACGAAGTCATATGCTTTTAGGTAGTTACCAAACATGATACGAGCATTACCAAACCTATCCCAATCACAATCCATTCCACTTACTTATCAAAGCAACCCTAGGGGATTGGACAATCATGCAACTTCGGGTCTATTAGTCCCAATACTCTACCAAATCCTAATCGACTTCGAAGGTTTTGGGCCACCATTGTCTCTCCTTGTACTAAAAAGCCCAAATTAACCACGTATCATATGCTATTAGGTAATTACCAAAAATGCTTGGGGCATTACCAAACCTATGAAATCACAATCCATTCCCATTACTCATCAAAGCAACTTGCGGGTATAAGACAATCATGCCACTAGGTCCATTAGGCCCAATACCTCACCAAATCCCATCGACTTTAGTTTTGGGCTCCCATTGTCCCTCTTTGTACTAAAAAGCCCAAATTAACCACGTATCATATGCTTTTAGGTAATTACCAGACATGATTTGAACATTACCAAACCTATCCAATCACAATCCATTCCACTTACTTATCAAAGCAACCCTATGGGGTTGGACAATCATGCCATCGGGTCCATTAGGCCAATACCTCAACAAATCCCAATGACTTGAAGTTTTGGGCCACCATGATCTCTCCTTGTACTAAAAAGCCCAAATAAACCAAACAGATTTAGGCATTACCAAACCTATGCAATCACAATCCATTACCATTACTTATCAAAGCAACCCTATGGGGATTGACAATCATGCCACTAGTCCATTAGGCCCAATACTACACGAAATCCCATTGACTTGAGTTTGGGCCCCCATTGTCCCTCCTTGTATTAAAAAGCCCAAATTAACCCCATATCATATGCTTTTAGGTAATTACAAAACATGATTTGGGGCATTACCAAACCTATTAAATCAAAATCCATTCTCATTACTCATTATAGCAACACTATGGGATTGGACAATCATGCAATTGGGTCCATTAGGACCAATACCTCCCCAAACCTCATTAACTTGAGTATCGGGCCCCCATTGTCCCTCTCCTCGTACTAAAAAGTCCAAATTTAACCCATATCATATGTTTTTAGGTAATTACCAAACTTGCTTGGGCGTTACCAAACCTATCCAATCACAATCCATTCCCATTACTCATCAAAACAACCCTATGGGGATTGGACAATAATGCCACTAGTCCATTAGGCCCAATAACTCACCAAACCCTATTGACTTGAGTTTTGGACACCCATTGTCCCTCCTTGTACTAAAAAGCCCAAATTAACCCCGGATCACATGAATTTAGGTAATTACCAAACATGCTTTAAGCATTACCAAACTTATCCACTCACAATCCATTCCCATTACTCAACAAAGCAATTCCATGGGAATGGACAATAATGTCACTGGGGTCCATTAGGCCCAATACCTCACCTAACCCAACGACTTGAGTTTTAGGCCCCTATTTGCCTCTCTTTGTACTAAAAAGTCCAAATTAACCTTAGATCTTATACTTTTAGGTAATGGCCAAACATGCTTTGGGCATTATCAAACCTATCCAGCCATAATCCATTCCCATTACGCATCAAAGCAATCCTATGGGGATTGTACATTAATGTCACTGGGCTATTATGCCCAATACCTCACAAAACCTCGATGACTTGAGCTTGGGCCCCACCGTCCCTCCTTGTACTAAAAAGCCCAAATTAACCCGCATCATATGCTTTTAGATAATTACCAAACAAGCTTGGGGCATTACCAAACCTATCCAATCACAATCCACTCCCATTACTCATTAAAGCAATCCTGGGATTGACAATAATGCCATCGGGTCCATTAGGCCCAAAACCTCACCAAACCCTAATAACTTGAGTTTTCGGGCCCCCATTGTCCCTCTTTGTACTAAAAAGCCCAAAATAACCACAGATCATATGCTTTTAGGTAATTACCGCATACATGATTTCGAGCATTACCAAACATATCCAATCACAATCCATTCCACTTACTTATCAAAGCAACCCTTAGAGGTTGGACAATCATGCCACAAAGTCCATTAGGCCAATACCTCACCAAATCCCAATGACTTAAGTTTTCGGGGCCACCATGATCTCTCCTTGTACTAAAAAGCCCAAATAAAACCAAACAGATTTGGGCATTACCAAACCTATGCAATCACAATCCATTACCATTACTTATCAAAGCAACCTTTTGGGATTGACAATCATGCCACTCGGTCCATTAGGCCCAATACTACACGAAATCCCATTGACTTGAAGTTTTCGGGGCCCCCATTGTCCCTCCTTGTATTAAAAAGCCAAAATTATCCCCATATCATATGCTTTTAGGTAATTACAAAACATGATTTGGGGCATTACGAAACCTATCAAGTCAAAATCCATTCCCATTACTCATTAAAGCAACCCTATGGGGATTGACAATCATGCAATCGGGGTCCATTAGGCCCAATAACACACGAAATCCCATTTACTTGAGTTTTGGCCCCCATTGTCCCTCCTCCTTGTACTAAAAAGCCCAAATTAACCTTAGATCATATGCTTTTCGTAATTATCAAACATACTTTGGGCATTACCAAACCTATCTAATCACAATCCATTCTCATTACTCATCAAAGCAACCCCATGGGAGTAGATAATCATGCCACCGGGTCCATTAGGCCCAATACCTTACCAAATCCTATTGACTTGAGTTTTGGGCACCCATTGTCCTTCCTTGTACTAAAAAAGCCCAAATTAACCCCAAATCACATGATTTTAGGAAATTACCAAACATGCTTTAAGCATTACCAAACCTATCCAATCACAATCAATTCCCATTACTCATGAAAGCAATCCTATGGGGATTGGACAATAATTCCACCTGGGTCTATTATGACAAATATCTCACCAAACCTCGCTGACTTGAGTTTTGGTCCTCATTGTCCCTCTTTGTACTAAAAAGCCCAATTTAACCCCGTATCATATGCTTTTAGGTAATACCAAACAAGCTTGGGCATTACCAAACCTATCCAATAACAATCCATTCCCATTACTCATCAAAGCAATCTTATGGGGATTGAACAATCATGCCACCGGGTCCATTAGGCCCAATATCTCACTAAACCCCATGACTTGGAGTTTTGAGCCCCAATTGTTCTTCCTTGTACTAAAAAGTCCAGATTAACTCAAATCATATGCTTTTAGTTAATTACCAAACACTACCAATCCTATCCAATCACAAACCATTCCATTACTTCAACAAAGCAATCCTATGGGGATTGGGCAATCATGTCACCGGGTCCATTAGGCCCAATACCTCACTAAACCCCATTGACTTGAGTTTTGGGCCCCTATCATATGGAGATTGGACAATCATGTCACTGGGTCCATTAGGCTCAATACCTCACCAAACCCCATTGACTTGAAGTTTTGGGCCCCCATTGTCCTCTTGTAATACAAAGCCCAAATTAACCACAAATCATATGTCGTTAGGTAATTGCCAAACATGCTTTTGGCATTACTAAACGTATCCAATCACAATCCATTCTAACAATAATCAAAGCAATCTTATGGGGTTTGAACAATCATGCCACTGGGTCCCTTAGGCCCAATACCTCACTAAACCCCATTGACTTGAGTTTTAGGCCCCCATTGTCCCTCTTTGTACTAAAAAGTCCAAAGATTAACTGAAATCATATGCTTTTTCGGTAACTACCAAATACGCTTTGGACATTACCAAACCTATCTAATCACACACCATTCCCATTACTCATCAAAGCAATCATATTGGGATTGGGCAATCATGCCTCTGGGTCCATTAGGCCTAATACCTCTCTAAACCTTATTGACTTAAGTTTTGGGCCACCATTGTCCCTCCTTGTACTAAAAAGTCCAAATTTAACCCAGATCATATGCTTTTAGGTAATTACCAAACTTGCTTTGGGCGTTTCCAAACCTATCCAATCACAATCCATTCCCATTACTCATCAAAACAACCCTACTGGGATTGGACAATCATGCCACTAGGTCAATTAGTCCCAATACCTCACCAAATCCCATTGACTTGAGTTTTGGGCACCCATTGTCCTTCCTTGTACGAAAAAGCCCAAATTAACACCAGATCACATGATTTTAGGTAATTTCCAAACATGCTTTAAGCATTACCACAACTATCCAATCACAATCCATTCCCATTACTCATCAAAGCAATCCTATAGGGATTGGACAATCACGCCACTGGGTCCATTAGGCCCAATACCTGATTAAATCCCATTGACTTGAGTTTTAGGCCCCCATTGTCCCTCCATGTACTAAAAAGTCGAAATTAACCCCAGATCTTATGCTTTTAGGTAATTACCAATCATACTTTGGGCATTACTAAACTTATCCAATCACAATCCATTTCCATTACTCATCAAAGCAATCTTATGGGGAATGTACAATAATTTCAATGGGTCCATTCGGTCCAATACTTGACCAAACCCACCGACTTGAGTTTTAGGCCTCTATTATCCCTCCTTGTACTAAAATGTCCAAATTAACCCGCATCTTATACTTTTAGGTAATTGCCAAACATGCTTTGGGCATTATTAAACCCATCCAATCATAATCCGTTCCCATTACGCATCAAAGCAATCCAATGGGGATTGGACAACAATGTCACTGGGTCCATTAGGCCCAATACCTCACCAAACCTCGTTGACTTGAGTTTTGGGCCCCCATTGTCCCTCCTTGTACTAAAAAGCCCAAATCAACCCCGAGTCATATGCTTTTAGGTAATTACCAAACAAGATTTGGGGCATTGCCAAATCTATCCAATCACAACCCATTCCCATTACTCATCAAAGCAATCCTATGGGGATTTGACAATAATACCACCAGGTCCATTAGGCCCAAATCCTCACCAAACCCCCATTGACTTGAGTTTTGGGCACCCATTGTCCCTCCTTGTACAAAAAAGTCCAAATTAACCCCGGATCTTATGCTTTTCGATAATTACAAAACATGCTTTGGGCATTACCAAACTTGTCCAATCACAATCCATTCCCATTACTCATCAAAGCAATCCTATGGGGATTGGGCAATCATGCCACTGGGTCCATTTGGCCCAATATCTCATTAAATCCCATTGACTTGAGTTTTAGGCCCCCATTGTCCGTCCTTGTACTAAAAAGTCCAAATTAACCCCGGATTTTATGCTTTTAGGTAATTACAAAACATGCTTTTGGCATTACCAAACTTATCCAATCACAATCCATTCCCATTACTCATCAAAGCAATCCTATGGGGAATGGACAATAATGTCATCGGGTCCATTAGGCCCAATACCTCACCAAACCCATTGACTTGAGTTTTAGGCCCCTATTGTCCTCTCTTTGTACTAAAAAGTCCAAATTAACCTTACATCTTATACTTTTAGTTAATGGCCAAACATGCTTTGGGCATTATCAAACCTATCCAATCATAATCCATTCCCATTACGCATCAAAGCAATCCTATGGGGAATATACAATAATGTCACTGGGTCCATTATTCCCAATACCTCACCAAACCCAATTGACTTGAGTTTTAGGCCCCTATTGTCCCGCCTTGTACTAAAAATTCCAACTTAACCCAGATCTTATACTTTTAGGTAATTGCCAAACATGCTTTGGACATTATCAAAACTATCCAATCATAATCCATTCCCATTACGCATCAAAGCAATCCTATGGGGATTGGACAATAATGTCACAGGGTCCATTAGGCCCAATACCTCACCAAACCTCGTTGACTTGAGTTTTGGGCCCCTATTGTCCCTCTCCTTGTACTAAAAAGCCCAAATTAACCCCTAGATCATATGCTTTTAGGTAATTACCAAACACGCTTTGGGCATTACCAAACCTATCCAATCATAACCCATTCCCATTACTAATCAAAGCAATCCTATGGGGATTGGGCAATCATGCCATCGGGTCCATTAGGCCCAATACCTCACTAAACCTCATTGACTTCGAGTTTTGGGCCCGTATCATATGGGGATTAGACAATCATGCCATTGGGTCCATTAGGCCCAATACCTCTCCAAACCCTATGGATTTGAGTTTTGGGACACCATTGTCCCTCCTTGTACAATAAAGACCAAATTAACCCCAAATTATATGCCTTTAGGTGATTACTAAACAAGCATTGGGTATTACCAAATCTATCCAATTATAATCCATTCCCATTACTAATCAAAGCAATCCTATGGGGATTGGACAATAATGCAACCGGGTCCATTAGGCCCAATAATTCACCAAACCCCATGACTTGTGTTTTGGGCCCCCATTGTCCATCGTTGTATTAAAAAGCCCAAATTAACCCCGCATCATAAGCTTTTAGGTAATTACCAAGCATGCTTTGGTCATTACCAAACCTATCCAATCACAATCCATTCCCGATACTCATCAAAGCAATCCTATGGGGATTGGACAATAATGCCATCGGGTCCATTAGGCCCAATACCTCACCACACCCCATTGACTTTTGTTTTGGGGCCCCCATTGTCCCTCGTTGTACTAAAAAGTCCAAATTTAACCCGCATCATACGATTTTAGGTAATTACCAAACTTACTTTTTCCGTTACCAAACCTATCCAATCACACTCCCCTCCCATTACTCATCAAAACAACCCTATGGGGATTGGACAATCATGCCACTAGGTCCATTAGGCCCAATACCTCATTAAATACCATTGACTTGAGTTTTAGGCCCCCATTGTTCCTCCTTGTACTAAAAAGTCCAAATTAACCCCGATCTTATGCTTTTAGGTAATTACCAAACATGCTTTGGGCATTACCAAATTTATCCAATCACAATCCATTCCCATTACTCATCAAAGCAATCCTATGGGGATTGGACAATAACGCCACTGGGTCCATTAGGCCCAATACCTCACCAAACCCCAATGACTTGAGTTTTGGGACCCCATTGTCCCTCGTTGTACTAAAAAGTCCAAATTTAACCCGCATCATATGATTTTAGGTAATTACCAAACTTACTTTTTCCGTTACCAAACCTATCCAATTACAATCTCTTCCCATTACTCATAAAAACAACCCTATGGGGATTGGACAATCATGCCACTGGGTCCATTAGGCCCAATACCTCATTAAATCCCATTGGCTTGAGTTTTAGGCCCCCATTGTTCCTCCTTGTAGTAAAAAGTCCAAATTAACCCCAAATCTTATGCTTTTAGTTAATTACCAAACATGCTTTGGGCATTACCAAACTTATCCAATCACAATCCATTCTCATTACTCATCAAAGCAATCCTATGGGGAATGGACAATAATGTCACTGGGTCCATTAGGCCCAATACCTCTTTAAATCCCATTGACTTGAGTTTTAGACCCCTATTGTCCCTCCTTGTACTAAAAAGTCCAAATTAACCCCGCATCTTATACTTTTAGGTAATTGCCAAACATGCTTTGGGCATTATCAAACCCATCCAATCATAATCCATTCCTATTACGCATCAAAGCAATCCTATGGGGATTGGACAATAATGTCAATGGGTCCATTAGGCCCAATACCTCACCAAATCTCGTTGACTTGAGTTTTAGACCCCATTGTCCCTCCTTGTAATAAATAGCCCAAATTAACCCCAGATCATATGCTTTTAGATAATTTCCAAACAAGCTTTGGGCATTACTAAAACTATCCAATCACAACCCATTCTCATTACTCATCAAAGCAATCCTATGGGGATTGGACAATAATGCCACTGGGGTCCATTAGGCCCAAAATCTCATCCGACCCCATTGACTTCGAGTTTGGGCCCCCATTGTCCCTCCTTGTACTAAAAAGTCCAAATTAACCGCAGATCATTTGCTTTTAGGTAATTACCAAACATGCTTTGGGAATTACCAAACTATCCAATCACAATCCATTCCCATTACTCATCAAAGCAATCCTTTTGGTATAGGACAATCATGCCACTAGGTCCATTAGGCCCACTACCTCGCCAAATCCCATTGACTTGAATTTTTGGCCCCCATTGTCCCACTTTGTTCTAAAAAGCCCCAATTAACCACATATCCTATGCTTTTAGGTAATTACCATACATGATTTGAGCATTACCAAACCTATCCAATTACAATCCATTCCACCTACTTATCAAAGCAACCCTATGGAGATTGGACAATCATGCCACCGAGTCCATTAGGCCCAATACCTCACCAAAGCCCATTGACTTGAGTTTTGGGGCCACCATTGTCTCTCCTTGTACTAAAAAGACCAAATTAACCACTCGATCATATGCTATTAGGTAATTACCAAACATGATTTGGGCTTTACGAAACCTATCCAATCACAATCCATTACCATTACCTATCAAATCAACCCTATGGGGATTTGACAATCATGCCACTGGGACCATTAGGTCCAATACTACACGAAATCCCATTGACTTGAGTTTTGGGCCCCCATTGTCCCTCCTTGTATTAAAATGCCCAAATTAACCCCAGATCATATGCTTTTAGGTAATTACCAAACTTGATTTGGGCATTACCAAACCTATCCAATCAAAATCCATTCCCATTACTCATTAAAGCAACCTTTTGGGGGATTGGACAATCATGCCACTGGGGTCCATTAGGTCCAATACCACACGAACTCCCATTGACTTGAGTTTTGGGCACCCATTGTCCCTCTTTGTACAAAAAAGCCCAAATTAACCCCAAATAACATGATTTTAGGTCATTACCGAACATGCTTTAAGCATTACCAAACCTATCCAATCACAATCCATTCCCATTACTCATCAAAGCAATCCTATGGGGATTGGACAATAATGCCACTTGGTCCACTAGGCCCAATACCTCACCAAACCCCACTGACATGAGTTTTGGACCCCCATTGTCCCTCCTTGTAGTAAAAAGCCCAAAGTAACCACAGATCATATGCTTTTAGGTAATTACCAAACAAGCTTTGGGCATTACCAAACCTATCAAATCATAATCCATTCCCATTACTGATCAAAGCGATCCAATGGGGATTGGACAGTAATGCCACTAGGGTCATTAGGCCCAATAACTCACCAAACCCCATTGACTTGTGTTTTGGGTCCCCATTGTCCCTCCCTGTGCTAAAAAGGCCAAATTAACCCCATATCATATGCTTTTAGGTAATTACCAAACATGCTTCGGGCATTACCAAACCTATCTAATCGCAATCCATTCTCATTACTCATCAAAGCAATCCTATGGGGATTGAACAATCATGCCACTGGGTCCATTAGGCCCAATACCTCACTAAACCCCATTGACTTGAGTTTTTGGCCCCCATTGTCCGTCCTTCAACTAAAAAGCCCAAATTATCCACATATCATATGATTTCAGGTAATTACCAAACATGCTTTGGGCATCACCAAACCTATCCAATCACAATCCATTCCTATTACTCATCAAAGCAATCTTATGGGGATTAGACAATTATGTCATCGGGTCCATTAGCCACCGCATTAACTCTGAGTTTTGGGGTCCCCATTGTCCCTCCTTGTACTATAAAGTCCAAATTAAGCCATAACATATGTTTTTAGGTAATTACCAAACATGCATTGGGCATTACCAAACCTATCCAATCACAATCCATTCCTATTATTCATCAAAGCAATCCTATGGGGATAGGACAATTATGTCACCGGGTCCATCCATTAACTTGAGTTTTCAGGCCCCATTGTCCCTCCTTGTACTAAAAAATCCAGATTAAGCCATATCTTATGCTTTTTGATAATTGTTACCAAACATGCTTTGGGCATTTCCAAATCAATCCAATCACAAACCATTCACATTACTAATCAAAGCAATCCTATGGGGATTCGACAATCATGTCACTGGGTCCATTATGCCCAATACCTCACCAAATCCCATTGACTTGTTTTGGGCCCCCATTGTCCCTCCTTGTACAAAAAAGCCTAAACAAACCCCCGGATCATATGCTTTTAGGTAATTACCAAACATGCTTTGGGCATTACCAAACCTATCCAATCACAATCCATTCCCATTACTCATCAAAGCAATCCTATGGGGATTGAACAATCATGCCACCGGGGTCCATTAGGCCCAATACCTCACTAAACCCCATTGACTTGAGTTTTGGGCCCCCATTGTCCGTCCCTTCAACTAAAAAGCCCAAATTATCCACATATCATATGATTTTAGGTAATTACCAAACATGCTTTGGGCATCACCAAACCTATCCAATCACAATGCATTCCTATTACTCATCAAAGCAATCCTATGGGGATTAGACAATTATGTCACTGGGTCCATTAGGCCACCCCATTAACTTGTGTTTTGGGCCCCCATTGTCCCTCCTTGTACTAAAAAGTCCAAATTAAGCCATATCACATGTTTTTTGGTAATTACCAAACATGCTTTGGGCATTACCAAACTTATCCAATCACAAACCCTTCACATTACTCATCAAAGCAATCCCATTGGGATTGGGCAATTATGCCACTGGGTCCATTAGGCCCAATACCTCACTAAACCCCATTGACTTGAGTTTTGGGCCCCCATTATCCCTCCTTGTACTAAAAATCCCAAATTATCCACAGATCATATGATTTTAGGTAACTACCGAACATGCCTTGTGCATTACCAAATCTATCCGATCACAATCCATTCCCATTACTCATCAAAGCAATCCTATGGGGATTGGACAATCATGTCACTTGGGTCCATTAGGCCACCCCATTAACTTGAGTTTTGGGGCCCCCATTGTCCCTCTTTGTACTAAAAAGTCCAAATTAAGCCATATCATATACCTTTTGGTAATTACCAAACATGCTTTGGACATTACCAAACCTATCCAAATCCCATTGACTTGTGTTTTGGGCCCCCATTGTCCCTCCTGGTACTAAAAACCCTAAATTAACCCCAGATCATATGCTTTTAGGTAATTACCAAACATGCTTTGGGCATTACCAACCCTATCCAATCACAATCCATTCCAATTACTCATCTAAGCAATCCTATGGGTATTGGAAAATCATGCCACTAGGTCCATTAGGCCCAATCTTCCTCACTAAACCCCATTGACTTGAGTTTTAGGCCCTATTGTACCTCCTTGTACCAAAAAGCCCAAATTAACCACACATCATATGCTTTTAGGTAATTACCAAACATGCTTTGGGCAGTACCAAACCTATCCATTCATAATCCATTCCACTTACTTATCAAACCAACCTTATGAGGATTAGATAATCATGCCGCTGGGACCATTAGGCCCAATACCTCACCAAATCCTATTGACTTTATTTTTGGGTCCCAATTGACCCTCATTGTACTAAAAAGCCCAAATTAACCACATATCATAAGCTTTTAGTTAATTACCAAACATGATTTGGGCATTACCAAACCAATCCAATCATAATTCATTCCCATTACTTATGAAAGCAACCCTATGGGGATTAGACAATCATGCCACTGGGTCCATTAGGCCCAATACCACACCAAATCCCATTAACTTGAGTTTTGGCCCCCATTGTCCCTCCTTGTACTAAAAAGCCCAAATTAACCCCAGATAATATGCTTTTAGGTAAGTATCAAACATACTTTGGGATTACCAAACCTATTCAATCACAATCCATTCCCACTACCAATCAAAGCAACCCTATGGGGAATGGACAATAATGCCACTAGGTCCGTTAGGCCCAATACCTCACCACACTCCATTGACTTGAGTTTCGGGCCCTCGTTGTCCCTCCTTGTACTAAAAATCCCAAATTAACCCCAGATCATATGCTTTTAGGTAATTACCAAACATGCTTTGGGCATTACCAGACCTATCCAATCACAATCCATTCCCATTACTCATCAAAGCAATCCAATGGGGATTGGACAATAATGCCACTGGGTCCATTAGACCCAATACCTCACGAAATTCCGTTTACTTGAATTTTGGGCCCCCATTGTCCCTCCTTGTACTAAAAATTCCAAATTAACACCTGATCATATTCTTTTCGGTAATTACCAATCGTTCTTTGGGCATTACCAAACCTATCCAATCCTAAACCATTCCCATTACTCATTAAAGCAATCCTATGGGGATTGGACAATAATGCCACTGGGTCCATTAGGCCCAATAACTTACCAAACCCCCATTGACTTGTGTTTTGGGACCCATTGTCCCTCTTTGTACTAAAAAAAGCCCAAATTAACCCCATATCATATGCTTTTAGGTAATTACCTAACATGCTTTGGGCATTACCAAACCTATCCAATCACAATCCATTCCCGTTACTCATCAAAGCAATCCTATGGGGATTAAACAATCATGCCACTGGGTCTATTAGGCCCAATACCTCACTAAACCCCATTGACTTGAGTTTTGGTCCCCCATTGTCCCTCCTTGAATTAAAAGTCCAGATTAACCCAAATCATATGCTTTTGGGTAATTACCAAACATCCTTTCGACATTACTAAACCTCTCCAATCACAAACCATTCCCATTACTCATCAAAATAATCCTATGGGGATTGGGCAATCATACCACTAGGTCCATTAGGCCCAATATCTCACTAAACCTCAGTGACTTGAGTTTTGGGCCCCCATTATCCCTCCTTGTATTAAAAAGTCCAGATTAACCCAAATCATATGCTTTTATGTAATTACTACACATGTTTTCGGCATTAAAACCTATCCAATCACAAACCATTCCCATTACTCATCAAAGCAATCCTATGGGGATTAAACAATCATGCCATCGGGTCCATTAGGCCCAATACATCACAAAATTCCCATTGACTTGAGTTTCTTGCCCCCATTGTCCCTCCTTGTTATAAAAATTCCAGGATTAACCCAAATCATATGCTTTTGGTAATTACTAAACACGCTTTCGGCATTACCAAACCTATCCAATCACAAACCATTCCCATTACTCATCAAAGCAATCCTATGGGGATTGGACAATCATGCCACTCGGGTCCATTAGGCCCAATACCTCACCAAACCCCCATTGATTTGAGTTTTGGGACCTATTGTCCCACTTTGTACTAAATAGCCCAAATTAACACCCACAAAGATACGCTTTAGCTAATTACCAAACATGCTTTGGGCATTACCAAACTTATCCAATCACAATCCATTCCCATTATTCATCAAAGCAATCCTTTGGGGATTGTACAATCATGCCACCGGATCCATTAGGGTTGAATAACTCACTAAACCGTATTGACTTGTGTTTTGGCCCCCATTGTCCCTCCTTATACTAAAAACTCCAAATTCACCCGGATCATATGCTTTTAGGTAATTACCAAACATGCTTTGGGCATTACCAAACCTATACAATCACAAACCATTCCCATTACTCAACAAAGCAAACCTATGGGGATTGGACAATCATGCCACTAGGTCCATTAGGCCTAATACCTCACTAAACCACATTGACTTGAATTTTGGGCCACTATCATATGACGATTGGACAATAATGCCACTTTGGGTCCATTAAACCCAATACCTCACCAAACCGATTGACTTGAGTTTTGGGCCCCAATTGTCCCTCCTTGTATTAAAAAGTCCAAATTAACCTAGATCATATGCTTTTAGTTAACTCGCCGGTCTTCACCTTCAATCGTTCCAACAAGACGTCGTCAATCAACAGTGTCGATCGCTCCATCATTCTTCTCTCATCAATCACCGTCGGTCTTCACATCATCTCTTTTTTTTTAGATCTATAAATTTCCGGTGAGATGATGCGCGAATTGCTGGAAAAGTTAATCTCGCCGGAGAAGAAAGCATGAACTCGTTCATCATCTTGCCGGAAATTTCCAGATCTAAGAAAAAAAAGAGATGATGTGAAGACCGCGACGGTGATTGATGATAGAAGAATGATGTAGCGACCGACGATCGTTGATTGAGGACGTTCTTTGTTGGAACGATTGAAGGTGAAGATCGGCGGGAGAAATGGTGCGACGGTGATTGATGATGAGAGATGAGAGGAGAGTGAGAGGATGAGAGGACGGAACGGCTGAGAGTGTGAGAGAAGTAAAAGGTGAGAGTGAGAAAACCCTAACTGCCTGGGCGTGTCTTATTTAATTATAACGTTTGTTGCTGCGGTTTTTGTAGGAACCGCAACAATAGGTTAAAATATTATTAAAAAAATAATATTTTAATCTATTGCTGGCGCTTTCAACCAAAACCGCAGCAATAGAACTGGTCAAACAATCAACCAAATTTGAATTTTTTCCCCGTTGAAATCTATTTCGGCGGTTTTGGCCGGAAAACGCAAGCAATAGGTCTATTTTATATTTTACGTTTTCTTTTCGGGTGAATTATTGTTGAGTATGGGTGAAACCGCAAAGAATACCACCGCAAAGAATAAGCAATTATTCTACTAGTGATGCTTTGGGCATTACAAAACCAATCCAATCACAATCCATTCTCATTACTTATCAAAGCAATCATATGGAGATTGGACACTCATGCCACTAGTCCATAAGGCCCAATACCTTACCAAACCCCATTGACTTGAGTTTTGGGCCCCCATTGTCCATCCTTGTACTAAAAAGTCCAAATTAACCCCAGATCACATGATTTTAGGTAATTACCAAACATGCTTTGGGCACTACCAAATCTATCCAATCACAATCCATTCCCATTACTCAAAAAAGCAATCCTATGGGGATTGGACAATAATTACACTGGGTCCGTTAGGCCAAATACCTCACCAAACCCCATTGACTTGAGTTTTGGTCCCCCAATGTCCCTCCCTGTACTAAAAAGCCCAAATTAAACCAAGATCATATGCTTTTAGGTAATTACCAACCATGCTTTGGGCATTACCAAACTTATCCAATCACAATCCATTCACATTACTCATCAAAACAATCATATGGGGATTAGACAATTATGCCACTGGGCCAATTAGGCCCAATACCTTACTAAACCGCATTGACTTGAGTTTTGGGCCCCCATTATCCCTCCTCATACTAAAAAGTCCAAATTAACCCAGATCATATGATTTGAGGTAATTACCAAACATGCTTTGGGCATTACCAAACTTATACAACTACAAACCATTCCCATTACTCATCAAAGCAACCTATGGGGATTGGACAATCATGCCACAAGGTTCATTAGGCACAATACCTCACTAAACCACATTGGCTTGAATTTTGGGCCCCTATCATATGGGGATTGGACAATAATCCCACTGGGTTCAAAAGTCCCAATACCTCACCAAACCCCATTGACTTGAGTTTTAGGCTCCTATCATATGCTTTTAGCTAATTACCAACTATGCTTTGGGCATTACCAAACCTATCCAATCACACTTCATTCACATTACTCATCAAAACAATCATATGGGGATTGGACAATCATGCCACTCGATCCATTAGGCCTAATAACTCACCAAACCCTATTGACTTGAGTTTTAGGCCCCCATTATCCCTCCTTGTAATAAAAAGTCCAAATTAAGGAAGCTCAGATGCTTTTTAGTAATTACCAAACATGCTTTGGGCATTACCAAACCTATCCAATCACAATCCACTCCTATTTCTCATCAAAGCAATCCTATGGGGATTGGGCAATCATGCCACTGGGTCCATTAGGCCCAATACCTCACTAAGCCCAATTGACTTGAGTTTTGGGCTCCTATCATATGGGGATAGGACAATCATGCCACTGGTTCCATTAGGCCCAATACCTCACCAAACCCCATTGACTTGAGTTTTGGGCCTGCATCGTCTCTCCTTGTACTAAAAAGTCCTTATTAACCCCAAAGTACATTATTTTAAGTAATTACCAAACATGCTTTGGGCATTACCAAATCTATGCAATCACAATCCATTCCCATTACTCATCAAAGCAATCCTATGGGGATTGAACAATAATTCCACAGGGTCCATTAAGCCCAATACCAAACGAAACCCCATTGACTTGAGTTGTGGGCCCCCATTGTCCCTCCTTGTACTAAAAAGTCCAGATTAACACAAATCATATGCTTTTAGATAATTACCAAACATGCTTTGGGCATCACCAAACCTATCCAATCACAATCCATTTCCATTACTCATCAAAGCAATCCTATGCGGATTGGGCAATCATGCCGCTGGGTCCATTAGGCCCAATGCCTCACTAAGCCCAATTGACTTGAGTTTTGGGCTCCTATCATATGGGGATAGGACAATCATGCCACTGGTTCCATTAGGCCCAATACCTCACCAAACCCCATTGACTTGAGTTTTTGGCCCGCATCGTCCTCCATTGTACTAAAAAGTCCTTATTAACCCCAAGTCACATTATTTTAAGTAATTACCAAACATGCTTTGGGCATTACCAAATCTATCCAATCACAATCCATTCCCCTTACTCATCAAAACAATCATAAGGGGATTGGACAATCATGCCACTCGGTCCATTAGGCCCAATAACTCACCAAACCCTATTGACTTAAGTTTTGGGCCCCCTTTATCCCTCCTTGTACAAAAAATCCCAAATTAAGGAAGGTCATATGCTTTTTATTAATTACCAAACATGCTTTGGGCATTACAAAACCTATCCAATCACAATCCATTCCCATTACTTATCAAAGCAATACTATGGGGATTGGACAATAATACTACTCGGCCCATTAGGCCCAATACCTCACCAAACCCCAATGACTTGAGTTTTGGGCCCCCATCGTCCCTCCTTGAACTAAAAAGTCCAAATTAACCCCAAATCACATGATTTTAGGTAATTACCAAACATGCTTTGGGCATTACCAAATCTATCCAATCACAATCCATTCCCATTACTCATCAAAGCTGTACTATGGGGATTGGGCAATAATTCCACTGGGTCCAATAGGCCCAATACCTCACCAAACCCCATTGACTTGAGTTTTGGGCCCTCAATGTCCCTCCTTGTATTAAAAAGCCCAAATTAACCCAAGATCATATGCTTTTAGCTAATTACCAACTATGCTTTGGGCATTACTAAACCTATCCAATCACACTTCATTCCCATTACTCATCAAAACAATCATATGGGGATTGGACAATCATGCCACTCGGTCCATTAGGCCCAATAACTCACCAAACCCTATTGACTTAAGTTTTGGGCCCCCTTTATCCCTCCTTGTACAAAAAAGCCCAAATTAAGGAAGGTCATATGCTTTTTAGTAATTACCAAACATGCTTTGGGCATTATAAAACCTATCCAATCACAATCCATTCCCATTACTCATCAAAGCAATCCTATGGGGATTGGACAATAATGCCACTGGGTCCATTATGCCCAATACCTCACCAAACCCTATGACTTGAATTGTGGGCGCCTATTGTCCCTCCTTGTACTAAAAAGTTCAGATTAACCCAAATCATATGTTTTAGATAATTACGAAAAATGCTTTGGGCATTACCAAACCTATCCAATCACAAACCATTCCCATTACACATTAAAGCAATCCTATGGGGATTGGGCAATCATACCACTGGGTCCATTAGGCCTAATACCTCACTAAACCCCATTGAATTGAGTTTTGGGACCCTATCATATGGGGATAGGACAATCACGCCGCTGGTTCCATTAGGCCCAATACTTCACCAAACCCCATTGACTTGAGTTTTGGGACCCTATCATATGGAGATAGGACAATCATGCCACTGGTTCCATTAGGCCCAATACATCACCAAACCCCATTGACTTGAGTTTTGGGCCCCAATTGTCCCTACTTTAATAAAAAGCCCAAATTATCCCATATCATATGCCTTTAGGTAATTATCAAACATGCTTTGCGCATTACCAAACCTATCGAATCACAATCCATTCCCATTACTCATCAAAGGAATACTATCTAGATTCGACAATAATGCTACTCGATCCATTAGGCCCAATACCTCACCAAACCCCATTGACTTGCGTTTTGGGCCCCCATTGTCCCTCCTTGTACAAAAAAGCCAAAATTAACCCCAGATCATACGCTTTTAGGTAATTACGAAACATGCTTTGGGCATTACCAAACCTATCAAAGCACAATCCATTCTCGTTACTCATCAAAGCAATCCTTTGAAGATTGGACAATCATACCACTTGGTCCATTAGCCACAATACCTCACTACCCCATTGACTTGAGTTTCGGGCCCTCATTGTCCCTCCTTGTACTAAAAAGTCCAAATTAACCCAAATCATATGCTATTAGATTATTACCAAACATGCTTTGGGTATTACCAAACCTATACAATCACAAACCATTTCCATTACTCATCAAAGCAAACCTATGGGATTGGACAATCATGCCACTAGGTCCATTAGGCCCAATATCTCACTAAACCCCATTGACTTGAGTTTTGGGGCCCTATCATATGGGGATTGGTCAATAATGCCACTGGGTCCATTGGGCCCAATACCTCACCAAACCCCATTGACTTGTGTTTTGGGCCCCATTGTCCCCCCTTGTAATAAAAATCCCAAATTAACCATAGATCATATGCCTTTAGGTAATTATCAAACATACTTTGGGCATTACCAAACCTATCCAATCTCAATCCATTCCCATTACTTATCAAAGCAATACTATGGGGATTGGACAATAATACTACTCGGCCCATTAGGCCCAATACCTCACCAAACCCCAATGACTTGAGTTTTGGGCCCCCATCGTCCCTCCTTGAACTAAAAAGTCCAAATTAACCCCAAATCACATGATTTTAGGGAATTACCAAACATGCTTTGGGCATTACCAAATATATCCAATCACAATCCATTCCCATTACTCATCAAAGCAATACTATGGGGATTGGGCAATAATTCCACTGGGTCCAATAGGCCCAATACCTCACCAAACCCCATTGACTTGAGTTTTGGGCCCTCAATGTCCCTCCTTGTATTAAAAAGCCCAAATTAACCCAAGATCATATGCATTTAGCTAATTACCAACTATGCTTTGGGCATTACTAAACCTATCCAATCACACTTCATTCCCATTACTCATCAAAACAATCATATGGGGATCGGACAATCATGCCACTCGATCCATTAGGCCTAATAACTCACCAAACCCTATTGACTTGAGTTTTAGGCCCCCATTATCCCTCCTTGTACTAAAAAGTCCAAATTAAGGAAGCTCATATGCTTTTTAGTAATTACCAAACATGCTTTGGGCATTACCAAACCTATCCAATCACAATCCACTCCTATTTCTCATCAAAGCAATCCTATAGGGATTGGGCAACCATGCCACTGGGTCCATTAGGCCCGATACCTCACTAAGCCCAATTGACTTGAGTTTTGGGCTCTTATCATATGGGGATAGGACAATCATGCCACTGGTTCCATTAGGCCCAATACCTCACCAAACCCCATTGACTTGAGTTTTGGGCCTGCATCGTCCCTCCTTGTACTAAAAAGTCCTTATTAACCCCAAATCACATTATTTTAAGTAATTACCAAACATGCTTTGGGCATTACCAAATATATCCAATCACAATCCATTCCCATTACTCATCAAAGCAATCCTATGGGGATTGAACAATAATTCCACCGGGTCCATTAAGCCCAATACCAAACCAAACCCCATTGACTTGAGTTGTGGGCCCCCATTGTCCCTCCTTGTACTAAAAAGTCCAGATTAACCCAAATCATATGCTTTTAGATAATTACCAAACATGCTTTGGGCATCACCAAACCTATCCAATCACAATCCATTTCCATTACTCATCAAAGCAATCCTATGCGGATTGGGCAATCATGCCGCTGGGTCCATTAGGCCCAATACCTCACTAAGCCCAATTGACTTGAGTTTTGGGCTCCTATCAGATGGGGATAGGACAATCATGCCACTCGATCCATTAGGCCCAATACCTCACCAAACCCCATTGACTTGAGTTTTTGGCCTGCATCGTCCCTCCTTGTACTAAAAAGTCCTTATTAACCCCAAGTCACATTATTTTAAGTAATTACCAAACATGCTTTGGGCATTACCAAATCTATCCAATCACAATCCATTCCCCTTACTCATCAAAACAATCATATGGGGATTGGACAATCATGCCACTCGGTCCATTAGGCCCAATAACTAACCAAACCCTATTGACTTAAGTTTTGGGCCCCCTTTATCCCTCCTTGTACAAAAAATCCCAAATTAAGGAAGGTCATATGCTTTTTATTAATTACCAAACATGCTTTGGGCATTACAAAACCTATCCAATCACAATCCATTCCCATTACTTATCAAAGCAATACTATGGGGATTGGACAATAATACTACTCGGCCCATTAGGCCCAATACCTCACCAAACCCCATTGACTTGTGTTTTGGGCCCCATTGTCCCTCCTTGTAATAAAAATCCCAAATTAACCATAGATCATATGCCTTTAGGTAATTATCAAACATACTTTGGGCATTACCAAACCTATCCAATCTCAATCCATTCCCATTACTTATCATAGCAATACTATGGGGATTGGACAATAATACTACTCGGCCCATTAGGCCCAATACCTCACCAAACCCCAATGACTTGAGTTTTGGGCCCCCATCGTCCCTCCTTGAACTAAAAAGTCCAAATTAACCCCAAATCACATGATTTTAGGGAATTACCAAACATGCTTTGGGCATTACCAAATCTATCCAATCACAATCCATTCCCATTACTCATCAAAGCAATACTATGGGGATTGGGCAATAATTCCACTGGGTCCAATAGGCCCAATACCTCACCAAACCCCATTGACTTGAGTTTTGGGCCCTCAATGTCCCTCCTTGTATTAAAAAGCCCAAATTAACCCAAGATCATATGCATTTAGCTAATTACCAACTATGCTTTGGGCATTACTAAACCTATCCAATCACACTTCATTCCCATTACTCATCAAAACAATCATGTGGGGATTGGACAATCATGCCACTCGATCCATTAGGCCTAATAACTCACCAAACCCTATTGACTTGAGTTTTAGGCCCCCATTATCCCTCCTTGTACTAAAAAGACCAAATTAAGGAAGCTCAGATGCTTTTTAGTAATTACCAAACATGCTTTGGGCATTACCAAACCTATCCAATCACAATCCACTCCTATTTCTCATCAAAGCAATCCTATAGGGATTGGGCAATCATGCCACTGGGTCTATTAGGCCCGATACCTCACTAAGCCCAATTGACTTGAGTTTTGGGCTCCTATCATATGGGGATAGGACAATCATGGCACTGGTTCCATTAGGCCCAATACCTCCCCAAACCCCTATTGACTTGAGTTTTGGGCCTGCATCGTCCCTCCTTGTACTAAAAAGTCCTTATTAACCCCAAATCACATTATTTTAAGTAATTACCAAACATGCTTTGGGCATTACCAAATCTATCCAATCACAATCCATTCCCATTACTCATCAAAGCAATTCTATGGGAATGAACAATAATTCCACTAGGTCCATTAAGCCCAATACCAAACCAAACCCCATTGACTTGAGTTGTGGGCCCCCATTGTCCCTCCGTGTACTAAAAAGTCCAGATTAACCCAAATCATATGCTTTTAGATAATTACCAAACATGCTTTGGGCATCACCAAACCTATCCAATCACAATCCATTTCCATTACTCATCAAAGCAATCCTATGCTGATTGGGCAATCATGCCACTGGGTCCATTAGGCCCAATACCTCACTAAGCCCAATTGACTTGAGTTTTGGCCTCCTATCATATGGGGATAGGACAATCATGCCACTGGTTCCATTAGGCCCAATACCTCACTAAGCCCAATTGACTTGAGTTTTGGGCTCCTATCATATGGGGATAGGACAATCATGCCACTGGTTCCATTAGGCCCAATACCTCACCAAACCCCATTGACTTGAGTTTTTGGCCTGCATCGTCCCTCCTTGTACTAAAAAGTCCTTATTAACCCCAAATCACATTATTTTAAGTAATTACCAAACATGCTTTGGGCATTACCAAATCTATCCAATCACAATCCATTCCCCTTACTCATCAAAACAATCATATGGGGATTGGACAATCATGCCACTCGGTCCATTAGGCCCAATAACTCACCAAACCCTATTGACTTAAGTTTTGGGCCCCCTTTATCCCTCCTTGTACAAAAAAGCCCAAATTAAGGAAGGTCATATGCTTTTTAGTAATTACCAAACATGCATTGGGCATTACAAAACCTATCCAATCACAATCCATTCCCATTACTCATCAAAGCAATCCTATGGGGAATGGACAATAATGCCACTGGGTCCATTATGCCCAATACCTCACCAAACCCTATGACTTGAATTGTGGGCGCCTATTGTCCCTCCTTCTATTAAAAAGTTCAGATTAACCCAAATCGTATGTTTTAGATAATTACGAAAAATGCTTTGGGCATTACCAAACCTATCCAATCACAAACCATTCCCATTACACATTAAAGCAATCCTATGGGGATTGGGCAATCATGCCACTGGGTCCATTAGGCCTAATACCTCACTAAACCCCATTGAATTGAGTTTTGGGACCCTATCATATGGGGATAGGACAATCATGCCACTGGTTCCATTAGGCCCAATACCTCACCAAACCCCATTGACTTGAGTTTTGGGACCCTATCATATGGAGATTGGACAATCATGCCACTGGTTCCATTAGGCCCAATACATCACCAAACCCCATTGGCTTGAGTTTTGGGCCCCAATTGTCCCTCCTTTAATAAAAAGCCCAAATTATCCCATATCATATGCCTTTAGGTAATTATCAAACATGCTTTGCGCATTACCAAACCTATCGAATCACAATCCATTCTCATTACTCATCAAAGGAATACTATCTAGATTCGACAATAATGCTACTCGATCCATTAGGCCCAATACCTCACCAAACCCCATTGACTTGCATTTTGGGCCCCCATTGTCCCTCCTTGTACAGAAAAGCCCAAATTAACCCCAGATCATACGCTTTTAGGTAATTACCAAACATGCTTTGGGCATTACCAAACCTATCAAAGCACAATCCATTCTCATTACTCATCAAAGCAATCCTTTCAAGATTGGACAATCATACCACTTGGTCCATTAGCCACAATACCTCACTAAACCCCATTGACTTGAGTTTCGGGCCCTCATTGTCCCTCCTTGTACTAAAAAGTCCAAATTAACCCAAATCATATGCTATTAGATTATTACCAAACATGCTTTGGGTGTTACCAAACCTATACAATCACAAACCATTTCCATTACTCATCAAAGCAAACCTATGGGATTGGACAATCATGCCACTAGGTCCATTAGGCCCAATATCTCACTAAACCCCATTGACTTGAGTTTTGGGGCCCTATCATATGGGGATTGGTCAATAATGCCACTGGGTCCATTGGGCCCAATACCTCACCAAACCCCATTGACTTGTGTTTTGGGCCCCATTGTCCCTCCTTGTAATAAAAATCCCAAATTAACCATAGATCATATGCCTTTAGGTAATTATCAAACATACTTTGGGCATTACCAAACCTATCCAATCCCAATCCATTCCCATTACTTATCATAGCAATACTATGGGGATTGGACAATAATACTACTCGGCCCATTAGGCCCAATACCTCACCAAACCCCAATGACTTGAGTTTTGGGCCCCCATCGTCCCTCCTTGAACTAAAAAGTCCAAATTAACCCCAAATCACATGATTTTAGGGAATTACCAAACATGCTTTGGGCATTACCAAATCTATCCAATCACAATCCATTCCCATTACTCATCAAAGCAATACTATGGGGATTGGGCAATAATTCCACTGGGTCCAATAGGCCCAATACCTCACCAAACCCCATTGACTTGAGTTTTGGGCCCTCAATGTCCCTCCTTGTATTAAAAAGCCCAAATTAACCCAAGATCATATGCATTTAGCTAATTACCAACTATGCTTTGGGCATTACTAAACCTATCCAATCACACTTCATTCCCATTACTCATCAAAACAATCATGTGGGGATTGGACAATCATGCCACTCGATCCATTAGGCCTAATAACTCACCAAACCCTATTGACTTGAGTTTTAGGCCCCCATTATCCCTCCTTGTACTAAAAAGACCAAATTAAGGAAGCTCAGATGCTTTTTAGTAATTACCAAACATGCTTTGGGCATTACCAAACCTATCCAATCACAATCCACTCCTATTTCTCATCAAAGCAATCCTATAGGGATTGGGCAATCATGCCACTGGGTCCATTAGGCCCGATACCTCACTAAGCCCAATTGACTTGAGTTTTGGGCTCCTATCATATGGGGATAGGACATTCATGCCACTGGTTCCATTAGGCCCAATATCTCACCAAACCCCATTGACTTGAGTTTTGGGCCTGCATCGTCCCTCATTGTACTAAAAAGTCCTTATTAACCCCAAATCACATTATTTTAAGTAATTACCAAACATGCTTTGGGCATTACCAAATCTATCCAATCACAATCCATTCCCATTACTCATCAAAGCAATTCTATGGGGATTGAACAATAATTCCACTGGGTCCATTAAGCCCAATACCAAACCAAACCCCATTGACTTGAGTTGTGGGCCCCCATTGTCCCTCCTTGTACTAAAAAGTCCAGATTAACCCAAATCATATGCTTTTAGATAATTACCAAACATGCTTTGGGCATCACCAAACCTATCCAATCACAATCCATTTCCATTACTCATCAAAGCAATCCTATGCTGATTGGGCAATCATGCCACTGGGTCCATTAGGCCCAATACCTCACTAAGCCCAATTGACTTGAGTTTTGGGCTCCTATCATATGGGGATAGGACAATCATGCCACTGGTTCCATTAGGCCCAATACCTCACCAAACCCAATTGACTTGAGTTTTTGGCCTGCATCGTCCCTCCTTGTACTAAATAGTCCTTATTAACCCCAAATCACATTATTTTATGTAATTACCAAACATGCGTTGGGCATTACCAAATCTATCTAATCACAATCCATTCCCCTTACTCATCAAAACAATCATATGGGGATTGGACAATCATGCCACTCGGTCCATTAGGCCCAATAACTCACCAAACCCTATTGACTAAAGTTTTGGGCCCCCTTTATCCCTCCTTGTACAAAAAAGCCCAAATTAAGGAAGGTCATATGCTTTTTAGTAATTACCAAACATGCTTTGGGCATTACAAAACCTATCCAATCACAATCCATTCCCATTACTCATCAAAGCAATCCTATGGGGATTGGACAATAATGCCACTGGGTCCATTATGCCCAATACCTCACCAAACCCTATGACTTGAATTGTGGGCGCCTATTGTCGCTCCTTGTACTAAAAAGTTCAGATTAACCCAAATCATATGTTTTAGATAATCACGAAAAATGTTTTGAGCATTACCAAACCTATCCAATCACAAACCATTCCCATTACTCATTAAAGCAATCCTATGGGGATTGGGCAATCATGCCACTGGGTCCATTAGGCCTAATACCTCACTAAACCCCATTGAATTGAGTTTTGGGACCCTATCATATGGGGATAGGACAATCATGCCACTGGTTCCATTAGGCCCAATACCTCACCAAACCCCATTGACTTGAGTTTTGGGCCCCAATTGTCCCTCTTTTAATAAAAAGACCAAATTACCCCATATCATATGCCTTTAGGTAATTATCAAACATGCTTTGCGCATTACCAAACCTATCGAATCACAATCCATTCCCATTACTCATCAAAGGAATACTATCTAGATTCGACAATAATGCTACTCGATCCATTAGGCCCAATACCTCACCAAACCCCATTGACTTGCGTTTTGGGCCCCCATTGTCCCTCCTTGTACAAAAAAGCCCAAATTAACCCCAGATCATACGCTTTTAGGTAATTACCAAACATGCTTTGGGCATTACCAAACCTATCCAAGCAAAATCCATTCTCATTACTCATCAAAGCAATCCTTTGAAGATTGGACAATCATACCACTTGGTCCATTAGGCACAATACCTCACTAAACCCCATTGACTTGAGTTTCGGGCCCTCATTATCCCTCCTTGTACTAAAAAGTCCAAATTAACCCAAATCATATGCTAGTAGATTATTACCAAACATGCTTTGGGTATTACCAAACCTATACAATCACAAACCATTTCCATTACTCATCAAAGCAAACCTATGGGATTGGACAATCATGCCACTAGGTCCATTAGGCCCAATATCTCACTAAACCCCATTGACTTGAGTTTTGGGGCCCTATCATATGGGGATTGGTCAATAATGCCACTGGGTCCATTGGGCCCAATACCTCACCAAACCCCATTGACTTGTGTTTTGGGCCCCATTGTCCCTCCTTGTAATAAAAATCCCAAATTAACCATAGATCATATGCCTTTAGGTAATTATCAAACATACTTTGGGCATTACCAAACCTATCCAATCCCAATCCATTCCCATTACTTATCAAAGCAATACTATGGGGATTGGACTACAATACTACTCGGCCCATTAGGCCCAATACCTCACCAAACCCCAATGACTTGAGTTTTGGGCCCCCATCGTCCCTCCTTGAACTAAAAAGTCCAAATTAACCCAAAATCACATGATTTTAGGTAATTACCAAACATGCTTTTGGCATTACCAAATCTATCCAATCACAACCCATTCCCATTACTCATCAAAGCAATACTAAGGGGATTGGGCAATAATTCCACTGGGTCCAATAGGCCCAATACCTCACCAAACCCCATTGACTTGAGTTTTTGGCCCTCAATGTCCCTCCTTGTATTAAAAAGCCCAAATTAACCCAAGATCATATGCTTTGAGCTAATTACCAATTATGCTTTGGGCATTACTAAACCTATCCAATCACACGTCATTCCCATTACTCATCAAAACAATCATATGGGGATTGGACTACAATACTACTCGGCCCATTAGGCCCAATACCTCACCAAACCCCAATGACTTGAGTTTTGTGCCCCCATCGTCCCTCCTTGAACTAAAAAGTCCAAATTAACCCCAAATCACATGATTTTAGGTAATTACCAAACATGCTTTTGGCATTACCAAATCTATCCAATCACAACCCATTCCCATTACTCATCAAAGCAATACTAAGGGGATTGGGCAATAATTCCACTGGGTCCAATAGGCCCAATACCTCACCAAACCCCATTGACTTGAGTTTTTGGCCCTCAATGTCCCTCCTTGTATTAAAAAGCCCAAATTAACCCAAGATCATATGCTTTTAGCTAATTACCAATTATGCTTTGGGCATTACTAAACCTATCCAATCACACGTCATTCCCATTACTCATCAAAACAATCATATGGGGATTGGACAATCATGCCACTCGATCCATTAGGCCTAATAACTCACCAAACCCTATTGACTTGAGTTTTAGGCCCCCATTATCCCTCCTTGTACTAAAAAGTCCAAATTAAGGAAGCTCAGATGCTTTTTAGTAATTACCAAACATGCTTTGGGCATTACCAAACCTATCCAATCACAATCCACTCCTATTTCTCATCAAAGCAATCCTATGGGGATTGGGCAATCATGCCACTGGCTCCATTAGGCCCAATACCTCACTAAACCCAATTGACTTGAGTTTTGGGCTCCTATCATATGGGGATAGGACAATCATGCCACTGGTTCCATTAGGCCCAATACCTCACCAAACCCCATTGACTTGAGTTTTGGGCCTGCATCGTCCCTCCTTGTACTAAAAAGTCCTTATTAACCCCAAATCACTTTATTTTAAGTAATTACCAAACATGCTTTGGGCATTACCAAATCTATCCAATCACAATCCATTCCCATTACTCATCAAAGCAATCCTATGGGGATTGAACAATAATTCCACTGGGTCCATTAAGCCCAATACCAACCAAACCCCATTGACTTGAGTTGTGGGCCCCCATTGTCCCTCCTTGTACTAAAAAGTTCAGATTAACCCAAATCATATGCTTTTAGATAATTACCAAACATGCTTTGGGCATCACCAAACCTATCCAATCACAATCCATTTCCATTACTCATCAAAGCAATCCTATGCGGATTGGGCAATCATGCCACTCGGTCCATTAGGCCCAATAACTCACCAAACCCTATTGACTTAAGTTTTGGGCCCCCTTTATCCCTCCTTGTACAATTAAGCCCAAATTAAGGAAGGTCATATGCTTTTTAGTAATTACCAAACATGCTTTGGGCATTACAAAACCTATCCAATCACAATCCATTCCCATTACTCATCAGAGCAATCCTATGGGGATTGGACAATAATGCCACTGGGTCCATTATGCCCAATACCTCACCAAACCCTATGACTTGAATTGTGGGCGCCTATTGTCCCTCCTTGTACTAAAAAGTTCAGATTAACCCATATCATATGTTTTAGATAATTACGAAAAATGCTTTAGGCATTACCAAACCTATCCAATCACAAACCATTCCCATTACTCATTAAAGCAATCCTATGGGGATTGGGCAATCATGCCACTGGGTCCATTAGGCCTAATACCTCACTAAACCCCATTGAATTGAGTTTTGGGACCCTATCATATGGGGATAGGACAATCATGCCACTGGTTCCATTAGGCCCAATACCTCACCAAACCCCATTGACTTGAGATTTGGGCCCCAATTGTCCCTCCTTTAATAAAAAGCCCAAATTACCCCATATCATATACCTTTAGGTAATTATCAGACATGCTTTGGGCATTACCAAACCTATCGAATCACAATCCATTCCCATTACTCGTCAAAGGAATACTATCGGGATTCGACAACAAGGCTACTCGATCCAATAAGCCCAATACCTCACCAAACCCCATTGACTTGCTTTTTGGGCCCCCATTGTCCCTCCTTGTACTAAAAATCCCAAATTAACCCCAGATCATACGCTTTTAGGTAATTACCAAACATGCTTTGGGCATTACCAAACCTATCCAAGCACAATCCATTCTCATTACTCATCAAAGCAATCCTTTGAATATTGGACAATCATACCACTTGGTCCATTAGGCACAATACCTCACTAAACCCAATTGACTTGAGTTTCGGGCCCTCATTGTCCCTCCTTGTACTAAAAAGTCCAAATTAACCCAGATCATATGCTTTTAGATAATTACCAAACATGCTTTGGGTATTACCAAACCTATACAATCACAAACCATTTCCATTACTCATCAAAGCAAACCTATGGGATTGGACAATCATGCCACTAGGTCCATTAGGCCCAATACCTCATTAAACCCCATTGACTTGAGTTTTGGGGCCCTATCATATGGTGATTGGTCAATAATGCCACTGGGACCATTGGGCCCAATACCTCACCAAACCCCCATTGACTTGAGTTTGGGCCACCAATGGCCCTCCTTGTATTAAAAAGCCCAAATTAACCCAAGATCATATGCTTTTAGCTAATTACCAATTATGCTTTGGGCATTACTAAACCTATCCAATCACACTCCATTCCCATTACTCATCAAAATAATCATATGGGGATTGGACAATCATGCCACTCGATCCATTAGGCTCAATAACTCACCAAACCCTATTGACTTGAGTTTTAGGCCCCCATTATCCCTCCTTTTACTAAAAAGTCCAAATTAAGGAAGATCATATGCTTTTTAGTAATTACCAAACATGCTTTGGGCATTACCAAACATATCCAATCACAATCCACTCCCATTACTCATCAAAGCAATCCTATGGGGATTAAAGAATAATGCCACTAGGTCCATTAAGCCCAATACCTCACCAAACCCTATGACTAGAGTTGTGGGCCCCAATTGTCCTTCCTTGTACTAAAAAGTCCAGATTAACCCAAATCATAAGCTTTTACATAATTACCAAACATGCTTTGGGCATTACCAAACCTATCCAATCACAATCCATTTCCATTACTCATCAAAGCAATCCTATGGGGATTGGGCAATCATGCCACGAGGTCCATTAGGCCTAATACCTCACCAAACCCCCATTGACTTGAGTTTTGTGCCCCCATTGTCCCTCCTTGTAATAAAAGCCCAAATTAACTCTAGATCATATGCCTTTAGGTAATTATCAAACATGCTTTAGGCATTACCAAACATATCCAATCACAATCCATTCCCATTACTCATCAAAGCAATAATATGGGGATTGGACAATAATTCCACTGGGTCCATTAGGCCCAATACCTCACCAAACCCCATTGACTTGAGTTTCGGGCCCCCAATATCCCTCCTAGTACTAATATGCCCAAATTAACCCAAGATCATATGCTTTTAGGTAATTACCAACGATGCTTTGGGCATTACCAAACCTATCCAATCACAATCCATTCCCCTTACTCATCAAAACAATCATATGGTGATTGGACAATCATGCCACTCGGTCCATTAGGCCCAATAACTCACTAAACCCTATCGACTTAAGTTTTGGGCCCCCTTTATCCCTCCTTGTACTAAAAAGCCCAAATTAAGGAAGGTCATATGCTTTTTAGTAATTACCAAACATGCTTTGGGCATTACAAATCCTATCCAATCACAATCCATTCCCATTACTCATCAAAGCAATCCTATGGGGATTGGACAATAATGCCACTGGGTCCATTAGGCCCAATACCTCACCAAACCGTATGACTTGAATTGTGGGCCCCCATTGTCCCTCCTTGTACTAAAAAGTTCAGATTAACCCAAATCATATGTTTCAGATAATTACGAAAAATTCTTTGGGCATTACCAAACCTATCCAATCACAAACCATTCTCGTTACTCATCAAAGGAATACTATATGGATTCGACAATAATGCTACTCGATCCATTAGGCCCAATACCTCACCAAACCCCATTGACTTGTGTTTTGGGCCCCCATTGTCCCTCCTTGTACTAAAAAGCCCAAATTAACCCCTGATCATACGCTTTTAGGTAATTACCAAACATGCTTTGGGCATTACCAAACCTATCCAAGCACAATCCATTCTCATTACTCATCAAAGCAATCCTTTGAAGATTGGACAATCATACCACTTGGTCCATTAGGCACAATACTTCACTAAACCCCATTGACTTGAGTTTCGGGCCCTCATTGTCCCTCCTTGTCCTAAAAAGTCCAAATTAACCCAGATCATATGGTTTTAGATAATTACCAAACATGCTTTGGGTATTACCAAACCTATACAATCACAAACCATTTCCATTACTCATCAAAGCAAACTTATGGGATTGGACAATCATGCCACTAGGTCTATTAGGCCCAATACCTCACTAAACCCCAATGACTTGAGTTTTGGGGCCCTATCATATGGGGATTGGTCAATAATCCCACTGGGTCCATTGGGCCCAATACCTCACCAAACCCCATTGACTTGAGTTTTGGGACCCTATCATATGGAGATAGGACAATCATGCCACTAGTTCCATTAGGCCCAATACCTCACCAACCCCATTGACTTGAGTTTTAGGCCCCAATTGTCCCTCCTTTAATAAAAAGCCCAAATTACCCCATATCATATGCCTTTAGGTAATTATCAAACGTGCTTTGGGCATTACCAAACCTATCGAATCACAATCCATTCCCATTACTCATCAAAGGAATACTATCGGGAATCGACAATAATGCTACTCGATCCATTAAGCCCAATACCTCACAAAACCCCATTGACTTGCTTTTTGGGCCCCCATTGTCCCTCCTTGTACTAAAAAGCCCAAATTAACCCCTGATCATACGCTTTTAGGTAATTACCAAACATGCTTTGGGCATTACCAAACCTATCCAAGCACAATCCATTCTCATTACTCATCAAAGCAATCCTTTGAAGATTGGACAATCATACCACTTTGTCCATTAGGCACAATACCTCACTAAACCCCATTGACTTGAGTTTCGGGCCCTCATTGTCGCTCCTTGTACTAAAAAGTCCAAATTAACCCAGATCATATGCTTTTAGATAATTACCAAACATGATTTGGGTATTACCAAACCTATACAATCACAAACCATTTCCATTACTCATCAAAGCAAACCTATGGGATTGGACAATCATGCCACTAGGTCCATTAGGCCCAATACCTCACTAAACCCCATTGACTTGAGTTTTGGGGCCCTATCATATGGGGATTGGTCAATAATGCCACTGGGACCATTGGGCCCAATACCTCACCAAACCCCATTGACTTGTGTTTTGGGCCCCATTGTCCCTCCTTGTAATAAAAATCCCAAATTAACCCTAGATCATATGCCTTTAGGTAATTATCAAACATGATTTGGGCATTACCAAACCTATCCAATCCCAATCCATTCCCATTACTTATCAAAGCAATACTATGGGAATTGGACAGTAATACTACCCGGTCCATTAGGCCCAATACCTCACCAAACCCCAATGACTTGAGTTTTGGGCCCCCATCGTCCCTCATTGTACTAAAAAGTCCAAATTAACCCCAAATCACATGATTTTAGGTAATTACCAAACATGCTTTGGGCATTACCAAATCTATCCAATCACATTCCATTCCAATTACTCATCATAGCAATACTATGGGGATTGGACAATAATTCCACTAGGTCCATTAGGCCCAATACCTCACCAAACCCCATTGACTTGAGTTTTGGGCCACCAGTGTCCCTCCTTGTATTAAAAAGCCCAAATTAACCCAAGATCATATGCTTTTAGCTAATTACCAACTATGCTTTGGGCATTGCTAAACCTATCCAATCACACTTCATTCCCATTACTCATCAAAACAATCATATGGGGATTGGACAATCATGCCACTCGATCCATTAGGCCCAATAACTCACCAAACCCTATTGACTTGAGTTTTAGGCCCTCCTTATCCCTCCTTTTACTAAAAAGTCCAAATTAAGGAAGATCATATGCTTTTTAGTAATTACCAAACATGCTTTGGGCATTACCGAACATATCCAATCACAATCCACTCCCATTACTCATCAAAGCAATTTTATGGGGATTAAAGAATAATGCCACTAGGTCCATTAAGCCAAATACCTCACCAAACCCTATGACTAGAGTTGTGGGCCCCCATTGTCCCTCCTTGTACTAAAAAGTCCAGATTAACCCAAAAGATAAGCTTTTACATAATTACCAAACATGCTTTGGGCATTACCAAACCTATCCAATCACAATCCATTTCCATTACTCATAAAAGCAATCCTATGGGGATTGGGCAATCATGCCACGAGGTCCATTAGGCCTAATACCTCACCAAACCCCCATTGACTTGAGTTTTGTGCCCCCATTGTCCCTCCTTGTAATAAAAGCCCAAATTAACTCTAGATCATATGCCTTTAGGTAATTATCAAACATGCTTTGGGCATTACCAAACCTATCCAATCACAATCCATTCCCATTACTCATCAAAGCAATAATATGGGGATTGGACAATAATATTACTCGGTCCATTAGGCGCAATAACTCACCAAACCCCATTGACTTGAGTTTTGGGCCCCCATTGTCCCTCCTTGTACTAAAAAGTCCAGATTAACCCAAAAGATAAGCTTTTACATAATTACCAAACATGCTTTGGGCATTACCAAACCTATCCAATCACAATCCATTTCCATTACTCATCAAAGCAATCCTATGGGGATTGGGCAATCATGCCACGAGGTCCATTAGGCCTAATACCTCACCAAACCCCCATCGACTTGAGTTTTGTGCCCCCATTGTCCCTCCTTGTAATAAAAGCTCAAATTAACTCTAGATCATATGCCTCTAGGTAATTATCAAACATGCTTTGGGCATTACCAAACATATCCAATCACAAACCATTCCCATTACTCATCAAAGCAATAATATGGGGATTGGACAATAATTCCACTGGGTCCATTAGGCCCAATACCTCACCAAACCCCATTGACTTGAGTTTCGGGCCTCCAATATCCCTCCTAGTACTAAAATGCCCAAATTAACCCAAGATCATATGCTTTTAGGTAATTACCAACAATGCTTTGGGCATTACCAAACCTATCCAATCACCATCCATTCCCCTTACTCATCAAAACAATCATATGGGGATTGGACAATCATTCCACTCGGTCCATTAGGCCCAATAACTCACCAAACCCTATTGACTTAAGTTTTGGGCCCCCTTTATCCCTCCTTGTACTAAAAAGCCCAAATTAAGGAAGGTCATATGCTTTTTAGTAATTACCAATCATGCTTTGGGCATTACAAATCCTATCCAATCACAATCCATTCCCATTACTCATCAAAGCAATCCTATGGGGATTGGACAATAATGCCACTGGGTCCATTAGGCCCAATACCTCACCAAACCGTATGACTTGAATTGTGGGCCCCCATTGTCCCTCCTTGTACTAAAAAGTTCAGATTAACCCAAATCATATGGTTTAGATAATTACGAAAAATTCTTTGGGCATTACCAAACCTATCCAATCATAAACCATTCTCGTTACTCATCAAAGGAATACTATCTGGATTCGACAATAATGCTACTCGATCCATTAGGCCCAATACCTCACCAAACCCCATCGACTTGCGTTTTGGGCTCCCATTGTCCCTCCTTGTACTAAAAAGCCCAAATTAACCCCAGATCATACGCTTTTAGGTAATTACCAAACATGCTTTGGGCATTACCAAACCTATCCAAGCACAATCCATTCTCATTACTCATCAAAGCAATCCTTTGAAGATTGGACAATCATACCACTTGGTCCATTAGGCACAATACCTCACTAAACCCCATTGACTTGAGTTTCGGGCCCTCATTGTCCCTCCTTGTACTAAAAAGTCCAAATTAACCCAGATCATATGCTTTTATATAATTACCAAATATGCTTTGGGTATTACCAAACCTATACAATCACAAACCATTTCCATTACTCATCAAAGCAAACCTATGGGATTGGACAATCATGCCACTAGGTCTACTAGGCCCAATGCCTCACTAAACCCCATTGACTTGAGTTTTGGGGCCCTATCATATGGGGATTGGTCAATAATGCCACTGGGTCCATTGGGCCCAATACCTCACCAAACCTCATTGACTTGAATTTTGGGACCCTATCATATGTTGATAGGACAATCATGCCACTTGTTCCATTAGGCCCAATATCTCACCAAACCCCATTGACTTGAGTTTTGGGCCCCAATTGTCCCTCCTTTAATAAAAAGCCCAAATTACCCCATATCATATGCCTTTAGGTAATTATCAAACATGCTTTGTGCATTACCAAACCTATCGAATCACAATCCTTTCCCATTACTCATCAAAGGAATACTATCTGGATTCGACAATAATGCTACTCGATCCATTAGGCCCAATACCTCACCAAACCCCATTGACTTGCGTTTTGGGCCCCATTGTCCCTCCTTATACTAAAAAGCCCAAATTAACCCCAGATCATACGCTTTTAGGTAATTACCAAACATGCTTTGGGCATTACCAAACCTATCCAAGCATAATCCATTCTCATTACTCATCAAAGCAATCCTTTGAAGATTGGACAATCATACCAGTTGGTCCATTAGGCACAATACCTCACTAAACCCCATTGACTTGAGTTTCGGGCCCTCATTGTCCCTCCTTGTACTAAAAAGTCTAAATTAACCCAAATCATATGCTTTTAGATAAGGGATATTATCTTAGATAACCCTGACTTATAGGTCTTTTTCCAATATAACCCTGACTTTGACAGCCCTGTCTCCGATAACCCTGAACTTGGTTTTTGTCATTAAACCGGACGGAATTTGTCACGGCGTTAACTTGGTTTGACTTTTTTAAATTCATCTCTTTCTCTCTCTTGTTCTTCATCTCTTCTCTCTCTTCTTCTTCATCTCTTCTCAAGCATTCATCAATTTTTCCCAAACTCATAACAAAATCCATATTTTTCTCAAACCCATTTACCCAAAATCATAACAAAATCCACATCTCCTCCAATGGGTGTTCTTAGAAAAAATAAAAAATAAAAAGCTGTAATTTGATATATGAGCATAATGTAACAATCAAGCTAAGTAATTTGATAATATAAAGAAAAAATTGAAATTTTCTAGGTAAAAAAAAATGAAGGAAAAGTAGAGCGATAATCAACCAACAAAATCTGCCGCCAGCGCGCCACCGCCGCCTTCTTCCGCGCGTTGCCGGACCTCAGGCATTATGCTGTTGTCCTCGCGGGAGCCCTTACTCCACTCAGATTTGCACCTTAATGCACGTTTTTCTTCTTCATCTCACAATCAAATACCATACTACCCAGAAAAAAAAAACCATTAATATGCATTCTATTCTCCCTCCTTTTTCTTCTTAAATAACCCAGCAAATTACAAAATCACACCCAAAAAAAAATTACAAAAAAAAAAAGAATTAGAAATGGAAAAGTATGAAGCAGTTAAACAATTAGGAGCTGGGACTTTTGGAGTTGCCCGACTTATGCGACACAAAGAAACCAAAGAGCTTGTTGCCGTTAAATACATCGAACGTGGTCTTTTTTTTTTTGTTTTCTGGGGTTGGATTAAATTTCCCCAAAAAAAAAAATACCAGTTGCTAGTTTAATTTTTTTTTTTCAATTATTTTTTTGTTCTAGTTTTGGAGTAGTGGTTGGATGATGGTGGTTTTAAAGATTAAAGAGATTTACCTAAGTTTGGGAACCATTGATGAATGCTTGAGAAGAGATGAAGAACAAGAGAGAGAAGAGATGAAGAACAAGAGAGAGAAAGAGATGAATTTAGCAAAAGTCAAACCAAGTTAACGCCGTGACAAATTCCGTCAAGTTTAATGACAAAAATCAAGTTCAGGGTTATCGGAGACAGGGCTGCCAAAGTCAGGGTTATATTGGAAAAAGGCCTATAAGTCAGGGTTATCTGAGATAATATTTACCAAACATGCTTTGGGTATTACCAAACCTATACAATCACAAACCATTTCCATTACTCATCAAAGCAAACCTATGGGATTGGACAATCATGCCACTAGGTCCATTAGGCCCAATACCTCACTAAACCCCATTAACTTGAGTTTTGGGGCCCTATCATATGGGGATTGGTCAATAATGCCACTGGGTCCATTGGGCCCAATACCTCACCCAACCCCATTGACTTGTGTTTTGGGCCCCATTGTCCCTCCTTGTAATAAAAATCCCAAATTAACCATAGATCATATGCCTTTAGGTAATTATCAAACATGCTTTGGGCATTACCAAACCTATCCAATCTCAATCCATTCCCATTACTTATCAAAGCAATACTATGGGGATTGGACAATAATACTACTCGGCCCATTAGGCCCAATACCTCACCAAACCCCAATGACTTGAGTTTTGGGCCCCCATCGTCCCTCCTTGAACTAAAAAGTCCAAATTAACCCCAAATTACATGATTTTAGGTAATTACCAAACATGCTTTGGGCATTACCAAATCTATTCAATCACAATCCATTCCCATTACTCATCAAAGCAATACTATGGGGATAGGACAATAATTCCACTGGGACCATTAGGCCCAATACCTCACCAAACCCCATTGACTTGAGTTTTGGGCCCCCAATGTCCCTCCTTGTATTAAAAAGCCCAAATTAACCCAAGATCATATGCTTTTAGCTAATTACCAACTATGCTTTGGGCATTACTAAACCTATCCAATCACACTTCATTCCCATTACTCATCAAAACAATCATATGGGGATTGGACAATCATGCCACTCGATCCATTAGGCCTAATAACTGACCAAACCCTATTGACTTGAGTTTTAGGCCCCCATTATGCCTCCTTGTACTAAAAAGTCCAAATTAAGGAAGGTCAGATGCTTTTTAGTAATTACCAAACATGCTTTGGGCATTAATAAACCTATCCAATCACAATCCACTCCTATTTCTCATCAAAGCAATCCTATGGGGATTGGGCAATCATGCCACTGGGTCCATTAGGCCCAATACCTCACTAAGCCCAATTGACTTGAGTTTTGGGCTCCTATCATATGGGGATAGGACAATCATGCCACTTGGTTCCATTAGGCTCAATACCTAACCAAACCCCATTGACATGAGATTTGGGCCCGCATCGTCCCTCCTTGTACTAAAAAGTCCTTATTAACCCCAAATCACATTATTTTAAGTAATTACCAAACATGCTTTGGGCATTACCAAATCTATCCAATCACAATCCATTCCCATTACTCATCAAAGCAATCCTATGGGGATTGAACAATAATTCCACTGGGTCCATTAAGCCCAATACCAAACCAAACCCCATTGACTTGTGTTGTGGGCCCCCATTGTCCCTCCTTGTACTAAAAAGTCCAGATTAACCCAAATCATATGGTTTTAGATAATTACCAAACATGCTTTGGGCATCACCAAACCTATCGAATCACAATCCATTTCCATTACTCATCCAAGCAATCCTATGCGGATTGGGCAATCATGCCACTGGGTCCATTAGGCCCAATACCTCACTAAGCCCAATTGACTTGAGTTTTGGGCTCCTATCATATGGGGATAGGACAATCATGCCATTGGTTCCATTAGGCCCAATACCTCACCAAACCCCATTGACTTGAGTTTTGGGCCCGCATCGTCCCTCCTTGTACTAAAAAGTCCTTATTAACCCCAAATCACATTATTTTAAGTAATTACCAAACATGCTTTGGGCATTACCAAATCAATCCAATCACAATCCATTTGCATTACTCATCAAAGCAATCCTATGGGGATTGAACAATAATTCCACTGGGTCCATTAAGCCCAATACCAAACCAAGCCCCATTGACTTGAGTTTTGGGCTCCTATTGTTCCTCCTTGTACTAAAAAGTCCAAATTAACCACAGATCATACGCTTTTAGGTAATTACCAAACATGCTTTGGGTGTTACCAAGCTTATTCAATCACAATCCATTCTCATTACTCATCAAAGCATTCCTTTAAAGATTGGACAATCATACCACTTGATCCATTAGGCCCATACCTCACTAAACCCCATTGACTTGAGTTTTGGGCCCTCATTGTCCCTCCATGTACTAAAAAGTCCAAATAAACCCATATCATATGCTTTTAGGTAATTACGAAACATGATTTGAGCATTACCAAACCTATACAATCACAAACCATTTCTATTACCTATCAAGCAAACCTTTGAGATTGGACAATCATGCCACAAGGTCCATTAGGTCCAATACCTCACTAAACCCCATTGACTTGAGTTTTGGGGCCCTATCATATGGCGATTGGACAATAATGCCACTGGGTCGATTGGGCCCAATACCTCACCAAACCCCATTGACTTGAGTTTTGGGCCCCCATTGTCCCTCCTTGTACTAAAAAACCCAGATTAACCCAAATCATATGCTTTTAGGTAATTACCAAACATCCTTTCGGCATTACCAAACCTATCCAATCTTAAGCCATTCCCATTACTCATCAAAGCAATCCTATGCGGATTGGGCAATCATGCCACTAGGTCCATTAGGCCCAATACCTCACCAAACCCCATTGACTTGAGTTTTGGGCCCTCATTGTCCCTCCTTGTAATAAAAAGCCCAAATTAACCCCAGATCATATGCCTTTAAGTATTTATCAAACATGCTTTGGGAATTAACAAACCTATCCAATCACAATCCATTCCCATTACTCATCAAAAAAATACTATGGGGATTGGACAATAATACTACTCGGTCCATTAGGCCCAATACCTCACCAAACCCCATTGACTTGTGTTTTGGGCCCCCATTGTCCATCCTTGTACTAAAAAGCCCAAATTAACCCCAGATCATACGCTTTTAGATAATTACCAAACGTGCTTTGGACATTACCAAACCTATCCAATCACAATCCCTTCCCTTTACTCATCAAAGCAATCCTATGGGGATTAGACAATAATTCCACTGGGTCCATTAGGCCTAATACCTCAGCAAACCCCATTTACTTGAGTTTTGGGACCCCAATATCCCTCCTTGTACTAAAAAACCCAAATTAACCCAAGATCATATGCTTTTAGGTAATTACCAACGATGCTTTGGGCATTACCAAACCTATCCAATCACAATTCATTCTCATTACTCATCAAAGCAATCATATGGGGATTGGACAATCATTCCACTCGGTCCATTAGGCCCAATAACTTACCAAACCCTAATGACTTGAGTTTTGGGCCCCCATTATCCCTCCTTGTACTAAAAAGTCCAAATTATAGAAGGTCATATGCTTTTTAGTAATTACCAAACATGCTTTGGGCATTACTAATCCTATCCAATCACAATCCATTCCCATAACTCATCAAAGCAATCCTATGGGCATTGGACAATAATGCCACTTGGTCCATTAGGCCCAATACCTCACCAAACCCTATGACTTGAGTTGTGGGCCCCCATTGTCCGTCCTTGTACTAAAAAGTCCAGATTAACCCAAATCATATGCTTTTAGAAAATTACCAAACTTGCTTTGGGCATTACCAAACCTATCCAATCACAAACCATTCCCATTACGCATTATAGCTATGCTATGGGGATTGGGCAATCATGCCACTGGTTCCATTAGGCTCAATACCTCACTAAACCCCACTAACTTGAGTTTTGGGACCCCATTGGCCCTTTTTTAATAAAAAGCCCAAATTACCCCATATCATATGCCGTTAGGTAATTATCAAACATGCTTTGAGCATTACCAAACCTATCGAATCAAAATCCATTCCCATTACTCATCAAAGTAATACTATGGGGATAGGATAATAATGCTACTCGGTCCATTATTCCCAATATCTCACCAAACCCCATTGACTTGAGTTTTGGGCCCCCATTGTCCCTCCTTTAATAAAAAGCCCAAATTACCCTATATCATATGCCGTTAGGTAATTATCAAACATGCTTTGAGCATTAGCAAACCTATCGAATCAAAATCCATTCCCATTACTCATCAAAGTAATACTATGGGGATTCGACAATAATGCTACTCGGTCCATTATTCCCAATACCTCACCAAACCCCATTGACTTGAGTTTTGGGCCCCCATTGTCCCTCCTTGTACTAAAAAGCCCAAATGAACCCCAGATCATACGCTTTTAGGTAATTACCAAACATGCTTTGGGCATTACCAAACCTATCCAATCACAATCCATTCCCATTACTCATCAAAGCAATCCTTTGAAGATTGGATAATCATAACACTTGGTCCATTAGGCACAATACCTCACTAAACCCCATTGACATGAGTTTTGGGCACTCATTGTCCCTCCTTATACTAAAAAGTCCAAATTAACCTAGATCATATGCTTTTAGTTAATTACCGAACATGCTTTGGGTATTACCAAACATGCTTTGGGTATTACCAAACCTATACAATCACAAACCATTTCCATTACTCATCAAAGCAAACCAATAGGACTGTACAATCATGCCACTAGGTCCATTAGGCCCAATACCTCACTAAACCCCATTGACTTGAGTTTTGGGGCCCTATCATATGGGGATTGGACAATAATGCCACTGGTTCCATTGGGCCCAATACCTCACCAAACCCCATTAACTTGTGTTTTGGGCCCCATTGTCCCTCCTTGTACTAAAAAGTCCAGATTAACCCAAATCATATTATTTTAGGTAATTACCAAACATGCGTTGGGCATTACCAAACCTATCCAATCACAAACCATTCCCATTACTCATCAAAGCAATCCTATGGTGATTGGGCAATCATGCCACTGGGTCAATTAGGCCCAATACCTTACTAAACCCCATTGAGTTGAGCTTTGGGCCCCTATCTTATGGGGATTGGACAATAATGCCATTGGATCCATTGCGCCCAATACCTTACCAAACACTTTGACTTGCTTTTTGGGCCCCCATTGTCCCTCCTTGTACTAAAAAGCCCAGAGTAACCCAAATCTTATGCTTTAAAGTAATTACCAAAGATGCTTTGGGCATTACCAAACTTATCCAATCACAAACCATTCCCATTTCTCATCAAATCAATACTATGGGGATTGGACAATAATGTTACTCGGTCCATTAGTCTGAATACCTCACCAAACCCGATTACTTGAGTTTTGGGCCCCATTGTCCCTTCTTGTACTAAAAAACCCAAATTAACCCCAGATCACACGCTTTAAGGTAATTACCAAACATGCTTTGGACATTACCAAACCTATCCAATCACAATCTTTTCCCATTACTCATCAAAGCAATCCTTTGAAGATTGGACAATCATGCTACTTGGTCCATTAGGCCCAATACCTGACTAAACCCCATTGACTTGAGTTTTGGGGCAGTATCATATGGTGATTGGACAATAATGCCACTGGGTCCATTGGGCCCAATATCTCACGAAACCACGTTGACTTGAGTTTTAGGCCCCATTGTCCCTCCTTGTACTAAAAAGCCCAAATCAACCCTAGATCATATGCTTTTAGGTCGTTACCAAACATACTTTGGGAATTACCAAACCTGTCCAATAACAATCCATTCTCATTATTCATCAAAGCAATCCTATGGGTATTGGACAATCATGCCATTGGATCCATAAGTCCCAATACATCACTAAACTCTATTGACTTGAGTTTTGGACCCCCATTGTCCCTCCTTGTATCAAAAAGTCCAAATTAACCCTAGATCATATGCTTTTAGGTAATCACCAAACATGCTTTGGGCATTACAAAACCTATCCATTCACAATTCATTCTCATTACTCATCAAAGCAATCTTATGGGATCGAAATTGGACAATCACGTCACTGGGTCCATTAGGTCATATACCTCACCAAACCCCCATTGACTTGAGTTTTGTCCCCCATTGTCCCTTCTTGTACAAAAAACCCAAATTAACCCCAGATCATATGCCTTTAGGTAATTACCAAACATGATTTGGGTATTACCAAACCTATCCAATCACAATCCATTCCCATTACTCATCAAAGCAATACTATGGGGAATGGACAATAATGCCACTAGGTCCGTTAGGCAAATACCTCACCACACTCCATTGACTTGAGTTTCGGGCCCTCGTTGTCCCTCCTTGTACTAAAAATCCCAAATTCACCCCAGATCATATGCTTTTAGGTAATTACCAAACATGCTTTGGGCATTACCAGACCTATCCAACCACAATCCATTCGCATTACTCATCAAAGCAATCCTATGGGGATTGGACAAACATGCCACAGGGTCCACTAGGCTCAATACCTCTCCTAACCCCATTGACTTGAGGTTTGGGCCCCCAATATCCCTCCTTTTACTAAAAAACCCAAATTAACCCAAGATCATATGTTTTTAGGTAATTACCAACCATGCTTTGGGCATTACCAAACATATCCAATCATAATCCATTCCCATTACAAATCAAAACAATCTTATGGGGATTGGACAATCATGCCACTCGGTCTATTAGGCCCAATAACTCACCAAACTCTATTGACTTGAGTTTTGGGCCCCCATAATCCCTCCTTATACTAAAAAGTCCAAATTAAGGAAGGTCATATGCTTTTTGGCAATTACCAAACATGCTTTGGGCATTACCAAACCTATCCAATCACAATCCATTCCCATTACTCATCAAAGCAATCCTATGGGGATTGGACAATCATGCCACTTGGTCCATTAGGCTCGATACCTCACCAAACCTATTGACTTAAGTTTTGGGCCCCCATTGTCCCTCCTCGTACTAAAATGTCCAAATTAACCTCAGATTACATGATTTTAGGTAATTACCAAACATGCTTTGGGCATTACCAAATCTATCCAATCACAATCCATTCCCGTTACTCATCAAAGCAATCCTATGGGGATTGGACAATAATTCCACTGGGTCCATTAGGCCCAATACCTCTCCAAACCCCATTAACTTGAGTTTTGGGCCCCCGATTTCCCTCCTTGTACTAAAAAGCCCATATTAACCCATGATCATATGCTTTTAGGTAATTAATAAACATCATTTCGACATTACCAAACCTATCCAATCACAAACCATTCCCATTACTCATCAAAGCAATCGCACGGGGATTGCGCAATCATGCCACTCGGTCTATTAGGCCTAATAACTCACCAAACCCTATTGACTTGAGTTTTGGGCCCCCATTACCCCTCGTTGTACTAAAACGTCCAAATTAAGGAAGGTCATATGCTTTTTGGTAATTACCAAACATGCTTTGGGCATTACCAAACCTATCCAATCACAATCCATTCCCATTACTCATCAAAGAAATCCTATGGGGATTGGACAATAATGCCACAGGGTCCATTAGGCCCAATACCTCACCAAACCCCATGACTTGAGTTGTGGGCCCCTGTTGTCCCTCCTTGTACTAAAAAGTCCAGATTAACTCAAATCATATGCTTTTAAGTAATTACCAAACATGCTTTGGGCATTGTCAAACCTATCCAATCACAAACCATTCCCATTACTCATCAAAGCAATCCTTTAGGGATTGGGCATGCCACTGGGTCCATTAGGCCCAATACCTCACTAAACTCCATTGACTTGAGTTTTGGGCCCCAATCATATGGGGATAGGACAATCATGCCACTGGGTCCATTAGGGCCAATACGTCACCAAACCCCATTGACTTGAGTTTAGGGCCCCCATTGTCCCTACTTGTTATAAAAAGCCCAAATTAACCCCAGATCATATGCCTTTAGGTAATTATCAAACTTGCTTTGGGCATTACCTGTAATAGCCATCATTTTTATGTACATGTTAATAATAGATTATAATACTTATATTAATATAATTACCATCTAAAGCTATTTTGTTAAACATGAGTGCATTTCTAATTATAAATTGTTATGCACATGTTACTAGTATTTTGAAGGGAATTTGATTTTTATATTCATCAAAGTGAAAATTTCGTTTTTGTCCTCATGCTTTTGAATAAAAGAAATAAAAAAAAAGATACTATTTGTATCTCCTCTCTCGTAGCTTTGAAATAATTCTAGAGAACTATTCATTCTTCCATAAAACCCAATGTAAGTAAGTTATCCCACTTTGTTTTGTTATTTATCTGTTTTCACTATCGATCAATCCTCTTCCTCCTCTTTCAATTCCTCTTGTTGCCATTACCGACGTTGCTTTCTCCCTCCCCGATATCGTTTCTTGCTACCGCATTTTCTCTCACCTCTGCTTCGTTTCTGGGGTACGGTGCTGCTGCTGCTACGAGCCCAACTGTCAGTGCCCCTTGTCGCCGTCGTACTCCTGCCAGCGCAACCCTTGTGCGGTGTGTTGCCGTCGTTGTGTTGTTGTTGCTGTTGCATATGCTGATTGTTGAGCGAGTTGTCGTGCCGTTGTTGCCATCTTCAACTTCCAACTTTCTCTATCAAGTGTGTCTTCTTGAAGTGTGGCCTAAAGATATGATCGATTTTTGTTCTCGGTTATAGAAAATGCAATTCGGTTTTGGGCCATTTAATTACTTTTTATTATAATTCAGTTAAAGTTTTATATTTTGCTAGTGACTACTAGATTTCTAAACTCATTTTGGGGAAACTTTTTAGTAATTATTACGAGTAATCAGTTTGTTGGAGTTTTCATATCAACTTGATCTTAGGAATTGTAAACTTGGGTTAATTGATTGCTATTATGGGATATTGGAATGTGATACTAGTTTATTGATCTTAAGGCTAATGAGTCGAGATTATCATTGTAAGCAATTTATGGTTTTTATACAAACATTATTAAGAATAAGTATTGATACTCTATTTGTCGTTATCGTTGAGGTGATTTATGGGTATTAGATTATGGGAGTTCAAGCACATGAGGCCATCGAGATTAAATGGATTCTCAAAGTTCTAGTATTACTGGAAAAGGTACACATTGTCCATCCACCTTATAACTACATTTGTCTGCGCAACTACAAGTTGTATGAGTTTCATGATTTTATTAAGTGAAATTAGATCTGACTTGAGCTTGTAATCAATTTATGATTATAAAGTCTAGCTTGTTTCAAGGTGTGATTCTTAAATACTATGTTTTTCGGATTTTCCAGAGCATATGATTTAACGCCAAGTGTTTGAGTATATAGTGTTTATCATTGATTTCCTAATTTTGAATTAAGATATATCTATGTAAATTTTGGTTATGGAAGATAGTTTTATTCGAAAATTTGAACAGGTTATCCAGGGATAACAAGTTCTGCTATACTAAGTCAATCTTGTTCTATATTGAAGAATATTCTGGTTTTTGAGATCTAATAGTATAAGTTAGAATATTTCTGGTTTCTGGGATCTAATAGTATAAGCTAATCGATGACCCATATGTTAAGATATTATATGAAAGTTAAGAATGTTATTGAAAGTCCGAATATATTGTAATGGTCAAGTGTTTTTTATTCAAACTCGTTATATACAAATTCCGAAATATATGCTCAAGATACAAAGATTTGTAGTATATTGGTTTATCACTATCAAGGAATGTGGACTTGACTTTTTGAAAATATGAGTTTGGAAAGTTTGACTGTTTGACTATGATACAAAATCTCAGGATCTATATGTCTTATTTTGAGTTTTGCGTGCTGATATTATTTGGGTCACGGAAAGTTTGAGGATTGATATTTCAAAAGCAAACTATTGTTATGGGCTATGGGTTATAGGTTTATAATGAAATAAATATAGAATTACGATTAATATGAACATTGAGTTTAAATATATGAGAAATGTTGTTATGGGTTATAGGTTTAAAACTAATATGGTCTATGAGTTAAAGTTAGATAATAAAATTTATTAACACTGAAAGATGGAATAAATATTTTTAATAATAGTTATAGATTATAAAATATGTTAGAATATGGACATAGAAGTATAAAGTATTGAGGCAAGAAAGTCGGAAACACTAATAACTATCTTATGACATTAAGGTTAAGTAATGAGGTGTAACTATGAGATGTCAGTTCAATTATTTTATAAGATTCTTTGTCATTTGGGCAGCTAAAAGTTGGAAGTTCAAGTAAGAGAGTTCAAAAAAAAATTGAGAGAAGTGAGTGTTAGACATCAGATTTATGGAAGAGTTGATTATGATTCTAATATATGAGTCCGGACTTCACAAGTTTTTCACTTAAAATACAAATATATGTCCCAGGATGTTTTATATTATGAGACTAAGTACATGTGATCTGCATTTCTAAATGTAGGGATATGAGCGATGAAGGTTTAATGTTATAACATTTTGACTTTAGGACGAGTATTCAAGAAGAATAATAGAAGTCCTACTCGGATATGACAACACTATAATATTTAGTATAATTAACAGAAGTATAAATATCAAGATCTACTCAACCGTATAAGTTGTTAAATAAGATTAGTTGGAAAGATATTTCTGAGTAAAGAACTTTGTAACTAAGATATAAAGTGTATGTAAACCTTGCATTCTATTTTGGGATTCTGATTAAAAGACTATGTTTTGGGATTTAATTATGTTAGGACTAAGGAATTGGACTATATCTCCTTAAAAGTCCGTATTTGAATGGGTTTTAGCAAATGAATTTTATGGTTGATTTATACTGAGTTATTGGAAACTCGAGTATATTATGCAAGCAATTTATTTGTTTATTAAATACCCGAAAGCAATTATGTTATGAAAATTTGAGAATTATGAATCTGAGTTTTCGAAAATATGAAATTATGGAATATGTATTTGATTCTGTTTCTGTGAGGGGAAGAAGCTGCTAGAGTAGTGATGAACAACATTCTGTATTTTCTGTATTCGGGGACATGTCCAGAAAAGTCTTGCAAGCAGTACATATCGGAAGAGGGAGACGTCCCTTGTAAAAGTTTAGAGAATTTGCCTGGAAGGCAACTCTATTCGTGTTCTCTTCCCCAGTGTAATATGATTTCTTATGACTTCTGAAAGAAAATAAAATATGTATTCGAATTTGCAAGCAGTTTTGTGGAAGGATATTTTAAACGTTATTTCCGAGTAATATAATCTTTTACTCGTCCAAGTCTATGGAATTTCTACACTGAATATGGGAATGACTCTCTAAGGAAGTCGTTAGGAATATATTAAAGGAGTTAATGATGTTGTACATATGTGGATTAAAGGTTATTACAATGAATTATAGAGATATGGAAGATATTGTTATATATTTAAGTATGTTATAATTAGAATTGATTTTGGAAGGTCGCATTAGATTCTGTAGCACCTCAAGGTTCTTCTAATTGATTTGTAGACTAATTATTTTGTGTGGTATTCGTATTATTATTTTAAGCAAGTGACATTATGAATTGTGTTCAAGTATTTGCTACATAATGCTCTTGTTATGACTTTTCTGCAACTTGATTTCAAATATCTCGCAAGATAAACTTAAATCTGTAAATACGTTTTAAGCCACCAAAAAGATTTTCTGATTGGACAGTGTGTACTCAGTTTTGCTGATTTTGTTCTTGGAACCCTTCCTGTGGTGGGGGCAGTGTTCATTGCTAGTTGATTTTGCAGGTATTATAAGAACTCTGAGATGGATAGTGGAAATGGACATAAGTGCTATATGAAATGACTTCTGGATGAGCAATGGTGGAGATTATATAGTTTAGTTAAGAAAAATTTTATGGTGTATTATTACATAGTTTTGGAGACTTTATTTAGATTAATTCTTTGTATATACTTTTTGGAATGTTATGTTGTGGGCCTTGACCCAGGCCCAGGATCATTTTGTAAGGATATGTATCCGCTGCAAGTTAATGTAATTCGAGGTTTATGAATAACAATTGCGGTTTTTGAATGTTAAGTGTGATTAGCTAGCACCTCGGAAGTGCGGGCTGTTACATTACTAAACCTACCAATCACAATCCATTCCCATTACACATCAAAGCAATACTATGGGGATTGGACAATAATGCTACTTGTACCATTAGGCCCAATACCTCACCAAACCCCATTGACTTGAGTTTTGTGCCCCCATTGTCCCTCCTTGTACTTAAAACCCCCAAATTATATGCTTTTAGGTAATTACCAAACATACTTTGGGCATTACCAAACCTATCCAATCACAATCCATTCTCATTCCTCATCAAAGTAATCCTTTGAAGATTAGACAATCATGCCATTTGGTCCATTAGGCCCAATACCTGACTAAATCCCATTGACTTGAGTTTTGGGCCCCCATTGTCCTTCCTTGTACTAAAAAGTCCAAATTAACACAGATCATATGCTTTTAGGTAATTACCAAACATGCTTTGGGCATTACCAAACCTATACAATCACAAACCATTTCCATTACTCATCAAAGCAAACCTATGGGGATTGGACAATCATGCCATTAGGTCCATTAGGCCCAATACCTCACTAAACCCCATTGACTTGAGTTTTGGGGCCCTATCATATGGAGATTGGACAATAATGCCACTTGGTCCATTGGGCCCAATATCTCACCAAACCCCCCATTGACATGAGTCTTGGTCCCCCATTGTCCCTCCTTGTACTAAAAAGCCCAATCAACCCTAGATCATATGCTTTTAGGTAATTACCAAACATGCTTTGGACATTGCCAAACCTATCAAATCACAATCCATTCCCATTACTCATCAAAGCAATCCTATGAGGATTCGACAATCATGCCATTGGGTCCATTAGGCCCAATACCTCACTAAACTCCATTGACTTGAGTTTTGGGCCTCCATTGTCCCTTCTTGTACTAAAAAGGCCAAATTAACCCCAGATCATATGCCTTTAGGTAATTACCAAACATGCTTTGGGATTACCAAACCAATCCAATCACAAACCATTTACATTACTCATCAAAGCAAACATATGGGGATTGGACAATCATGTCATTAGGTCCATTATGCCCAATACCTCACTAAACCCCATTGACTTGATTTTTGGGGCCCTATCATTTGGGGATTCGACAATAATGCCACTGGATCCATTGGGCCTAATGTCTCACCAAACCCCATTGACTTGAGTTTTGGGCCCCCATTGTCTCTCCTTGTACTAAAAAGGCCTAATCAACCCCAGATCATATGCTTTTAGTTAATTACCAAACATGCTTTGGGCATTGCCAAACCTATCCAATCACAATCCATTTCCATTACTCATCAAAGCAATCCTATGGGGATTGGACAATCATGCCATTGGGTCCTTTAGGCCCAATACCTCACTAAACTCCATTGACTTGAGTTTTGGGCCCCCATTGTCCCTTCTTGTACTAAAAAGCCCAAATTAACCCCGGTTCATATGCCTTTAGGTAATTATCAAATATGCTTTGGGCATTACCAAACCTATCGAATCACAATCCATTCCCATTACTCATCAAAGGAATACTATGGGGATTGGACAATAATGCTACTTGGTCCTTTAGGCCCAATACCTCACCAAACCCCATTCACTTGAGTTTTGGCCCACCATTGTCCCTCCTTGTACTTAAAAGCCCAAATTAACCCCAAATCATACGCTTTTAGGTAATTACCAAACATCCTTTGGGCATTACCAAACCTGTCCGATCACAATCCATTCCCATTACTCATCAATGCAATCCATTGAAGATTGGACAATCATGCGATTTGTTCCATTAGGCCTAATACCTGACTAATCCCCATTAACTTGAATTTTGGGCCCCCATTGTCCCTTCTTGTACTAAAAAGCCCAAATTAACTCCAGATCATATGCCTTTAGGTAATTACCAAACATGCTTTGGGCATTACCAAAACCTATCTAATCACAAACCATTTCCATTACTCATCAAAGCAATCCTATGGGCATTGGACAATCATGCCACTGGGTCCATTAGACCCAATACCTCACCAAACCCCTTTGACTCGAGTTTTGGGCCCCCATTGTCCCTTCTTGTACTAAAAAGTCCAAATTAACCCCAGATCACATGATTTTAGGTAATTACCAAACATGCTTTGGGCCTTACCTAACCTATCCAATTACAATCCATTGTCATTACTCATCAAAACAATCATATGGGGATTGGACAATCATTCCACTGGGTCCATTAGGCCCAATACCTATCCAAACCCCATTGACTTGAGTTTTAGGCCCCCAATGTCCCTCCTTGTATTAAAAAGCCCAAATTAACCCAAGATCATATGTTTTTAGGTAATTACCAACCATGCTTTGGGCATTACCAAACCTATCCAATCACAATCCATTCCCATTACTCATCAAAGCAATCCTACGGGGATTAGACAATAATGCCACTGGGTCCTTTAGGCCCAATAACTTACCAAACCCTATGACTTGAGTTGTGGACCCCCATTGTCTCTCCTTGTACTAAAAAGTCCAGATTAACCCAAATCATATGCTTTTAGGTAATTCCCAAACATGCTTTGGGCATTACCAAACCTATCCAATCACAAACCATTCCCATTAATCATGCCACTGGGTCCATTAGGTCTAATACCTCACTAAACCCCATTGACTTGAGTTTTGGGCCCCTATCGTATGGGGATAGGTCAATTATGCCACTGGGTCCATTAGGCCTAATAACTCACCAAACCCCATTGACTTGAGTTTAGGGCCCCCATTGTCCCTCCTTGTACTAAAAAGCCCTAATCAACCCCAGATCATATGCTTTTAGGTAATTACCAAACATGCTTTGGGCATTACCAAACCTATCCAATCACAATCCATTCCCATCACTCATCAAAACAATCCTATGGGGATTGGACAATCATGTCATTGGGTCCATTAAGCCCTATACCTCACTAAACTCCATTGACTTGAGTTTTGGACCCCCATTGTCCCTCCTTGTACTAAAAAGTCCAAATTAACACAGATCATATGCTTTCAAGTAATTACCAAACATGCTTTGGGCATTACCAAACCTATACAATCAGAAACCATTTTTATTACTCATCAAAGCAACGTATGGGGATTGGACAATCATGTCATTTGGTCCATTAGGCCCAATAACTCACTAAACCCCATTGACATGAGTTTTGGGGCCCTATCATATGGGGTTGGACAATAATGCCACTAGGTACATTGGGCCCAATATCTCACCAAACTCGATTGACTTGAGTTTGGACCCCATTGTCCCTCCTTGTACTAAAATGCCCCAATCTACCCCAGATCATTTGCTTTTAGATAATTACCAACCATGCTTTGGGCCCTACCAAACCTATCCAATCACAATCCATTCCCATTACTAATCAAAACAATCATATGGGGATTTGACAATCATGCCACTCGGTCTATTAAGCCCAATAACTCACCAAACCCTATTAACTGGAGTTTTGGGCCCTCATTATCCCTCATTGTATTAAAAAGTCCAAATTAAGGACGGCCATATGCTTTTTGGTAATTACCAAACATGCTTTGGGCATTACCAAACCTATCCAATCACAATCCATTCCCATTACTCATCAAAGCAATACTATGGGGATTGGACAATAATGCTACTCAGTCCATTAGGCTCAATACCTCACCAAACCCCATTGACTTGAGTTTTGGGCCCCTATTAACCCTCTTCATACTAGAAAGCCCAAATTAACCACAGATCATACGCTTTTAGGTAATTACCAAACATGCTTCGGGGATTAACAAACCTATCCAATCACAATCCATTCCCATTACTCATCAAAGCAATCCTTTGAAGATTGGACAATCATGCCACTTGGTCCATTAGGCCCAATGCCTCACTGAACCTCATTGACTTATGTTTTGGGACCCCATTGTCCCTCCTTGTACTACAAAGTCCAAAATTAACCCAGATCATATGCTTTTAGGCAATTACCAAACATACTTTGGGCAATACCAAACCTAAACAATCACAAACCATTTCCATTACTCATCAAAGCAAACCTATGGGGATTGGACAGTCATGCCACTAGCACCATTTGGCCCAATACCTCATTAAACCCCATTGACTTGAGTTTTGGTACTTATCATATGGGAATTGGACAATATTACCACTGGGTCAATTAGACCCAATACCTCACCGAACCCCAGTGACTTGAGTTTTGGGCCCCTATTGTCCCTTCTTGTAATAAAAAGCCAAAATTAACCCCAAAACATATGGCTTTAGGTAATTATCAATCATGTTTTGGGCATTACCAAACCTATCCAATCACAATCCATTCCCATTACTCATCAAAGCAATACTATGGGGATTGGACAACAATGCTACTCGGTCCATTAGGCCCAATACCTTACCAAACCCCATTGGCTTGAGTTTTGGGCCCCCATTGTCCCTCCTTGTAATAAAAAGCCTAAATTAACCCTAGATCATACGCTTTTAGGTAATTACCAAACATGCTTTGGGCATTACCAAACCTATCCAATAACAATCCATTCCCATTACTCATCAAAGCAATCCTTTGACGATTGGACAATCATGCCACTTGGTCCATTAGGCCCAATACCTGACTAAACCCCATTGACTTGAATTATGGGCCCCCATTGTCCCTCTTTTTACTAAAAATTCCAAATTAACCCAAATCATATGCTTTTAGGTAATTACAAAACATGCTTTGGTCATTACCAAACCTATACAATCACAAACCATTTCCATTACTCATCAAAGCAATCCTATGGGGATTGGACAATCATGCCATTAGGTCCATTACGCCCAATACCTCACTGAACCTCATTGACTTGAGTTTTGGCCCCCATTGTCCCTCCTTGTACTAAAAAGTTCAAATTAACCCGGATCATATGCTTTTAGGTAATTACCAAGAATGCTTTGGGCATTACCAAACCTATACAATCACAAACCATTTCCATTACTCATCAAAGCAAACCTATGGGGATTGGACAATCATGCCACTAGGACCATTAGCCCCAATACCTCACGAAACCCCATTGACTTAAGTTTTGGGCCCCTATCATATGGGGATAGGACAATCATGCCACTAGGTCCATTTGCCCAATACCTCACCAAACCCCATTGACTTGAGTTTTGGGCCCCTATTGTCCCTCCTTGTAATAAAAAGCCCAAATTAACCCCAGATCATATGGCTTTAGGTAATTATCAGACATGCTTTGCGCATTATCAAACCTATCCAATCACAATCCATTCCCATTACTCATCAAAGCAATACTATAGGGAATGGACAATAATGCTACTCAGTCCATTAGGCCCAATACCTAACCCAACCCCATTGACTTGAGTTTTAGGCCTCCATTGTCCCTCCTTGTAATAAAAAGCCCAAATTAAACCTAGATCATACGCTTTTAGGTAATTACCAAACATGCTTTGGGCATTACCAAACCTATCGAATCACAATTCATTACCATTACTCATCAAAGCAATCCTTTTAAGATTGGACAATCATGCCACATGGTCCATTAGGCCCAATACCTGACTAAACCCCATTGACTTGAATTTTGGGCCCCCATTGTCCTTCCTTGTACTAAAAAGTCTAAATTAACCCAGATCATATGCTTTTAGATAATTACCAAACATGCTTTGGGCATTACCAAACCTATACAATCACAAATCATTTCCATTACTCATCAAAGCAATCCTATGGGGATGGGACAATCATGCCATTAGTTCAATTAGGCCCAATACCTCACTGAACCTCATTGACTTGAGTTTTGGGCCCCCATTGTCTCTCCTTGTACTAAAAAGTCCAAATTAACCCAGATCATATGCTTTTAGGTAATTACCAAACATGCTTTGGGCATTGCCAAACCTATCCAATCACAGTCCATTCCCATTACTCATCAAAGCAATCCTATGGGGATTGGGCAATCATGTTATTGGGTCCATTAGGCCCAATAGCTCGCTAAACTCCATTGACTTGAGTTTTGGTCCCTCATTGTCTCCCCTTGTGCTAAAAAGTCCAAATTAACACAGATCATAAGCTTTTAGGTAATTACCAAACATGCTTTGGGCATTATCAAACCTATATAATCACAAACCATTTCCATTACTCATCAAAGCAAACCTATGGGGGTAGAACAATCATGCCATTAGGTCTATTAGGCCCAATACGTCACTAAACCACATTGACTTGAGTTTTGGGGCCCTATCATATGGGAATTGGACAATAATGCCACTGGATCCATTGGGCCCAATATCTCACCAAACCCCATTGACTTGAGTTTTGGGCCCCCATTATCCCTCTTTGTACTAAAAAGCCCCAATCTACCCCAGATCATATGCTTTTAGGTAATTACCAAACATGCTTTGGGCATTACAAAACCTATCCAATCACAATCCATTCTCATTACTCATTAAAGCAATCCTATTGGAATTGGATAATCATGCCACTGGGTCCATTAGGCCCTATACCTCACCAAACCCCATTGACTTGAGTTTTGGGCCCCCATTGTAACTTCTTGTACTAAAAAACCCAAATTAACCCCAGATCATATGCCTTTAGATAATTACCAAACATGCTTTGGGTATTACCAAACCTATACAATCACAAACCATTTCCATTACTTATCAAAGCAAACCTATGGGGATTGGACAATCATGCCAATAGGTCCATTAGGCCCAATGCCTCACTAAACTCCATTGACTTGAATTTTGGGCCCTTATCATATAGGGATAGGACAATCATGCCACTGGGTCCATTAGGCCAAATACCTCACCAAACCCCATTAACTTGAGTTTTGGACCCCCATTGTCCCTCCATAGAAAAAAAAAGCCCAAATTAGCCCCATATCATATGCCTTTAGGTAATTATTAGACATGCTTTGCGCATTACCAAACATATCCAATCACAATCCAATCCCATTACTCATCAAAGCAAGACTATGAGGATTGGACAATAATGCTTCTGGGTCCATTAGGCCCAATACCTCACCAAACCCCATTGACTTGAGTTTTGGGCCCCATTGTCCCTCCTTGTACTAAAATGCCCAAATTAACCCCAGATCATACGCTTTTAGGTAATTACCAAACATGCTTTGGGCATTACCAAACCTATCCAATCACAATCCATTCCCATTACTCATCAAAGCAACACTATGAGCATTGGACAATAATGCTACTCGGTTCGTTAGGCCCAACACCTCACTAAACCCCATTGACTTGAGTTTTAGGCCCCTATTGTCCCTCCTTGTTCTAAAAAGTCCAAATTAACCCAGATCATATGCTTTTAGGTAATTACCAAACATGCTTTGGGCATTACCAAACCTATACAATCACAAACCATTTCCATTACTCATCAAAGCAAACCTATGGGGATTGGACAATCATGCCATTAGGTCCATTAGGCCCAATACCTCACTAAACCCCATTGACTTGAGTTTTAGAGCCCTATCATATGTGGATTGGACAATAATGCCACTGGGTCCATTGGGCCCAATATCTCACCAAACTCCATTGACTTAAGTTTTGGGCCCCTATTGTCCGTCTTTGTAATAAAAAACCCAAATCAACCCCAGATCATATGCTTTTAGGTAATTACCAATCATGCTTTGGGCATAACCAAACCTATCCAATCACAATCCATTCTCATTACTAATCAAAGCAATCCTATGGGGATTGGACAATCATGTCATTGGGTCCATTAGGCCCAATACCTCACTAAACTCCATTGACTTGAGTTTTTGGCCCCCATTATCCCTCCTTGTATTAAAAAGTCCTAATTAACCTCAGATCATATTGTTTTAGATAATTACCAAACATTCTTTAGACATTACCAAACCTATCCAATCACAATCCATTATTATTACTCATCAAAGCAATCCTATGGGAATTGGACAATCATGCCGCTGGGTCCATTAGGCCATATACCTCACCAAACCCCATTGACTTGAGTTTTGGGCCCCCATTGTCCCTTCTTGTACTAAAAAATTCAAATTAACCCACATCATATGCGTTTAGGTAATTACCAAACATGCCTTGGGTATTACCAAACCTATCTAATCACAATCCATTCACATTTCTCATCAAAGCAATCCTATGGGAATTGGACAATCATGCCACTGGGTTCATTGGGCCCGATACCTCACTAAACCCTATTTACTTGATTTTTTTACCCCCATTGTCCCTCCTTGTACTAAAAATCCCAAATTAACCCAGGATATATTCTTTTAGGTAATTACCAAACAGGCTTTGGGCATTACCAAACCTATCCAATGACAATCCATTCCCATTACTCATCAAAGCAATCATATGGGGATTGGACAATCATGCCACTGGGTCCATCAGGCCCAATACCTCACCAAACCCCATTGACTTGAGTTTTGGGCCATCATTGTCCCTCCTTGTACTAAAAGTTCAAATTAACCCCAGATCACTTGATTTTAGGTAATTAGCAAACATGCTTTGGGCATTACCAAACCTATCCAATCACAAATCCATCCCCATTACTCATCAAAGCAATCCTATGGGGATTGGACAATAACTCCACTAGGTCCATTAGGCCCAATACCTGACCAAACCCCATTGACTTGAGTTTTGGGCCCCAATGTCCCTTCTTATACTAAAAGGCCCAAATTAACCCAAGATCAGATGCTTTTAACTAATTATCAAACATGCTTTGGGCATCACCAAACCTATTTAATCACAATCCATTACACCATTACTCATCAAAGCAATCCTATGGGGATTGGACAATAATGCCACTGGGTCCATTAGGCCCAATACCTCACCAAACCCCATGACTTGAGTTTTGGGCCTCCATTGTCCCTCCTTTAAAAAGCCCAAATTAACCCCAGATCATATGCTTTTAGTTAATTACCAAATATGCTTTGGGCATTACCAAAATTGTTTGGATTTTACCAAACCTATTAAGACATTCTTATCTCTTACATGTTGTGACTTTAGAATTCTATTTGGATTAACACATTTATATTATATTGAGTAATTTGTACTTAGTATTGTTTAGTTCAATTGTTTTGTTTTTCAATACACTTTGGAATGGGGATTGTCTCTTAGTTTCTGTCACATTTTGGTAATTACCGAAACCCATTTTAGTAATTACATAAAATGTCCGTTCCAAATCCCATTTTAGTAATTACCTAAAGTGTATGTTCGAGTCATCTTCTCCCAACTTCATCTTCAACCTTTCGATTTTTTTTTCACTCCTCTGAAATTCTTCATCTACTTTAACAATGGTAATCAATACTCAAAAAACGCACAATTTGGTCCTAATTCGGCGGTTTCCCTACATCTTACAACAATTCAAACCATTTTTTTGTAAATTCATAATGACCTAGAATTTTGATTTTGAGTTTCTTCATTTTGAAACTCAAACCTTAATTTCCATGGAAATTTGGGTGTTCATGGTGTGCATATGATTATCAATTTTATGTTTGTTCATCTATTTCATAGATTTACAAATATAAAAGAGAGGAAAGTGAAAAAAAATTCCCCAAAATTTCCCCACAAAATTTTCCATGAAAATCGAAAATTAAAACTTCTATTTCACAACTTCTCCATCACAAATTCATGATTTCTTCATGAATTCTTATCATTTCGTGGAAAGAGAAGGGTCCAAGTAAGAGATCTACTGAAAATTCGAGAAGAATCGAAGATCCATGGAAGATTTGTGAGGAGAGAGAAAATCCGTGTAAATTTTTTTTTGCCGAAATTAATTTTCGGATTTTCAGAATTTTTTCGGTTTTTGTATTTTTCGAAATTATTTAAAACATTTTCATAAATTAGAATAAATGATTTTCGTATTTTCTAAAATCGATTCAAAGCAAAAAAGAAAAGGTGAAAGAAAGCTTAGGTGGGTGGCTCACATTCATTGTGGCCCCACATTTTCCATGGTCATGTTCCAAAAAAGACCATGATAGAATTTTCAATGCTTGATATAGTCACCCAGTCAACCCATTGTTAACATATACGAGGCAAATATAAAGTCGGCTTAATGGCATCATTGTGGCATTGAACGAAACAATGGTTCTTTGAAGTAAACAACAACCCCCTACCATAGACTGTCATATGATATTAACTTATATAGATTTTAAACATGTGTATGAGAGTGATTATCTATGATATCATATAGTGATATGATATTAACTTATATTAACTTAATTATATTAGCTTATCTGTATGATATTAACTTAATTATAATAGATAATAACTTAATAACTTATATAGTGATATGATATTAACTTAATTATCTCAACTATAGTGATATGATATTAACTTAATTATCTCAACTGTTGCATGGGAGCAGTTCACATGAATCAACTCAATCTTTTCTCTCTCTAAAAACCGAGAGCATATCTCACTAGGAAAAAGTGAGTTCCTTTTCGCCATTCTTTGTAGCATGCAACTTTTCGTCTCCCTCATATTTTCGAAGTTTAAGCAATCTCTCTCCAATTAAAGGTGGAGTTTACTTGTTCGAGAAATCTGCTGCATGCGCATCTTCCGACCAAATCTATTAAAAATTTTACTTACTTTAGTTTTCTCTCTAAGGAATTGCCCAATAGTTGACATTTCTTGTGTGGGAAATTGAGTTTACTCTACAAATCCCATTCAAAGCAAAGCGTACCTATTGCTACTTTGCCTAAATTCTAGGGTAATAGATTCCCCAAATGGTTTTCATGCATTCCCATGGTTCTGTACTCCGAGTACACTTGGCAGCTTTGATCAGCTAGGGTTTGATTTTCCCCCCTTTAAATATGTTAGATTTCAGCATTTATTATCATCTTCATTCCACAACTTCACCCTTCTTTATTCCTTCACCTACTCAAATCTACATTTATGAGTAGCCCCAACCCTTCATCTCACTTTCGAATGGGAGCCTTAATTACTCCTCCACCAACCTTTTCTCAAAATGAACCTATAAATTGGAATTTATCAGTTGTTGGGGTCTTCTTTGGCCCTAATCCTCCAAACACCATATTAGTGCAGGAACTGGTCAATTTACAATGGCGTCGTCGAGGAACTATTCAAGTTCAACGTACAGGCATCTATTATATTTTCACCTTTTCTCAACGCCAAGATCTAGAGGGTGTTTTACACCAACACACATCAATTATCGATGGCAGGATAATTACTTTCCAACGATGTCATTGGTCGCAAGTCCCACACTCCCTTGCGTTCAATTATGCTCGAGTTTGGATTCGCATTGTGGCGCTTCCATTTGCCTACGTCACCTATGATTGGTCTTATCATGCACTCCATCGTGTGGGATTCATCGAACAAGTTCAACATGCGGGGACGGATTTACCGTCTGCACACCGGAGATTCGAGCCAAGGTACTAGTAGATCTATCTCTTCCTTTAATGCCAGGGTGTTCTTTGCCACTATATGACAATCAAGTTGTATGGGTCTACTTTCGATACGAGGGGGTTTTTTTAATTCTGCAAAAAGTGCGGGAGGTTGGTTCACTACACTTTGGGTTGTACTGATTCTGATGAAGATGCTAAAAGACAGATCGAAATAGAATGGCGGCTGTGGAAAACTCGAGTACATGGGTGTTGTATGGTCCTATCAATCAACATTTCTATACTAACTTAATAGAAGGTCTACCTGATCGCTTTAGGTGTCGAACAACGAGGGTGGATTTGTATCAAAGATTCACACCGGGAAGACTATCCTCTCTATAATCCTAATCGTTCGAGTTCGGATAGTGATGGGTCGATGGGTGGAGGGAACTCCGATGGAGGATCCAGATCTAGTTGTTCCTGAGGAAGAATATTTTTCGGGAGAAGAAGAGTTTCCACCACATCGAATGTCTCCTCCTCCTAGGCCATCTAATCTAATGCATCAGACATGCAAGCCCAGTTTGAAGCCAATGGAATTCCTCTAGATTACCACAAGGTGGTGTGAAATCTCCGGGCAGAAGGTATGGGTTATCTACTGATCCTTATACGCAATTTTACCCTTCCTCTTCTCACTCTATTCCACAAGTAAACCCTCTCATGCAAAACCCTCCCTTTTCTCACACACAACAAAGTTCAAATCATCTTGAGACTGGTGAAAGTTCTCATCAATCGAGGACTTTATATGACACCTTGGGCATAACGGAATGGGTTAATCAAAAACATTTTGGTGATGATCAACACCCTAGGCAAAACCAAACTGGGTTATTGGATGATGTGGTTCATCAACGGATTGATCAATCTACGATCACATTAATGATCCCTCACTTTTAGCACCAATTCCTTGCTTGCCCTTGGTTAACTTGAGACTAGATTACACTCCCAGCTGCAAGTATCTTGCCTACTTCCAGCACGTTTGCTCAGGCTACTCAGATACTTCGTAGATTTATTCATAGCTTTTCTCCAACAAGAATACAACCAAATAACTCAAGGTTTTCACATTCTCCAACGTCGCATTTTTCCACTTTCTCAAACTCATCTCGGTAGTTATAATAGTCCACCGAGTAGTGGAAAGAGATCCTCCAAACTCCCCTCGAAACTCCTTATCCGGCTATTGGTCACAATAATGGGGGTTACGCAAATTTATGGCTAAGAAAGCGTCCGAATTTGGGGCCGCTCCAACGAGCTCGAGTCATTGAATGACATTGAAAGCTTAAATGTGAGGCAATATCTCCCTACCGATCGGTATTTTGAAGCGCTGGGACTCGAAATGGGAGAGATGGGAGAGGAATGGTGGATTTTCGATTTGGAATATGGAGTCAAAAGCGAGCGGGTTGGATATCGAAATCCATTACTGACATTGTGATGGCCGAGGATCTGGGTGTAGAAGTCGAAGATGAAATATCTTCAAAGTGGAGGGGGAAAAGAATTGCTCCGGAGAATGAATTTAACATGATTGCCAAAAAACAACGCAATTGAAAAGGATGATGATGTTCCGGATGATCGATGGAGATGCAATTTACTTTGGCCCTCTCTTTAACTCCCACTAGTGTTGAGGCTAGCACTTCTCGGCCTCCAAAGGGTAAATGAAATTTATCTCCTAGAATGCTAGGGGCCTAAATGATGTCCACTCCCTAACATTTCCTTATGTGAAGTAGCTCATATGTCAACATAATCCTTTTTTTTTCATTTCGGAAACTAAGTGTGATATTAGTAGTATTAGTGACAAGTTTAGGGCTACCAATCCAAATTTTGTTTTTAGCAGTGATGCTTGTAGGTTCAAGGGGAGGGCTGCTTGTTTTGGGTTGGTCTAATTTTAATGTTTTAGGTCTTAAGGCTTCTCCTAATTTTCTTCTACTAGATGTAAGCTGAAATGAATGGTAAGAAATAGAATGTGTGTTTTGTGTATGGGACCCCTCGTTTCCAAGATCGTGGTGAAGTCGGCTACAATTACATGACTTACTTGCTCAATATCCAAAGTGTATTCTGGTGGGGGATTTCAATCAATTAGAGTTTTACGAGGATAAGTTGGGGGAAATGACACAATTAGAGGTTGGAATGATTTTATGCAATGGTGCATTTCATTTCATTACTTGAATTTTTCTTTTGTGGGAACCACATTTACATGGACCACCAAACAAGAGGGGACTAATCTCATTTTGGAACGTTTTGATAGGGCCTATTGTATGCTTGATTGGAAGAACTATACCCTAATGGTTATTATTTATGAACCAATCCTCTGCTCCGACCAATCGGCAATTATTTATGATTCAAATCAAACGATCGAAGCACAATCGTTGTCCCGACCAACTTGAAAACTGGAGTTTAACAACACCTAAAGTTAGAGGTTTCATTAAATGATTATGGCCCACTTTGCTTTAGCGGGATCTCCAGCCTTTGTTATCACTAGAAAACAACAAATTGTTATCAAACAGATTTGGAATTGGTGTTTGGCTCACCGCAAGTTTCAGGGTATCAATTGGAAGGAAATTTGTGATAATTTGGGGATCCAAGGTTTGGATATGATAACTTTAACACGGGCTTAGAACTACCTTCACACGCTACAAAATACTATTCCACACTTACAGGGAAGGTTTTATGTTCTAGCAACAAAGAATGAAATCATTGTGGTCCTTGTTTGGTAATATTCCTTCTAAAATGCTCTACTCGAAATTGAAACAAAAAATGACAAGGAAGTCTCTTTTTCATATTCAAAAACAAGAGGGACAATGGATTACGAATCTACTGCTATTCAAGACGAGGTCTTCAATTCATTCAAATCCATTTTTCAACATGAACAACCCTCTGCAAACATGGATGAAATTGACATGGTCCTTAGGGAGTTGGATATTGATCCGATGAACAGTCAACACTACCAAATGCTTGTTCAACCTCTGACGGACATTGAGATTAAAGATGCTATGTTTAGTATTGGGAAATACAAATCACCGGGTATGGATGGGTTCACAGCTGAATTTTTCCATCAACACTGGGATATAGTGGGGAAGGATATCATTCAAGGAATACAACATTTTTTTTATACAGGTAATATGCTTAAAACTTGGAATAGAACTATTTTGGTGCTTATACCAAAAATGGAAGCTCCTACCAACCCCAGTCACCTTCGTCATATCAGTCTCTTGTAACACTGTGTATAAATGTGTCTCTAAATGTTTAGCTAACCGCCTGAAATGCATTTTGCCTGACCTAATCAATGAATACCAACACGCTTTTGTCCCAGGGCAATTAATGAGTGATAACAACATTATCTCTCATGAGCTTATTCATTTTATTAACCAAAGAAAACAAGGTTCAAACACTTTTGCTACCATCAAACTCGACATCAATAAGGCTTACGATAGAGTCCACTGGCACTTTATAACTAGGGTTTTGAAGGCTTATGGTTTCCCTCCTTTGTGGATAAACTTGATTTTTCAATGTATGTCCACTGTGTCTTATTCCCTGCTGCTTAATGGTCAAATGTCGGAAAGCTTTTATCCCAATTGTGGTCTTAGACAGGGAGATCCTTTATCTCCCTACTTGTTTCTCTTTTGTATGGAAATTTATTCTCGAATGCTTTCCCTAGGTCAAGATTTAGGCGATTTTTCAGGGATAAGTGTTTGTCGTCGCTCTCCTAAAATCCATCATCTTTTTTTGCGGATGATGCGAGGTTTTTTTAAAAACAACGGTGAATGCCTGCTCAACTATTGCCAAAATAACAGCTAGATTTTGTGCCATTTCAGGGGAGTAAATAACTCCTTCTAAATCCCTAATCAAATTCAGTCCTAACACCCCTATGGATAGACAAACTTTGTTTAAAGATGTTTTAGGTTTACCCAGGCACAAAATATTGGTACTCATTTAGGAGTGCCAATTGACATTATGGATGCCAAATCCCAACATTTTAGATTTACAGTTGACAGAGTGGCTAAAAAAGTTCATGAGTGGAATTGTCTACCTCTCGTTTGCTCCAAAGGTTATTTTAATCAACACCATTTTGGTAGCTTCCACTTCTCACATTATGGCAACTCTTCCTCTTCCCCGTGGGTATTATGACAAAAATTGAGTCCCTTCTTCGTTCCTTTCTTTGGGCTAACAAAGATCGCAAAGGGATTACTTGGTTTAAAAAGAAAATCTTACGTCTTCCAAAAGGAATGGGAGGTATTGGTCTTCATTCTCCAGCTATCGTGAACACTTGTTTGCTAATGAAACAAGTGTGGCGCATGTACAAACATCCCAACTTTCTTGTTTCCGGGGTGTTTCGGTCTCGTTGTCCTAGGTTTCTAGCTACGGGTCGTGTTCTACCAATCACCTCTCCGATGTCTTGGGGGCTTCGAGGCTTGTGTAGGGCTGAAATTAAATTATTTAATGGTTGTGCTTTGAAATTCGGGAATGGAAAAAATGTTTTCAAGTCGTTGGGTTAATGGTGTAATTCTGTTTCGTGTTCTACCAATCACTTCTCCAATGTCGTGAGGGCTTCGAGGCTTGTGTAGGGCTGAAATTAATTTATTTAATGGTCGTGCTTGGAAATTCGGGAATGGAAAAAATGTGAAATTCCTGTTTCACACTCTGAGATTACCCTGGGTCAGGCTGCTCGCTGGAAAGTGTCGCATCTAATTCACTAGCCTACTCACTCTTAGAACCAGGAACTGGTTCGAACATTCTTTTCTTTTGAGGATGCGAAAAGTATTTTTGCTATGGAACTTTCCATGGGTGATGAAGAGGATTTTCTCTATTGGAAAGGATACCATTCTGGTAATTTCACTATTAAAAATGCCTATGCTATGATTTCCTCCTCTGCTTGTTGGTTATGGTAGTCGGGGTGATATAATTTTCAAAATCATATGGCATCTTCCTATTGCTCCAAATTGGAAAGTCTTTCTCTCGGAAACTTGTACGCAACAGATTACCAACTAGAGAAAATCTTCACAAACGAGGTATTTTATCAGTGCCTCAATGTTATCATTGTATTGCTCATATGGTAACTCAGAACCATATTTTCAGAGATTGTGTAGTAGCTTCTTCCTTCTGGAGTCAAAATAACCTTTTGATTCTAGCAATATCATATGATCCCAATTCCTTAGATGATTGGATCATTAACCAAATCCTGATGTTTAAAAGCGAGGATGGTATCAACAATGCAAGATTACTTCATTTTACCATTGCACTTTGGAGTCTTTGGATGCATCGAAATGAGAATATTTGTGGTTCCTCACCTATGAGTCTGGATATCACCCAAAGAGTCCAGCATTTTCATCAACTCCACATCAGATGGAGTACTCAATAGCATCTCCCCAATTTAAATTTTCTCCATCCACCAGAGATTAAGCATGATCATCCTCCTGGCTTTTATGGGGCTAATCTTGGTAGAGTTTGTGATGGTTTTGCTCAAAGAGAAGTTTCGATTGATGGAGCCTGGTCTCCCAAATTCAAAATTATGGGTGCAGGATAGTGTCTAAAAAGAAGAAATGAGCCCCTTGGTGGCACCTATGGTGTGGCAATTTCAGCTTTGCATGCAAAGGCGCTGGCTTGTCTTCATGCAATGACTTGGGCAATTCAGAATCACTACACGCATGTTTCTTTCTTCACAAATTCCATTAACCTTGTGTCTCTTTTGCAGAACAAAATGACTCCAAATATCAACATTATCTGGACCATCGACAATATCAAACGAATTGCTCAGCATTTCACTTGGTGTATGGTCATAAAGGTTTCTAGGGATATGGTCACTAAGGCGGATAAGGTGGCTAAAAGATGTCTAGCTACCATGACGTCTTTCTCGGTTTAAATTTTGTTCTTTTCCTTTTCTCTTAGTTTATTCGCCCAGTGTTAAAAAAAAATATTGTTGCATGGAAGCGATTTGTCTTTTCAAGTTCATTGATAAGCTGTTGCATCATTTTCTTATACATGGGCATATAATGATCATTGGTCATCATTTTAGTCAATCTAATCTTACTATACAAATTTATTGATGACAGTAGCTTTTTTATGTCTATAGTTACTTTGTTATTTGTATTATATGCATCTATTAACTTAAAGTTACCTGTCATTTATTTATTTTATTTTAAATATACAGGAAAGGCGTGCTAAAGCTTACATAAGTTCAATCAAGAAGAAGTTTTATCATCATATGGGTTCTAAAACTTATTAGGAGGGAAGAGAGGAGTGGCTTAAAGAAGATGAAATTTACCCAAGCAAGAGCTCATGATCGGGGGCATCTTCTAGCTCTACAGTTACGACAAAGAAGATTGATCGAGTTGTTGATTGGTAACGTTCACTTTTGATCCGGGAACGAAGAAGAAAGCCGAGGCAGTGGTTAGTATTTAGCAACACTTTATTTAAATTTTGTTTTTCAATTTCCAACTAAACGTTTCCTTACGTGTTCTTTATTTCACTAGCTTGGATGGAAGCACAAAGAGGTTACAGGCGAGTTTGTTCCAAAAGCGAACAAGGATGCCTTATATATGGTAATAGGCAAGGACCATGATGGAGGTGTGAAAGGCAAAGGAGGGGTACGACTAGGCTTAAGAAAAGTTTATGGTGAAGAGTACTCCGCCACAATATCAAGCTCAGTGTCTAATGCATCACAAGATATGGAGAGGAAAATGAAATATGCAATAGAGGAGCTTGAGAAAAGGATGAAGAATCAATTCAGCGCCATCTTGGAGCACATGGGGTTACCTAGTTTTGATGAGCTCAATGTCACTCCTTAGAACAATTAATTTAAGCCATTAAGATCCCGAGACACCTTGAGAGGTACCTGGTTCGATACCTAAACCTCCACCACTTGATCCCCCAGTACCTGATTTAGACATAAAAAAAATTACTTTTTAAGTTTCTTTTCCGACAAACTATATGATATCTATTGTTAATCTTTGACTAGCCAATTATTTTTTAAATAGGAGGAGACCCCTTGCGATCTTTTACTTCCCGAATTAACATATGCTGAGTTGGTTGTGGCCGCTTATGGTCGGGCGCAACCACCGAGAGAGGGTCGGACATCGCATTTGTTGGCGGTAGCGGGTTCTTATTTTAGTGTGTCTACAGACACCATTATATGTGGATTTGAAGATTTCTCATTGTTGGTCCCTAGGCCAGATTGGAGTCGCATTGTTCTCAACGACGCGTAAGGTAGTTTCGTGATATGGCCATGTGCTTGGGTGGGATTTTCAAATGAGGTAAAATATGTATTATTTCCTCCTAATGAGTATTTCAACTATGTCGTTTTGTGCCTTTAATTGGTGTATTTCTTGAATAGGCTTTGCAGAAAACAAAAAAGGCAAAAAAAGTGAAGAATATGGATGTGAACAAAGAGGGTTCGGAAGGAAACCAATCAAAAGAGAATGAGGTGGACTTAAAAGCTAACAATAACAAGGCGGATTCACAACCCAAGAGTGCAATATTAATTGTAGGAAAGATTACAACCAAGGGTTCATCTCCAGATGCGACACCAAAAGGAACTCCACTTGTGTGTGAATTAGTGGTCCAGTCTCTTAGCAAGTCATGTTTTTGACTACATGCTCGTGTTAGCAACTTGACCGATTCCTCCCCAATAAAGGTTGATTTGGAGGAGTCTCAATTCCACTACCTAGGTGACTATACAGCCACTTGGGTATATAAAGTGGATATTCGCGAATTCCTCTCTTGCACGATGTTAAATGTATCCATATTACAAGTCTTCATGAGGTGATATAATTAAAGTTACTACTGTTACGTTTGTTAGTTGTTGACGGTTTTCATTCTAACTTAACTTAGTTCTTATTTTAGTGCACTTTACGAAGATTTACTTGGATGTGATTCTGTTTTAAAATTTGGGTGGTTATGTCCACAAGAGATTTGTGATACCAATTGCTTGAACAACCATGCAGAAGCAAATGAGTATATTGAAAGGAGTATTAGAGCATCAGTTTGATCGGGAGATAAGTATATTATTGTTTCATACCTTGAAGAGTATGTTTTAGTACCTAATTGATAATGTCTTTTCATAATGCTATTTTAAATAACTACTACGGGGACACATGATTGTTGAACTTCAAATTTTATTGTAGTCTCCATTGGATGTTCTTAGTTATATCTCCTTTAAATCACACAATATACCATTTTGATTATATGTGTCGAGAACCACCCGAGCCTTACTAATAAATAACATATTGAATAGGTATTGTTATATTTTCATTTCCTTTTAGTTCTTTATTAACATCATGGCATTGCAACTATTATAAAATGTGGTCTTGTAGTATGATGAAGAGATTACGTGGAAATGGTCTAAGAAGAGTCACACTTCCTGAATGGAAATCAGTGAAGGTAAATGATTCCAATTGTCCTATCTTTAAGTTATAAGTTTCCCAAGTTTATTGTTCGTCACTTTGAGAATTATTTTTTTGGGTAAGATTTTGAATTTAGTGTGCACAATAACATGATAGGGTTGCTTGCGGCTATTCTGTGATGTGGTTTATGTACGATATATTTTATTGTTGCACGGAAGTCGATAATCTTGAGAAGGTTCGTAACATTGCCTCCCTATACAAACTATGACTTGGTTTAATCTCATCCTAATTAGTCCATAAAGAACTTGCACAAATTGGCCTTTACTTGCACAAACTTGACTCGAACGATCAAATTAGCTAATTTTGCATGCTATGGTAGACTTTTAATCATCCCAGTAATCGTTAAACAACATGTTAGAGTAGAATATAAGCTAAAAGTGCATGCAATGGTACGAAAAGGATAAATGACCCAAAACGGCCTGAAACGGCCTTGAAATGGCCTTTACTTGCACAAAATTGACTATAACGATCAAATTATACTTGTAATTATCCTATTAATTTTAAACAACATATTAGACTAGAATGTAACCTAAAATTTCTTGCTATGGTATGAAATCGATAAATTTGACCCAAAACAGCCTCAAAATTGCCTTTATTTGCACAAAATTGATTAGAACGATCTAATTAGCCTTGTAATCATCCTAGTAATCCTTAAACAACCTATTAGACTAGAATGTAACTTAAAATTACATGCTATGGTGCAAAATGGATGAATTTGATCTAAAACAGCCTTGAAATTGCCTTTATTTGAACAAATTTGAGTAGATCGATTAATTTAGACGTGTTATCATCCTAGTAATCCTTGAACAACATATTAGACTAGATTGTAATCTATAATTACATGTTATTGTATGAAAAGGATGAATTTGACCCAAAACGGCCTGAAACGGCCTTAAAATGGCCTTTACTTGTACAACCTTGACTAGAACGATCAAATTAGACTTGTAATCATCCTAGTCATCCTTAAACAACATATTAAACTAGAATATAAGGTACAATTACATGCTATGGTATGAAATGGATGAATTAGACCCAAAACCGCCAAAAACGACCTCGAAATTGCCTCAACTTGCATAAAATTGACTAGAACGATCAAATTAGACATGTAATCATCCTAGTAATTGTTAAACAACATGTTAGGCTAGATTGTAATCTAAAATTACATGTTGTGGTATGGAAAGGATAAATTTGAACCAAATCGACCTAAAAAGGCCTTGAAATGGCCTTTTTTTGCAGAAAATTGACTAGAACGATCAAATTAGCCTGGTAATCATCCTAGTAATCCTTTAACAATATATTAGACTAGAATTAAAGGTAAAAGTATATGCTATGGTATGAAAAGAATATAATTAATGGCAAAATGGCCTATAATGGACTTAAAATGACTTTTTACTTGCAAGAAATTCATTTGAAGGACAAATTATGGCTTATATATAATTGTATCTTTGATCTTGTTAGGTTTACCACACATCAAGGGAGGAGCCATTTACTATTGAGGAGATCAATGAAGTTCGAGAGAAGTCTGCTTCCTTTCATACTAATAGTTGTCTATGAATTTGAATTCTAGATAATATATGTTGTAAACACATACTTTATTTAAATCTACTGTCTTATTTTGTAACTCAATTCTACACTTTATATAATAATAATATTTTAATTTGAATGTTTATTTGTTTGATTTTAAATTTCATGTGCACTTTTTGTATAATGTACATATTATGGTGGTGATGAGGGGCACGAAGAGTGTAAGTGTGGTGGTGAAAAGGAGGTCGCGAGCCAACTGCCGTGATGCATTGTGTAAATGTTGCAACTAGTGTTGTATTGTAATAGATGCTCTAGAAATATAATGTAACCAGTGCAAATTATTTAAAAAAAAATACGTCAAGTGCTTCGGTTGATAACAAAAAACAAGAGCATTTAAGTCACAAGTGCTCCGATTTTTCTTATCAACCGGAGCAATTGACTTATTTTAAGCATATAAATTCATATATGCTCCTGTTTTTAATACAACCGGAGCACTTGTGAATATAAGTGATCCGGTTTTCAATTGGAGCATTAAATAAATGCTCAAGTGCTCGTATGACGTCTGCTGGTTAAATGCGGAGCATTTGTACGATTTTTTTACTGGGCACTTGATGTTTTTTTCCACTAATGTTATCTGGGTTTTTCTTTTTATCTTAAATAACCATTTTTTGTTATCGTATATTGATCCTTATCACTGAATAACATACTTAAATCATAAAATATGATTTTTATGAAAAATAATTTTAATAAATTTTTTTTTTTTAAATTCAATTAATCAACAGGAATAATTAATTGGGCTTTTAAATGGGTTTTATTTAAAATGGAATTTAAAATGTATTTTTTGACTCAAAAATGTTTTGTGCAAGACTTTTAGTTGCTCCTCCTCCGTACCCAATTATGACGACTGTATGTTTTATCATTGGGTGCTACAAAGAGAGACAAAGTTATGTGTCTACACCTAGTACATGATACTATGTCCAAAACTCATAGACATGCATGTAACCCGTATAAACTATCTTTTGTGCCACTCTCAACTCTCAAGCACTAGAAATTACCTATGAGTATTATGAGTATCTTTTGTGTCTACTCCCTTGTTTTCTTTTTGTTCCTATTTGGGATCATGGGAGAAACCAATACAACTTAAGAAATAGGAAAGATTCCACAATTTTAAATGAAATGAAATTAATTAAAAATAAAGATTCTATCCCTTTGAGTTAATCTATGTTATGAAATATATAAACTGTGCATGTTTGTCAATGTATATCGTTGACCTTTGGCTTAGTAAGGCTTAGGCAAAACTTAACATATGTATTAAAATTAATCATGCAATTGACGTTTAAGCCTCATTTATGCTACATTTGGGGTAAATTAGGAAAATTGAGGCCTAGCAATGGGTAGAAAATTTGAATCTACCATTGGGTTTTCTCAAGAATAAGAGCCTACCAGTGGGAATTTCCCTATATTATATTAGTCTAGAATTTTCTGTCACGGGTACTACGTAAATAGTGTTAAAGCCAAATTACAACAGTTAAAGAAAATGGAGGAAGTATAATTTAGATTTCGCCCTTAAGAAAGAATTTGCTAAACTTTCCTTGTACCTTTTAAGTTTTATATACTCCCTCTGTTTTTTATCTTTCTCACTTGGAATCTTGACACTATTCATACTTATAGAGAATCTTCTCAATTTTTCTTAATTTATAAGAAAAAATATAATCATGTCGGGTCTTGCTTGATTCGTCTCAATTATTACTTTATTACTATTCAATCATTATAATTTTTACCAATATATAGTGAAATATATTTAAGTTCAAAGAGGTGCATTGGAAGACGCGCATAGAAAAGTGAGAATGATAAAAAATGAGGGAGTAATTCCTTCATTTTCCAATAGTTGCACACTTTTAATTTCACACTTACGAATGCAAAACATTCACTATAGATATTTGTCATATCTCTAACTTTATTCTTACAAATTACAAAAAACAAGTTACTTATTGATAAAGAACAATAGAATATATATCATATAACTAATATATAAAGCAATGTCCAAAAGCCAGCTCAATAGGTTGCGACATTTGGCGTCCTCATTGGACGTCATTTTTCGCGTTTATTAACTGTCATGTCATTTTTTTAAAATAAGTAGAGTTACAAAGTAATGAAAAGGCATGTGTAGAGCTTAGGATAAGATTAAAAAGAGGGTTCACAATGAAAAATTTAAGTATAGTAAATCGACTATAACTTTTAATATATAGTTCGGAAAATTATAAATTTTGTACCATTGGAAAGTGTTTAAAAACTAATTTAAAATAAGATTCATTTATACTATATTAAAAATTTTATTTTAAAGTAACGTATAAAAAGAAATATTGACTATACTAACGTAATAAAGTAACAAACTACAATTAGATTTGGAAATTCAATTAGAATTAGGGCTTTTCTACAAAACCAATTCATGTTAGAATTAGAATATTCAAAGTTATTGCATTATAATTTTTGTTGTTGTATGTAAGACAAAAATATGTTCAAATAGGGAATGTGAAAATTTCAAAAATCTACTCTTTCTCCAGGAAAAGAACGGACATTTGCCAGGGTCCCAAATATATATATATATATATATATATATATATATATATATATATATGAGAGAGAATTTATATTTCTAATAATATTAAACTTCTTCAAGTTTGACTCAAACGGGGGACAAATCCACAACACTAAGAAGGTAGACAATAGAGCATTGGGAGAGCCAAACATAAAACTATTGTCAATAATGATGAGTGAGCAAGAGAGTCAATCTAGGATGCAAGGCGGAGATGGAAGTCAATTTGATTCCATTCCAAATTGCTACTAGACAAACCTCATCAGTTGTACCTTTAACTTCTATCGCCGCATAAAACGGGATGTTTTGTCCGTTTATTGGTTCTTCTCATCTTTCATCTTTCATCTTTCATCTTTCATCTTCCTCAATCCTCAGTTCTCCTCTTAGTAACACCTATATTTACATTCACTCCGGAAAACGAGATACTCCTCGATTGAGCAATTCAATCACTTGCCTCACCAAATTATCGTCTGAAATTTTTATTATATAATTTTTTTTAATTCTGATCGTGTTATGATGGCTTATGTCATCGGCAACATAACAATAACAATTAGATAGTCGTACTCTATATATATATTCATGAAATATTTACAATAAAATAGTTTAGAAACAAGTGCAATTCACATACCTATAATTAATTGATTTTTGTGTATATTATAAAGTTTTCATCTGTCCATATATAGATATAATTATATAAGAATTATTATTTTCTAGAAAGCACAATTGTATAATTGACTATTAATGGTCTTGTTTCTAAAGAAAAAACTTCGTTCAACGTTCAAGGAACTATGCACACTGATTTTCGTTCAAAATTACCATTTCTATCATTACTTTCTTTTACATATAGGCCATGTTCTTTTGAACTTATTTTGGCTGAAATTAGATTAAATTAAATTAACTGCACTGAAATTAAATTAAATTAAATTAAATTAACTGAAATGAAATTAACTGAAATATAATATGCTTGCAAGGTGTAGTAGACCCAACTACCGGGTCGTTCACACCGAGTTCATTTCATATCATATCGGATCAGGCCATTTTTTAATATTGCATGTTCTGGATTGAACTCGGATTAGGTTGTATCAATTTTTGTTTCGGGTAAGGTTACTGATCGGATTTGTTCGTGTAACTTGTTGTAGTCTAACACCTACGGCTCCTTTAACGACACATGGGCTCATCAGAGCCGTACACGTGTCACCCTATTTAAAATAAAAATAAGGCTTAATCTCTGGGCTATACTCAGTTGGGGTAAAGCCCAACAGTCAGAATCCAGTACTACCAAGTGGCTGAAGGAGAGTGGTTAATAGACTTTCACCGGTCCCCGGTACGCCACGTGTCATGATCTCGATCCCCGCCTAATCGAAGCCATTATTCTAGGGCAGGTTTTAAGGATAGCTGTCAACTTGCTTATCACTATAAATACCCCGGAAATCGGGAGAAACATACATTCAATGCAAACGGTGCAAAGTTACTCTGATAAAATTCTCTCTCACTTTCTCTTTCTATCTCTACTTTCTCTCACTACTCCTGATAACTGACTTAAGCATCGGAGGGGGAACCACCACCCAAACCTCCAGGGTGGGTCCCTTTGTGCGGAGTTCGGGAGCGAGCCAAGACCAAGGACTAAGAGGATTCAGACATCGTTGCACAAGTCTCCAACTGAAGAACACTCAAGATACTACTTTACGTGCTCGACAAGGAAGCTAAGCCTACAGCTTACTTGTTGAACAAGTGGATAAAACATTTGGCGCCGTTTGTGGGGAGACGCAACGATGTCTGATTGTCAATCATCCAACATTGCCGAAATCGAAGCCTTGAGTTAATGTCGAAGATACGGTGGAGCATGAAAGACCACCTCGAGGAAGAGATAGACCTCCATCCATCGTCAATGTTCGGGACCAAGTCGGCAACCGGTCATCCAAGTTAATCTAGATCGTCCGGTGATTGCCGCCCACCTGGAGAATGTTTTGAATGATTTCCGGACCGAGGATGGCGGAGGTCGTCCAGGAACAGATTAAAAGCAATATGTTGTTTTTCCATCACAACTCGGAGCCAGCTGCTAACAATCCACCTCGTCCTAGAGGACGTTCTCAAGTAGATCGTTCAGGTCCTAGTCGACCTGTTCGTCAGGAACCCTTTAGGAGGACAGCGAGAGGAAAGCAGCCAGAAGATACTGATCGAGAAGAAGAAAGATGGACTGGAACACGGTGGTGAGGACCCAGGGACCATGTCCATCCTAGTGGGCACCGAATGGAAACCGACGCCAGGGAGTACTTAGAGGCAAAGAGGGCTGCGGCTTTGCAACGTTCAGCTACAGGATCTACCCCATACCTGAGAGACCCTCCTTTGAGGTTGTCGTCCAGAGGGGAAGGCCGAAGTTTAAGCCACTCTCTTGTTCATCCACGGCAGGAGAAGACCGTGGCTCAGCCCATGGTCTACAGGCGTCCAAAACCAGCCAACACTTCATCCAACCCAGTAATGAAAGAATATCGCAAGGAGTTCATACCCATTGAGGGACAACTGGGAGCTCTCCAAATCAACTGGCCTACTCCATTCTCGGCCGGGATTATGGAGACGCCCCCTTCCCAATGGTAAAACTCCCAACCATTGAGCCTTTCGATGGAACTACGATCCAGACGATCACCTGTCTGCTTACAAGCATCAGATGTACGTCCAAGGAGTGGACGATGCTACTTGGTGTAAGAATTTCCCAGCTACCTTGAAGGGAGTAGCTCAGAAGTGGTTCAATAATCTTCCCCCCAATTCAGTCAACAATTTTACTGAACTCAGTTTCTTATTCACTAGTCACTTTGTTGCCAACAAGCAAGAGCAAAAGACAAGCATGCACCTAGGCAAGGTCGTCCGGGGGACCTAAGGAGGCTCTTAGAAGTTTTGTTAAGAGATTTAACCTAGAAGCACTTCAGATCCAAGATCTTAATCTTTGGGAGTAGCCTTTGACGCCTTCATCGGGGGTCTAAGGCCGGGAAGTTTCAAGTTTGATCATGTTAAGAAGAAAATCTCCACTCTTCTTTGAGGCTTTAAGAGAAGCGGAAGCGTTTATCCACGCTACCGAAGTGTGTCTTTGAAGCAAAACATCCCGAGTCTAAGAAGCTCGAAGAGGTTGCTCGGCCAAAGAAGAGCAACCCCAAAAAGGCCGAGACCCGGGCTATAGTCGCAACCACCACTTCGTCCGGAAGGAGCAAGAGAAAGGAGGCCGAGCCATCCTCATCCAATCCTATTGAGTTTAACAAAGACCAATACTCCATTCTCATGGAGATCAAGGATCAATATGAGTTGAAGGCCCCAGCTGAGATGAAAACCCCTTATAGAAATAGGGATAAGAGCAAGTATTGTCACTTCCACAAGGATTGTGGTCATGAGACTAATGAATGTAAGCACCTCAAGAGAGCTTTGGAAGAGTTAGCCCGAAAAGGAAAGATGAATTCTTATATGCCGCAAGGGGGAAGGAAGTTTCCAAGGAAAGATGATTGGCATAACAAGAAGAAAGAGAGTGCAAGCACAGACGAAGATGTTGTTCTCGTAATCTCAGGTGGATTTGCTGCTGGGGGACCAACCAATAGAGGGCACAAAAACTACCTTAGGGAGCTCGGCCAAGTGTTGTTAGCTGATCAGACAAAGGCTGAGCCCTTCCCAAGGGTGGTAGTTAGTGAGCAAGATCGGGGCAGGTTGAGGACTCCCCGTGATGATCCCTTGGTTGTAGAAATGAAAATAGCAAACTTGAGAGTAAGAAGGATCCTGATCGACACCGGAAGTTCGACGGACATCATTAGTGCTGATTGCTTGTCCAGACTAAAATTTGAGGAGAAGAACTTAGTTCCCGTTCACCATCCCATCATAGGGTTTGGGGGAGGAGTCATCCATCCCATGGGAACGGTGACTTTGCCCGTTCGAGTGGGAGAGAAGGAAGTCTCAAGAACTCTGTTTATCAAGTTCTTGGTGGTCCGAGACTTGACAGCCTACAATGTCATTCTTGGACGACCAACTCTGAATCATGTCAAAGCAGTAATAGTAACTCACCTGATGTTGATGAAGTATGAGTGTGATGATGGCAAGATTGGCTCCTTGTATGGAGACCAGCAGGCGGCTAGGGAATGTTACCTAACTACTCTGAAACCATCATCATGGAAGGCAGATAAGCAAGACCAGACGAAGGTCGCTGGCGAAAGGAAAACGTCCGAGATTGTGAAGGACCCTGTCTGATAGTCCAGGAAGTGCGAAGCGGAACTTTCGTCTCCAAGACATGGATGGACGACCAATATAGCGAACCTGGAACTCAGACACATTGAAAAAAGTACAACGTCTGACTCAGTCAATCGGCAAGAAATCTACAGTAGTCTGTAATACCAAACAAGTGCCACGGCACAAAAAAGAGAAAAAGAATTGTATACATGTATCTTGACACTTAGTCAAGCAAAATTCATATAATACAATTCCTACTTTCTCCCTATATTGTTCCTTTATTTTTTACTAAGTTGTTCACTTTGGGGCATCTTTACCACCAGTTGGTCTAGTGGCCTAAAAGTGACATTAACTTAGACAAAATTACAAAGAACATTAAAACGTTCAAAGAAAAGGATAAACAATGGACATCATAACGGGAAATAACCATTTCTCTGACACACATTGCTTCCTCAAAGAGCCCGGCCAAGGTGTAATAAACCTAAAAGGTATATCGCACATATGGTTAATCAAATAATGACAGTCTCTAGTAAGAGAAACGTCATGGTCCCTAAAAGGAAGCCGACTTGAAATAAGCAAGCCTTAGTAAAGGAATCTTACTTTCAAATGCAAGGTCAGCTAAGTAGCAAAGGCTCTAGTAAGGGTTCACTACTTCGAGAAGAGCGTGGCTTCCTCAAGGAAGCCGGCCAAAACATGGTTCGTCCATAAAAAAGCAATATATAAATTGCCTACAAGTATTTAAGCTCGTCCTAAACGAAAGAGTTTATGTTGGCTCGGCCAATGTTGGCCTCTCTCCTTCTTGGTGCAAAGCTCGTCCAGAATACAAGGATGAACTAAGCCCAAGAAGGGGGGGATACAACTAAAACCTTCGAACTTTTAGGACTAGTTAAGTTTGAGGGACGAGCCACAATTATACTTAGCTTCTTTGAGAGTCTGAAGATCGTCCAAAGGCAAGGATGAGACTCACCCTTTCCTTAACTATGCAAGGTGGCCGTCCAAATCATGGACGCTTTCCTTCTTCGAGCTCTCCTCGTCCCGGGGAAATGTACTCGTCCAAAGACTCTAGAAGACTCCCCAGACGAGAATTGTCCCAAGAAGGTGGCCGTCCAAATCATGGACGATTTCCTTCTTCGAGCCATCATCGTCCAAGGAAAGGTACTCGTCCAAAGACTCTAGAAGACTCCCAGACGAGAATGGTCCCAAGAAGGTAGCCGTCCAAATCATGGACGCTTTCCTTCTTCGAGCCATCCTCGTCCAGGGAAAGGTACTCGTCCAAAGACTCTAGAAGACTCCAAGACGAGAATAGTCCCAAGAAGGTGGCCGTCCAAATCATGGACGCTTTCCTTCTTCGAGCCATCCTCGTCCAGGGAAAGGTACTCGTCTAAAGACTCTAGAAGACTCCCCAGGCAGAATGGTCCCAAGAAGGTGGCCGTCCAAATCATGGACGCTTTCCTTCTCGAGCCATCCTCGCCCCGGGGAAAGGTACTCGTCCAAAGACTACGTAAGACTCCCCAACGAGAATAGTCCCAAGAAGGTGGTCGTCCAAATCATGGACGCTTTCCTTCATCGAGCCATCCTCGTCCAGGGAAAGGTACTCGTCCAAAGACTCTAGAAGACTCCCAAACGAGAATAGTCCCAAGAAGGTGGCCGTCCAAATCATGGACGCTTTCCTTCTTCGAGCCATCCTCGTCCAGGGAAAGGTACTCGTCCAAAGACTCTAGAAGACTCCAAGACGAGAATAGTCCCAAGAAGGTGGCCGTCCAAATCATGGACGCTTTCCTTCTTCGAGCCATCCTCGTCCAGGGAAAGGTACTCGTCCAAAGACTCTAGAAGACTCCCAGACGAGAATGGTCCCAAGAAGGTGGCCGTCCAAATCATGGACGCTTTCCTTCTTCGAGCGATCCTCGTCCAGGGAAAGGTACTCGTCAAAAGACTCTAGTAGACTCCCAGACAAGAATGGTCCCAAGAAGGTGGTCGTCCAAATCATGGACGTTTTCCTTCTTCGAGCCATCCTCGTCCAGGGAAAGGTACTCGTCCAAAGACTCTAGAAGACTCCCAGACGAGAATAGTCCCAAGAAGGTGGCCGTCCAAATCATGGACGCTTTCCTTCTTCGAGCCATCCTCGTCTAGGGAAAGGTACTCGTCCAAAGTCTCTAGAAGACTCCCAGACGAGAATGGTCCCAAGAAGGTGGCCGTCCAAATCATGGACGCTTTCCTTCTTCGAGCCATCCTCGTCCAGGGAAAGGTACTAGTCCAAAGGATACTCGTCCAGAGGATTAAGAAGGTGCCCGTCCAAGCAAGGACGTTTTCCTTCTTCAAGTTACCCTCGTCCAAGAAAAGTGGTAACCACTTCGACGAGTCAAAAGGATACTCGTCCAGAGGCATAAGAAGGTGCCCGTCCAAGCAAGGACGTTCTCCTTCTTCAAGTTACCCTCGTCCAAGAAAAGTGGTAACCACTTAGATGAGTCAAAAGGATACTCGTCCAGAGGCATTAGAAGGTGCCCGGCCAAGCAAGGACGTTCTCCTTCTTCAAGTTACCCTCGTCCAAGAAAAGTGGTAACCACTTAGACGAGTCAAAAGGATACTCGTCCAGAGGCATTAAAAACCCTCAGACGAGAATAACCCAAAGAAGGTACCCGTCCAAGCAAGCACGTTCTCCTTCTTCAAGTTACCCTCGTCCAAGAAAAGTGGTAACCACTTAGACGAGTCAAAAGGATACTCGTCCAGAGGCAAAGAAGGTGCTCGTCCAAGCAAGGACGTTTTCCTTCTTCAAGTTACCCTCGTCCAAGAAAAGTGGTAACCACTTAGACGAGTCAAAAGGATACTCGTCCAGAGGCATAAGAAGGTGCTCGTCCAAGCAAGGATGTTTTCCTTCTTCAAGTTACCCTCGTCCAAGAAAATTGGGCAACGACTTGGACGAGTCTCAAGGTACTCGTCCAAAAGCATTCGGCTTCTCAGACGAGAATGACCCAAAGAAAGTGGCCGTCCAAGAATGGACGCCTTCCTTCTTCCCAAGTGATTCTCGTCCCGAGAAAAGTGTTTCATTATCTTAGACGAGAATATCCCTAAGGTGGACATCCATACTTGGACGTTTTCCTTCTTCGGGTGATTCTCGCCCAAGGGATATATGCAAAAAAAAAAAAAAAAAAAAAACAATAACAAAAAAATATTCCTGGTTAGAAATGACCGAAGAAAAGAAGGTAACGGTCGGTTATGACCGGTAAAATCCTGGAAAGGGCGCGTCATTTCCTTCATTTTGAATACACTACCTTCTGTAAAACGGGCCTTAACCGTCAGACGGGCCAACAAAAAGCTACCTTGGGTAAAAGGGCATTAACCGTCAGATGGGCCAACAGTGAAAGCCCTTTTAGGGGCAAATGTTGTAGCCTAACATCTACGGCTCCCTTAACGACACATGGGCTCATCAGAGCCGTACACGTGTCACCCTATTTAAAATAAAAATAAGGCTTAATCTCTCGGGCTATACTCGGTTGGGGTAAAAGGATTGAATTTCGCCCAACAATCGGGAATCCGGTACTACCAGGTGGTGAAGGAGAGTGGTTAATAGACTTTCACCGGTCCCGGGTCCGCCACGTGTCATGATCCGATCCCCCGCCAATCGAAGCCACTATTCTAGGGCAGGTTTTAAGGATAGGCTGTCAACTTGCTATCACTATAAATACCCCCCGAAATCGGGAGAAACATACATTCAATGCAAACAGTGCAAAGTTACTCTGATAAAATTCTCTCTCACTTTCTCTTTCTATCTCTACTTTCTCTCACTACTCCTGATAACTGACTTAAGCATCGGAGGGGGAACCACCACCCAAACCTCCAGGGTGGGTCCCTTTGTGCAGGTTCGGGAGCAGAGCCAAGACCAAGGACTAAGAGGATTCAGACATCGTTGCACAAGTCTCCAACTGAAGAACACTCAAGATACTACTTTACTTGCTCGACAAGGAAGCTAAGCCTACAGCTTACTTGTTGGACAAGTGGATAAAACATAACTAGTCATCAATGCAATCTCAGATTAGGAGATTGTAATGTCGGGATGATTTTAATCGGGTTTCTACTGAGTTTAAATTGGATAATTTTGAGTTCGAACAATTTAGTCATTAGCTCTTCGAACTTTTAAGGTTCAGGATATAGGATCATTCCTACTTAGATCAAGTCTTTCCATCTGCTTCATGTTAATCGATATAATTTGACCATGTGCACAATTCACTTAACCTCTATTGACCATATCCTTCTATTAATATATATATAAGCAAATGTGAGAATGTAAGATGTTATTAGATAATGTTACAATGTATATTTTTAAAATACCAGCTTTTTACATCTTTTTGCATTGACATGTACTCCCTCTGTATTTTTTTTATCTTTCTCACTTGGAATCTTGACACTATTCACAATTATAGAGAATCTTTTAAATTCTTCTCAATATATAAGAAAAAAATATAGTCCTGTGGGGTCTTGTTTGATTCGTCTCAATGAGTATTTTATTAATATCCAATAATTATAATTTTTACTAATATGTAATGAAAGATATTTAAGGTTGAATAAGTGCATTGGCAAACGCGCAAAGTCAAACTAGGAAAGATAAAAAAATACAGAAAGAGTATTGAAGACATTAATGGTCAAAACTTTGCATTGACATGTAAGAAAGTCAAACTCTATCAATTAATTTGGGACTAAAACAGTATACATACATTATATTACTATATTTGGTATTAAGATATCAATTTGGAAGGAATTAAAATGGAACTATAGTGTAACTCGCTTGTTGTCTTGACAAACCTATAAAACAAAATTTCTTTTGTTTTTTTATAATTTGCTCCTGGTGGGAATGTGAAAAAATGTCAAACAAAATTCAGTTTTGCAATCTCTCTCGATTAATTTGTGGAATTTCTCTTTTCCTTTTGGTACTTATCTAATTATTTTTTTCTCTCTCAATGTTGTTGTTCAAATAAGATCATATTCCCTATTATAAGAGGAACATCTTTATAAAACATGCGAAAGAAAAATCAAAGAACTACATTTAGAAATGGTTAGGATATTGTTTGGTGGTTTATCTGGTTCTCCAGGATTAAAGTGATTTTCCAAGAAGATTCCTGCCCTCCTTCAAAATGTGGTGTTGAATGTCAACTAATTCCCAAATATTTGATGAGATTCTTTCCCCTTCCAGAAGATGGTTAGTCCCCTCGTTCCTAAACCAGCTCAGTCTATGTTTAGTTCACCTTATTTTTACTTATTTCATATCAGATAAGATCAGATCAGATGAGATAAGTTCAGATCAGCTCATATTAGATCAGATCAAATCAGATAAGTTCATATCATGCTTACATTTGAAAACTTATTATTATTGTTGTTATTATTGTTACTGGTATCATGATTATTATGATTATTAGTATTACTGATGCCATTATTGTTGTTATTATTACTGTTATTATTATTATTATTACTGTTATTATTATTATTATTATTATTATTATTATTATTATTATTATTATTATTATTATTATTATTATTATTATTATTATTATTATTATTATTATTATTGTTATTTATTATTAGTATTAGTATTAGTATTAGTATTACTTTATACGATTACTATTACTACTAATACTACTATTTACTAGTACAATTGTTCAAAATGATTATTATTATTGTAGTTGTTGTACTTATTAATTATTAATATTGGCAATTATTATTAAAGTTGTTGCTATTATTATTAATGTCATTGATATCACTATTTCAAGGTATTTGTGTTCAAGAAGAAGAACGTTCTTTTGGCATTTGTACGTGTTCTTTTTTATATTTGTTCTAATTAACAATTTTGATATGCGCTGTTCTTTTTTATGTTGTACATGTAAAGAACATGACAATAGTATATGATGTTTATTTTTTTTAACAATTTTGGCAGAATAATATAAAATATATTGTTACTAGTTTATATAAAACATGAGTAGCAAGGGATAATCTAATGGTGTTGGCATCACTTTCGAATTTCCCACTACATGGGATTTCAACTTATCTTTAAAACAAAGTTTATATAGAACACGATAATGATATAAGAAGAATATTTAACAATTTTTTTCAAGATCATATGATTATATATATTTATAGGTTTATTTATAATGAAAAAAGAACAATTGATTGATATAACAAAAAACATGTTAGTTAAATCCAAACATGTCATCAATATAAAAATGACATCTATCTTTTATATTTAGAATGTGTTCTTTAAGTAGATTTTGTATGTTCTTTCGATATATGTTCTTTTTTTTTATTATCATTGTATGTTCTTTTCATTACTACCTAAATTCTTATTATAAACGGACCTTAGACATGAACAATATGTTCTTTTTACCATAAATAATATATTTTTTTAACCTAAAATGTGTTCTTTTATTTCTGATTGTATGTCCATATACTATTTGTTATTTAAAAAAAATAATTATGCTATTATTATTATTATTATTATTATTAAAAGTTGTGCATAGTGATAAAATTATAGTAATAATAATACTAGTAATGAAATACAAAGTAATAATAATATGGAAAATTTGTCAGAAACCACCTTTTATAATCACTTCTTTGTGAGAAACCACCTTTTAGAAAAATTTGGTTAATTAGCCACCTTTTTGGTTCTTTTTTTTGTTGGAAGCCACCACTTGCCGGAATCCGGCGTTAACCTCAATTTTCCGGCGTTGACCATCAGATTTTCGCCATTCTTCCCCCTTTATCCTTCTCTCCCCTCCCCCTCGCATCCCCCCGACAACCCACCCTCCCCCTCGCATCCCCCCAACCCCCTCCTCTCTCGCAACCCCCAAGAAACACCCCCCACGACCATCCCCACCCTCCCAACCCTAAGCCCTATCACCCCCTAGCATCCCCCGGCATCCCAGTGGAAGAAATGGCGAAAATCTTGAAAAAAATGGCGAAAATATGATGTTCAACGCCGAAAAATCGAGATCAACGCCGGATTCCGGCAAGTGGTGGCTTCCAACAAAAAAAAGAACTAAAAAGGTGGCTAATTAACCAATTTTTTTTAAAAGGTGGTTTCTCACAAAAAAGTGATTATAAAATGTGGTTTTTAAAAAAAATTTCCTAATAATATTAGTAATAATATGTTTTATACAAGATAAGTTCATATAAGTTCGGATCAGGTCAGATAAGTTCAGCTTATATCAGATAAGTTCAGATATATAAGTAGTGGGGATAGAATCGGGTATATAGCTATCTTTGAGCAATTGTTTTAGGCTGTCTGTAGCCTGTTTGGCTGTGGAGGCTTGTCTCCATGCCTTGAGTTAGATTGTATTCTGTTTTTGATGCAATATATTCCTAAACTTGCTGATAAAAAAAAAAAGATAAATTCTAATCAAATAAGATCAGATCAGATCAGAAAAAATAAGTTCTGATCAGATCAGATTAGAAAAAATAAGTTCACATCAGATCAGATTAGTAAAATAAGGTGAACTAAACATAGCCTCAATTATTCATGATGCTTGGGAAGATCGGAAGCATCTTCATGGGTTATCCCTCCTTCATTTCTTTCATCATGGGCAACGAGTGTCCAACGTGGTGTACTTGTTCTCCTCTTGTAATTTATTATTTTCTTCCATAATCCGTAAGGATGTTGTACGCTGGTCCTATTTTAGGGGTCAAAGCAAGTATTTTCTTTACTTATCAAAAGAAAAGAAAATAATTGGTTAGGGTATATTATAAGAAGCATTACTATAAACTAATCGACTAGATTTTTTTTTGGACTAGAAATCCACTTCATTTTATAACGTAATAATATTTTTTTCTCACATAGTCACCCTTTACAGTTATAACGATTCCTCTTTCATATATAAATTTTTATGATAAAGTGACTTTTTTTTTCATAAATCACATGTAATAGCATTAGGTCCACAATAATTTAGTGTGGACCAGGTCCATATAAGTTTTATACAATGTATCTATACAAATATATTAAAAGGCGTGCATAAACAAGAAACTGTGCCACGTGGCACTCTCCCTATGGAGTTTTAGTTCATGTAATCCATGTACAATAAAAAAAATTAGAAATTGCGTAGTATATGATTTGATCCCGAGACCTCAAGTACATATATTAAAGTCTTAACCACTAGACTAAGTTGTATTTAGTGTTCTTATTATAAAGTATTATATTAATAAATGAAATTTTTTCTTACCCGGGGCATAGCCCGGGCCTGATAACTAGTTATACACTTAAAAATTTGTTGAATGGTACTTTACTTACAAATTTCGAGGGAATGATTCATTTTCCTTGTGTAGACTTCCACCCCCTCCACTTTTTTGTTAGTTTTTTTTTGTCATTTTCCTAGTTTTCCCCTTTTTCTCTGTTCCCTTCGTCATTCTCCTCCATTCAGTTCTTAATGAACAAAAGATATATATTGTTGTAATGAAAATTTTACATAGTTAAAAAGTTCTACATTAATTGAAAAAAATATACATATTTAATTCAAAATATACGTAAATAAATCTCAGCTTTTTTTCTTCTTATGAACAGCTTTTTACTTGACTCCCAATCTATAGGTAGATTCATAACATATATGTGTGTGAATGGGCCAAGTCGCCAAGATTAGTTTTATAGCATAACATAAACAACAACCTATAGTATGTGACATGTAGCTACCCTCATTACACGCACAACAAAATTAGGTAGTTGGGATCCGGGCCACTTCTTCTTACCAAAAAAAAAAAAAAAAAATTAGGTAGCCGTTAAGTTTCCAGAATGAATGAAATGGAAAAAATAATTCCGCTTTTTCTTTTGCATTGGCTGAATTTAATCCGAAGTGCCCCACATTGTAATGGAAACATTAACTCGATCAGCCCCCCTTGACTCGTGAGCATCATCATGCTCGTTACCTCTTCCCTTAGCAAACCGCCACCGTTTTATCGCACATACGTGGACATTGAGTGGGTTTTTTTTTTTGGTTGGGGGGGGGGTTGGGGGGTTGAAGGAGACAGAAAGAGAGCGAGGACAAGCGAGAAAAACATAATCTCATGATTGCGCGACAAATTCAAGGTTCTTGGCGAAGTTCATATATATTATCAGGAATGTCTTTTTTTTAATAAGAATTAATATTATCAGGAATGTTTTGTTTGAGGGCATTTGACAATTATAGTTTTGGAACAAAACGAGACTTATGTTATTAAAGGTTCAATCCTTTTTGTTTTCTTTTAAGGGGAAATCTATCCTAGCCATATCAAATAATCTCTATTATATAAGTGAAGGGGGAAGCAATGGTGTCCCCTATGAATTTACATATTCACCCCTCAAACAAACCCTCCATCAATCAATCAAGATACGGTAAAATCAAAAACTTGTCAAAAAAAATTCAATCAAATTAAACTCAATCTAATAAACTCATATAACAGTCATAAACTCATAATAAAAAACTTACCAAAAATTAATACCAGAGACAATAAAAAGATACACCATAATCATATGGAGCTTCACGACATTAATCAATTACAAACTCAAACAACTTTTTCCAAAATATAAAATCAATTACAAACACAAACTCCAATTTTCTTTATTAATTGGAGCTTCACGACATTCTCAAATTTGTGAATACTTCACTGTTAATCAGATACGTAGTTTTTTAGCTGATAATAAGGGTATGTGCAATAATATGTACTATGTTCGCGTAAATTTTAAAATAACACTGTATACGAAATTTTTTTAAAAACTTAAACTCAAATTACAGTAAATTTAAGATTTCATTTTAATATAATTGAAATTCAAATAATTTTTAAATCAAATATAAAAATTACATTAACAATTATCGACAGGAAAAAATCATACTTCGTAAAAAATAACTTGACAACAAATACAATTGTTAAAAAAAAGATCAACTTGAATTTCAACCCATAAAGAAAACTAATCAATTTTTCAAATCAAATTTTAAAGGTGGAAAGAAATAAGAATTGTAAAAGTTAGAAAAGGGAAAAAAAAATGGGAACATAGAGGAAAAATGGGAGGCGAAGGTGAGATCTGGAGAAGATAAAATAATTGGGATCATAAGATAAAATGGAAAAAAATTGGTATCTTAGAGGAAAAATGAATCAAATTCTACCTTACTTTCGCCGCCTCACCCACTGCATCTTTTCTCACCATATATAAGCTTATAATAGTAGAATTGTAGAACCTTAAGCTTATCCTAAAGTTTCTGAATTTTGTACACCATAACATGCTTAGAAAGTTCAAACGGCAAAGACAATGGAAGAAGAAATCAAGTATTTTGAAAATAGGGTTAATTTGAAGTAAGAGAGGAGAGAGAGAAGGTAAATCAGTGAAGGTGAATGTGTGAGAAGAGAGAGAGAAGGAGAGAACAAAAATGGTTGAAGGCGTGAGAAGGTTTTTTTCCCTGAAGAAAAACCGATGAATTCAATGAAAGTTTTCTTGAGTTTCTTGATGTGGAATGTTTTCTAGGTTTTTTTTTCTGTTTGTAGTGAAGTGAAGCAAGCGGATGTGGAGGGTTTAGGAAGAAGGATACAAAAACCTTTAAAGGATAAATACTATTCTATTTTTTTAACAATCCCTTTTTAAGGACATAGGGTTGATTATATATTTGAAGTTGACTAGGCTGATAAGTGTGCGTAGATTTTCAGGAAAATTAGTCAAAGTCAACAAAAAACAGTAGCTAGATGCAATTTCATTACTTATACTTATTTAGTAAAATATTTTTAAATATTATTTGTAAGTATTTCAATCAATCTTACTCACCAAATGGAGGTGAACTTAGATATGAACTTTCGTTTTTAGTTTATTTTATTACTGAGCAATAGTTATGCCCAAAATGTCACCGTACGTATAGCGTGCATAAAAAGCTAGTATATTATTGATACTAGCATGAGTTCTGTTACTTTCACTAAAGTTCGAAAAAAACACAGCCAAATATCACCTATTTCCAATTTCATTTATAGTGTAAATATATAGGCACTAGCTCCCTCAATTCCATAATATAGTCTCCGTTTCTTATTTATCACAAGAAAAAAAAAGTAGAATATAAAATGGGAAACAATTAACTTTAGGAAAGAGAATGCAAAGTATTTGCTGAAAGAGCATTAAGTGTATGAACAATTCAACTTTGATTTGAATAAACAAATAACAAACTAGTTCAAAGGCGCAAAATATTTTGGGACACCCAATATGAAATTACGGGAATTATATTATGAGACGGAGGGAGCAAATAACTTTTGTCTTTCTATTATATGTTATTTAAGGTACCCATAAGCTATATGTTTAATGTATTTTTAACAGCTTAGTTGTCACATTAAGAGAAAACCCTAAAGAAAAGTGGCTAAATTAAGAGTATGGTATATAGTATATACTACGGAAAGTGATTTATAGTAAATACATTAGTTAACTTTGGAAATACATCTTTTTATCTAAGTTTTTAAATTTTATTAATATGAAATGTAGTTCTTTTTATTGTGTGCCAAATTGCCAATGGCACACATCACAAAAAGGCTCTATACATATTATTTTACCAACTTTTATGATTACTTCAATTCTCTTAATTAATAAAATCATGATTTTGTTCTTCAACAGTTTTGATATGCAAATCTTTCAGACAATAACAGCTGATATTTTTATTCATATAATAGTAAGGAAATTTACAAGAATAAATTAAAAATAAGACCTTCTAACATTTCTAACACTATTCCATATTATTATAATATTTATGTTACGTTGAACTAGATGATTTGCGCATCCTTTCAGATACAAGAGAGAAAAAGTGAGAAGTTATGTGGTTTTAAATATATTAATCAATCTTAATTACCCAGCCCAATCCTCAATAGTAAACTTCCTAAAAAACTATCCCATTGTGATTGCAACTAGGGCCGGGCACGAATCGAGGTGTGCCAAACACTATCATAGCTCGGCTCAGTTTAAAATAATTTTTCGAAGATTGAGCTTGAACTCGAAGTCTCTTCAAATTTAAAATCTTGTTCAACCCTAGATTGTTGACAACAAATTAAGTTAGATCGGAGTCATAATCGAACTTTGGTCGATGGTGTGCTTGTTGGGGGAACTAAGTAAGGATGGATACGGTATTTTACCAATCGCACTGAGGATACGTACGATATTTTTCCATTCACATTTACTCGATATTGATTTGCTGCAACTAATAGGACATTTTCCAAAAAAGAAAAGTGTTACACATATTATATTATAAATTGGATGACATGTACACCACTGGAAAAAAATATAGTCAAGGCTTATATTGCCATTGTAACGGTGGTAAAAGTACATGAATATTACTATATTAAGGGGTTGTATGGTTGATATAAAAATTCATGGAAGTAGAACTTCTTAGGAAGTAATATAAGGTAAAGTTGTTTGATTGACAAAAATGTAGGAAGTTGTACTTCCCACAGAATGGAGGAAGTTACTTACCTAGATCCCCCTCGGTAAGTAGAACTTCCCATGGAAAGTTTTTCTTCCCATGATCAAGCAAACAACTTTTACCACTTCCAAAGAAATACTAAGGCCCTGTTCTTTTGGACTTATTTTCAAAGAAAATAAGTCAAAATAAGTTCGATTCAAGAAAAATAAGTTCAATTCAAAAAAAATAAGTAAAAGTAAGTTCAATTCAAAGAAAAATAAGTAAAAATAAGTTCGGTTCAAAAAAATAAGTAAAAATAAGTTCAAGAAAAATAAGTAAAAATAAGTTCAGTTCAGCAAAAATAAGTTCAGTCTTGTCTAATGTTGTAATTATTATTTTTGTTTTTAATATTACTATTTATATTGTTATTATTATTAATATTATAATTATAATAATGATGAATTTGTATTTTTGTTTATTTATTTATTTATTTATTTATTATTATTATTATTATTATTTATTAATTACTATTATTTATTATTATTATTATTATTATTAATATTATTAATATTATTTATTATTATTTATTATTATTTATTATTATTATTATTATTATTATTATTATTATTTCATATTATTATTTATTATTTATTATTATTATTTATTATTTATTATTATTTTTTATTTTTTATTTTTTTTTATTTTTTATTTTTTATTTTTTATTTTTGTTTTTTATTTTTTGTTTATTATTTATTATTTTTTATTTTTTATTTTTTTATTTTTTATTTTTTATTTATTATTTATTGTTTATTATTATAAAATAATAAAATAATAATAATAGGTATTGATAATATTATGTTAATATTTATTGATTATTATAATAATAAGTATTGATAATATTATGTTAATACATTTTAGTTCAGCAAAAATAAGTTCAGTTTAGCCAAAATAAGTAAAAATAAGTTCAGTTCAACAAAAATAAGTTCAATTTAGCAAAAATAAAATAAGTTCAGTTCAGTACAGCCAAAATACGTTCAAAAGAACAGGGCCTAATTCGTACATGCAACCAAAACAAGCCCTAAAATAAAACTCAATGCATCAAACATAAATAAATGATTATATTGAAAATATATATGTGGATCTTATTAAACATTGGCTAAAAAATTTCTTACATCGATTAATTTCAATTTTTTAATTTGTGACCATATTTTAAATAATGGGTTTTCTATGGGCTATCTTATGATTTTTTAAACGGTTTTTTCACCAAATACCCCTGACAAATAAATTTATTCAACAAATACCCCCACTTTTTTCAAATTTCACCAGATACCCCTGACCTATGAAAAAATTCACCAGATACCCCTCACTTTTAAAAAAATTACCCAAAATGCCCTTTTGACTAACGGACGTTAGTGTTCCGTTAACTAATTAACTAATTAACCTAAAAAACCCTAAATAAACCTAATTAAACCTAACTTAGCCCTAAGTAAACCCTAAGTAAACCCTAAACACCATAACTTTCTCTCCCTAACCCAACCCCACCCCCCAAACCCTAGACCCACCAAATTTCATCACCCAACCCCAACCCCACCCCCCTCCTCCTTCCCCCGCAACACGCGGACCCCTCCCCTCCTACCTATCCCCTCCCCTCCCCCGGCCCCCACGCAGGCCCCCTCCCCCTCCCCCTCCCCTCCCCCCCAAGCCTCCCCACGCAGACCCCCACCCTCCCCCCTCTCCCCTCCCCGTGTGCCCGTCCTTCCCCCTTCGTCACTAGATCCGCCGAGTTTCGCCCGCCGAGTTCCCCTCCCACTCCCCGGCGCATCCCCCTCCCTCACTCGATCTCGCACTAGATCCGCCATTAGCGTTTAAGAAATTCGAGTCATCGACCGAGTTCGAAGGGGTGGGGGCTCCGGATTCACGATTTTGCGGTGGGGGAGGGGAGAGTTCAGCGCCTTGCCGCACGGGTGAGGGGGAGGGGGAGCTACGCGCGGCCTGGGGGGAGGGGGCTTCGTGGGAGGGGAGATGGAGGGTGAGGGGGACGCGCGTCGAAGGGGGAGGGGGAGTGATTTTCCGGCGGGGAGGGGGAGGCGCGTCGGGGGGGAGGAGGAGGAGGGGGAGCGATTTTCCGCGGGGGGTGGGGGAAGGGGGAGGCGCGTCAAGGGGGAGGGGGAGTGATTTTCCCGGCGGGGGAGGGGAGGCGCGAACTTCGAAGGGAGACGGGGGGGGTGGTGGGGATGGGGGGGTGGTGGGTCGGTGGTGGGTGGGGCCGGTGGGCTTTAGGGTATTTAGAGTTAGGGTTTTAAGGGTTTAATTAAGGGTTTTTAAGGGTTTTTTAGGGTTAATGACTAACGGTATTAACCGCCGTTAATCATTTGGGCATCTGGTGAATTTTTTTAAAGGTCAGGGGTATTTGGTGAATTTTGAAAAAAATGAGGGTATTTGGTGAATAAATTTATTTGTCAAGGGTATTTGGTGAAAAAACCGTTTTTTAAAATTCTACGATGTACCTCTTAAGTTTTCTCTACAATACTTTGTTAGTTATTTTTTACCATTAATGAATTTAAAAGATCGAACATTAATACTTGGGATGCACCTAATAAACTGCCATTTCAAATTTAAATTTACGGAGGGAATGTACAGGTTAACATACAGCGGAAGATTTCCATATTACAGGGATACTTCACCAAGCATGCTTGGTGGAGGTGGGGAACTCACCTTGTGACTTTGAGGTCACAAGTTCGAGCCTCACTACCTACTTGTACTTGGGAATTGGGATTCCCTCAATCCCCTACTCTCAAGCTTGACCCAGAATAGGCTGGGCTAGTTGACCTACGAGAGGTGCTGGTCCAGTAGATCTTTTTCTTACCAAGGAGTTACTAGTGGGGGGGCCCAAAAAAAAAATTTACAAGGATACTTCGCTAGTCTAGGAAATACATGAAAAGTGAAAATTTTGACCAGTTAAGGCTTATATATTTTCTGTAGTATAAAGAGAATTCACAAAATGTAATAGTAGTCAACCGTTAAAACTTGAAAATAATCACAACTTAAGTTCATGTTTATACGAGGTTAAGGTGGTAGAGTAGTGACATCACTTCCCACCTCTAAATCTTTCATCATACCTTAAACAAAATTCATGTTTATACATTATGTTTGTTTTAAGAGAATATTCACGTCAATACTAAGCATTCTTAATCCTATACTCTATTACCTCAAAAAAATAAAAGGGAAATTTCCTCGGTACCCTTGAGGTTTGACGTAATTCCCAAGATACCCCCCACATTTGGGGAATTCCTCAGATACTCCTAAGGTTTGTGTTAGGGCTCAAGATACCCTTACTATGGACGGAACCCTAACGCCGTTAGGTTTTCCGTCCATAGTATCCCCCAATTTTCTCTCCTCCCATTCCCCCATCCACTGCCAACTCCCTCCCCTAGCCAGCGGCCGACGGCCGGCGACCACCACCCCCACTTCGTCGCCGGCAACCTTACCCCCTACCTTCGCCGACCAGAACAACAACACCCCCGGCGTAGGCGCCGGCGCCGGCGACCCCACCCTATCCCTTTCCCCCACCCTCGACACCGCACCCTAGCCCTCCCTTTCTCCATTCTCAATTCCCCATCCCACCCCACCCCACCCCACCCCACCCCGACACCACCCCCTCCCCCTTTCCCCTATCGAAAATGGCCCCCTTTCCCCGTTCCCCATCGTGAGTCAACCCCTCCCCTTCCCCCCGATAAGCTTCCCCAAACCCTTAAACCCAACCCCCGAAACCACCCCGGGTGCTGCTGCTCACGGGCGGCGCCAACGCCTGGGTGAGGAATTGGGAATGGGGAAGGGAGGGGGTAGGGTCGCCGCGCCGCGAGGGGGTGGTGGTCGCCACCGTCGGCCGCCGGGCCGGGGGAGGGGGTTGGCAGTGGAGTGGGGGGAATGGGAGGAGAGAGAAAATTGGGGATACTATGGACGGAAAACCTAACAAATTAGGGTTTCGTCCATATTAAGGGTATCTTGAGTCCAAACATAAACCTCAGGGGTTAATGAGGAATTGCCCAAATGTGGGGGTATCTTGGGAATTACGCCAAATCTCATGGGTACCTGAGGAAATATCGCAAAATAAAATAATACTTCATCCGTTTCATTTTAATAGTTACACTTACACTTTTCACGCATGTCAATGTAAAACTTTGAGGATATATATCTCTAGTTTTGTATTTGTAAAAATTATAAAAAAGTACATATTAATAAAATACATACTAAAACGAATCTAACAAAATCTCACATGACTATGTTTTTAATCATGTATAAATCATAAATGAGGGTCAAAGTGCAACTTGTGAATAGTATAAAATATCAAAGTGTAATAATTAAAATGAAATGAAGGGAGTAGAATCTATAGTCATTTTAATGTACATAGGTTACAATTCCAATGCAAAAGAAAGTCAAGAAACTATTAGCGGTAAGCCTATGCATAGCATATATTCACCCCCACGAGGCCGACCATCACGACATGACAGTACATGTTATAAAATGTTAACTAGTTTTTTTTGCCCGGGCAATGCCTCGGGTCAGTTACAATAAACTAATATGTTATTATTTTTAAATTTTATAATTTATTTTGCTACTTTTCGTATTTTTTGTCCATTAAGAAATTGAAAAATTCACGTCACAACGTGATAAGTAAAGAAAAATTAAAAGGTTTGAGTTTGAAAACAATACCTTAAAAGGAATTGTGGTAAGGGTCTGTTTAGTTCAACTTATTTTGTCTTATCAAATCTTATCTTATCTTATAAGATCTTATAAAATCTTATATGATATGATCTTATCTTATCTTATTTTATCTTATCTTATAAGATAGTTTATTGAGTGTGTCTAAGATATTATTTTATCTTATCTTATCTGATCTTATCTGATCTTATCTTATCTAATCTTATCTTATCTGATCTTATCTTATCTTATCTTATCTGATCTTATAAAATCTTATATAAGTTAAAATAAGTTGAACAGAACGGACTTTAAGAGAATATGACATCAATATTCTCTTATAAGTTACGTAATAATAGTGTTAGAGATGTATATACTTGTTCAAGTCTTTTTAGTTAAGTATACTTATTACAAGACTTTATCATATTTTATTTGAAACATTAGACAACAAATTCATAGTGTATTGATGGTTAAGCTCTAACTATTCATTTCAAAGGTCACGTGTTCGATACCTTGCACTTATACATTTCTTTTTTTAAAGTGAGGAGTACACATAGACATAAAGTATTTGGATTAGAAAGTTGAAGAGAGTGCCACGTAGCACATAGGCTTTCTTGCGCACGCCTTTTAATATATTTGTATAGATTTATATGTTCAGTTGTTCACCAACAAAATTGTGATCTAACATTTTCACCTTCGCAATAAAATCAAAGTTAACACCTTAAAATGCTTACGCAAACTTTAATGACATTCATTTATTTCATAGTATTAAATGGAATGGAAACTTAAGTTTTTCTGTGATATTGGATTTCATTTCAGCTTTCTAATAACTGAAGGTAAAGAAGAAGGAGAGCAGGTGAACAATCAAATATCCATCTAAAGGAAAAGATTTTATACACCTTTCTCTTTTTTTTTTTTGTTTCAAAAAAGACAGATGTAACGTGATTTTATAGAAATAAGGATTTCTACAAAAACACGTTAAACAGTGTAAGACTTTCTAAGATTTTGTTACTTGTACAGTATCTTCTGTACTGAGTTTTTAAGTTTTGGTCAGACATATCAAACCAAATCTTGTTCATCAATGACATTACTAACCAATGCAGAGAAAGAGAGAAAGAAGCGTGATTGCACATGCAACTGCAAAAAATATCAGTAGCAAAAAAACAAAAAAAAATCAGCTTCTATACAAACATCACCAAGATTTGTCCATTCTTTGATAATAATAATCTTTGAGATCCAACAATTACATATTTTTTTTCTTGGGACCAAAATACCCTCGGTTTTCTCCCTAAACTCACCATATTGAGTACCAAGAAAAACGTGGGTGTTTTGGATATTTTAGACCCCATAACAAAATAAAACATTAAGCCAAATAAATAAAAATTTACTTGTTGTGAAGAGGATCCGGGCAACTGGGCACTTTTCTCTTGCTATCATATACTGTACTACTAGAAGAACTGTTGAATTGAAATGAGGTGTTGTTGAAGAATTTGGACAACAAATTATCACTTTCTTTAACATTATCGTCTTCGTCGACGACATTGACGGGAAATGAGCGTATTGCTCTCACTGAACAACATAGAAGCATGAAGATGAAGAGCATCGTTGTCAACTGTTGAAGTAATGTTGTCAATAATTTCTTCTTGCCGCCGGCAAACAACATCTCCGGTTGACCAACATAAAGTTTGTTTCAATCTTCGCCTAACCCCTCTTCAAAAACTGCACCGTTTAAGTTTAATAATACTAATAGAACAGCAAAGATAGTACTAAAGAATTTGACTAAATTTTACTAGGAACTAACGGCAGACAGCATTCATTATACATCCGCATATACCTTCTCTCTCTATCTCTTTCTCTCCCTCCCCCTCTTTCTCTCCCTCCCCCTCTCTCTAGCTGTCTCTTGGTTAAAGTAGACAAGTTGTGAGGTCTGACTTGTAGGAGAGGGGAATGAAGGTGTTGAATAGCTATAAACGTGAAGTTTTGGAGAGAGAAAAGAGGACAGATAAATGGAGGTTTTCAAAATTCATGCTATTGGACCCACGTGATGAGGTGACAACCGTCTCATTCATTCACTGGCTAGCTTTATAATTGTATAATCCTATTTTTGTTAGTATTATGCGATCATTAATTCATTATCCATTCACCTATAAAAACCCAATTAAGTTTAGATACAGAAATTGGTACTTCCTCCGTTTTTTTACATGTTACACTTTGATATTTTACACTATTCACAATATATACGTGAATAAAATTATAGTCATGTGAGATCTTGTTAGATTCGTCTTAATATATACTTTTTATATTTTTTTTACAAGTACAAAATTAGATATATATGTCCTCAAAGTTTTACATTGGCATGCGTGAAAAGTGAAAGTGCAACATGTAAAAAAAGGAGGAAGTATATATTTTGGCTCGGGCGATACTTTGTGTCAGTTATAAGTGGCCGTATATGCACGCTTGGTTCGGGCTTGGTTGATTATAATTTTAATTGAATCATTATCATAGACACATATGATTTCATCCACTTTAAGTGTGGTTTTAAGAATGATTACTTTTATGTTCGATTTTAAAATTGCATTGACTTGTATTATTTTTAAGAGAAATTGCACTTACATAACATTTTTTGTAAAATTCTAGGTGGCTTTTTCACTTCGTATTATAAACTTTTTTTTTATATTGGCGATTATTTTAGAACCAAAAGTACGAATTTTTTATTGGAATTTTGCATTCCTTTTAACTTTATTGTGTATTTATGGTTGTGAGTAATACTCATTCTTTTGGAATATATTTTACTACTTATGTTTATCTAACACACTACTATTTTCTAAAGTTAGCAAGTAAGCATGTGTTGTATACCAAATAAACAGATTGCATACTTAATTGAAATTATATAACGCACCCGCAAAGCGTAAAAGTTGTGGTGCAGGGGTTCCAAGCCTCTTGAGTTTATTTGTTTTTTCTTAAGTTTTTGTAGTAAAAAATGAGATTTGTTTGAGATATAAATATTCTTGAGATTGTAGTTATTCAATATATTACTCTATATTTTGTATATTGTGTATGGTTCTGTACATCATAACTTTCCATTTTTAGTTTATTTCTTTATCAACGTGATGTCCAATATGCCTTGATTGTGCATGAACTTTAAATTTGTTGATATGCATTGATTAAGGAAGGTTCTGAGTTTATTGAGAATTTATTTTGGAATGTTTTGTATATGATTATTAAGTATAGTGTTATTATCTCTGATTATTGTGGGTAGAGTTGTAATTTAATAGGGGATACTATTGCTCCCCCCTTCACTTATATAATAGAGATTATCAAATTTATTATAATCATACATTTCATAATTGATTTTAATAGCTTATTGTAATTTCCAGTCTAGTGCGAAATTGAAAAAGGGACGTTATGACATGATAAGTTGTTTTTAAAAATTTGTAAGGTATTATTAGAGATAAAAATAACAATTTCAATGGAATTGGGGTATGAGAATGTTATTACCTTAATAAAAGTGTTAGAGATCGAAAAGTTTGTCTACATCTTTATAATAACATATAATTATATGATTTTTTTATTATGTTTTACTTTGCAGTATTAAACATTGAAATTGTAGTGGATTAGTGGGTAATCTCACATTTCATTTCAAATGTCATGTGTTTAATTTGTTGTAGCTACACATTATTAATATTTTTAAATAAGATCATAAACGTGTGTATTAGAACGTTGAGAAAAGTGTCACACGTCACATACATTGGATAGTGTTATGCGACACTGTTCATTTGATAGGAACGTCTTTTAATATTTTTGTATCGATATAGTAGTCTACATTGCAAAAACAAAAAGAGAATACGCCATTCATTTCTAGATATCAAGTACGTATGCGAAAATTTAATTTGACCATTAATCACAAAAAATTATTCCCTCCGTTTCTTTTTAATCTACACATTTTCCTTTTTGGTCTGTTTCTTTTTAATCTACACACTGTTGCTTTTTCTATTTTTGGTAATATGTCACATCTACTTTCTCCTCTTTTTCCACCCATGTCATCAACTTTTTAATATTTTAACCCACTTTTTAATTTATCTCTCTCACTTTTCAATTTCTCTCTCCACCTTTTTCAGTTTCTCTCTCATACTTTTACACTTTCTTCTTGGTTCTCCCTCAAAGTGAAATAAGTAAATTAAAATGAAATGGAGGGAGTAGTATTTTGACCTGGGTGATGACCCGGGTCAGTTACAATTATCAAATATATTATTATTCAAAAGTTTTGTACTTGATGTTATTAACTTTTAGTAATTTTCAGTTTAGTGTTAAATTGCAAAATGGACGTTATGACATGATAAGTTGTTAAAAGAAAACTTATAAGGAATTGGGGATAAGATAACAATTTCAATGGAATTAGGGTAAGACAATGTTATTACGATAATAAAAGAATTCGAGATCAAAAAGCTTGCTTTGTCTTTATAGTTACATATAATTATAAGACTTTATTGTATTTTACTTTGAAACTTTAGACATTGAAATTATAGTGTATTGGTGGTTAAACTCTCATATTTCATCTGAAAGGTCATATATATGTTCGATTTCTAGTAGCTCTACATTGTTAATAATTTTAAATGAGATTATAAACATGCGTATTAGAAACTTGGTGAGAAGAGTGTCACGTGGTACATAGATTGGAGAGTGTCATGTGGCACCATTCATTTAATAGGCACACCTTTTAATATATTTGTAAAGATAATAGATGCTTAGAATTATCTCCATTCCATATCCCTGCAAGCGCATTATGATAAGGGTCACTCGTCTTTATAATTAACCGGAAGGTATGGTCTCTTCAACTTAAAAATGAAGAAGTTTAAGGCCGTGCTCGTTGGACTTATTTTCGGTTCATTTCATTTCTGTTCGCTTCAACTCACTTGATTCGCCCGTCAATTTAATGTTATTATTATTATTATTGTTATTATTATTATTGTTATTATTATTATTATTATTATTATTATTATTATTATTATTAGTTTTATTGTAATTATAATTATAATTATTATTAATTATTATTATCAATTATTATTATTCCTTATTATTAATATCATTATTAGTATTATTATTATTATAATATTAATAATTAATAATAATAATTCTTATTATTATTATTATTATTATTATTATTATTATTATTATTATTATTATTATTATTATTATTATTATTATTATTATTATTAGTTCAGTTAAGTTCAGTTTGTTTCAGTTTAGTTTAGTTCAGTTCACTTCAATATCTCCCAGTCCAAAAGAACGGGGCCTAAGGGTTATTATAAAGATTATCAAGGCTAACCAGGCCCAATCAAGTGTTAATGTTAAGGATATTAATCCTATGGGAAATAAGTCACAATGAATGTATACCTTTGTATAGTAGACCTAGTAGTCCATTAGGTTCTTTTCCCTTCTTTCTTGTGTGTGTGTGTGAGACACACTAGGACTTTGTATCGACATGTAGAATCATCATTAATATATATGAAAACCTTGCTATTGCGGTGCAAACGTTGTTCATCATTCTAATCACCAATCTTTTTTGGATCATACAGAGCCACTTGAATCTGCCTGGTATTCATTAATCTGCATTTATTCTTTATTCCTAACTCTATCTGATATCTTAACTTCTCTTATTTATTCATTCTATTAATTCCTAAGGAAAAGCTTGAACTTTTTTTTTCTTTACCAAACCTTCACCTCATAACAAATTTAAATCCCAACAACCACTAGTGGAAAAAAGCTTAAATGACACAATACAACTGATCCGTTCAGATCCTAAACCGGATCAGTTTAGTAATATTTTTTGCGTGAAAAAAAATAGGTAAATTAACTGATTTGGTTGGCTATTGAACCGGATCAGTTGACAAAAAGGATCCGATCCTTGCATCTTCATTGGATACTGTAGGCGTGATTTTATTTGCCTAAGCGGTGTGAGCGCGTATTTGACTACCCCATAGTAAAGGTTTTATTAGAAACGTTTTCAAGTCGCTAACAAGTTTTTAGAGGAAGAGTCGTAAACCTATTTGGATATTTATGAAACTCAGGAACATCTTAGGGACTTATCCAATGTAGATTTCCCCGTCATAACTTCATTAATGGTCATAAACCAAAAATTGAGTTCGGGGATGAGGGTACGAACACGGTCATGAACCACGTTCGCCCATTGCTAACCTCTACTAAATATCGATTCATAGCAATTTTTTTGCAAAAGAAGAACCTGATAATATTTTCAACACCCTAAAAAAGATTAGTCTAGGATAGTTCATTAAACACATAAAAAAGACTACTTTTTTAGATGACAAGTTATTAAGCAATCGAAATTACTGGGTTCCTAACAGGTTGTCCAAATTATCTGATTAGGCGTTTAGAACAATTTCTTAGGTCTTGATTACCAATAATAACATATTGGTGATGAAAGCATAAGTAGGACAACAAAAATATATATAAGAAAATAAGGAATAGAGATTTAGAATGTAAAAAGAACGTATTTTTTATTAAAGATTTACATCATGAAAATATTGTTAGTAAGTTCAATTAAATAAATAAGAAAGAAAAGATTTAAGGACCCTCAGGAATATCGGTGTGGCTTGGGTCTGAGGGAATAACAACCTTCGGGAGGAGCAATTGTAAAACCTTTCAACGAAAAAACTTGTGAAGATCACTCAAAGTAAGAATATGTGTTTATGTGTTTGTGTAGGAAAGTGAGAGAATATGAGAGTATGAGAGTGTTTTTCGCCTTGAAAGATCGCAAGTGTTCGGGTGCAAAAAGTGCATATGAAATCCGGAAATCATTAGCCTATTTATAGGAATTTTCTTAGAAAAAAAAAGATAAGAAAGAAAAACTGCGCGTCGCACAAAAGGTTACTCGGCACGCACAGCTGTGCATGACACGCATAGGCCATGCGGCACACGCTAAGCGCAACACAGCGCGTGCGAGATATACAAGCTATGCGCCAGATGCTCTAATCTAGGCAACTTTTTTTATTTAACGCAGTTTTTAAAAGTTTTTTTTTATCTTTATCAAATAATACCTCTTTAATTCGAAAACCAGCTATTTAAAAAGATAAAATCTGATTTCAACAAAAATCCTTCATTTTATATTATCCTTGAAAATATTTATTTATTTCTAATTTTTTTATATTAAAATAATAAATAAATACAATTAATTATCATGAATAATTAATTGGGATTTTCAAAGGATTGGGATCATAATTAATTTGTGGGCTCTAAAATTGGAATTTGAAACTTTAATACAAATAAATAGGCTTTATGAATTTGAAAACAATTTTGGGCCTGACTCTTCGCGTTGCTCTCCCTTAGATCGGACCAATAAAAATCGCGGTATGTATCATCATTGACTCTTCAAATGGGGAGACACGATTATGTGTCTAAATACTATCATGGACAAAAGGGATACAAAGTGCTAGACCTAAAGACTATGCAGATATTCACCTCCAGGGACTTAAAGTTTCACCAAACTCACTTCCCAATGCATCACAAAGACCACAAAAATCATGAATTCTCTCCTCATTAGTTTACTAGTGACGTAGACATGCCACATTTCATCTTTCTTCCTCAATTCAACCTTCAAACGACTCCTAATAACTAGTATGATACTCACAGTTTTCCTCAAAACAGCACCAGAGAGTTGGAAGGCATGAACTCCCCTAGCAGCATAGAACATTAGAACTAATGTCCCCTACTCCATTTCCTGATCTGAACACTACAACAACTAATCCCTCTTTAAGGACCGAGAGAGTCACTAGACCTCCTGCTTACCTCTACGACTTTAGAATCTTGTTTTCCCATATAGCACCAATTGATAAAACATATCGTCATCCTAATTGGTCCGATCCAAAGAAAGAGCTATCTAAAAAGTTAAGCCCAAAATCATTTTAAGAACTCAATGTCAATTGATTTATTTAAAGCCCGGTTTTAATAAGTCCAATTCATTATTCATGACAATTAATTGCATTTCTAAAGTCCATTTTCGAAAATCCCAATTAATTATTCCTAATAATTATTATATATTTAATACTAAATTTTCTTGATAATTATTGTTGAAAAGATATTTCGAAAATCATATTATTTTACTGTAGTACCCCATATTTTTTAGCATTTATTACAATTAATTATATATTTGTTTTCTAAAATTATTATTTTAAGTAAATGATATTTTAGTAATTCCATTCATTTTAAATTGTTTTGGTGGGAATATGGCATCAAATTATAATTCGTTAAACAAAATTTCAAATTTAAATTCTAGCCGAAATTCTTATTGAATCATATAACGGGTTTTTAATATAACACACTAAATATTTTGGTGTATTGATTTTCCTTATTTATGATGGGAATTCCAAAAGAAAAAAATACTCCTTGGTCGGGCACCCCTCTAATTTTAGGGGTGGATTTGTTTTCTAAACCACAAATTAATTATGTAGGTTACAAGGAGTAATAAATTTGAAATTTATCTTCCGAATTGATTGTGAAGGTTAAAGCATTAAGTTTGAAAATTAAATACGTTATTAAGAATCCCTAGTTCTACACCTTATAAATACCCCAAAAGCTTCACACCATATTTTTCACACCAAAATTTTGAAGAATCCAAACTTGCTTTCTTCAAGGTTCTTTCTTCTCGTTTTAATCTATTTTAGTTTTATTGTTTATTAAAGTTTTTAATTTTATTTAGTTTAAGTAAAACTTTTCGTGCCTTGCAATTAGTAAGTTTAATATTTATATTATCTAGTTCATGTTATGTCATGTATAAAGTTTTTAATTTCTAGGAGTTTATGTTTTACTTCGTATAATAAATTACTTACTAGAGTTTATATTATTGCTTGATTGGGAGAATATTCAAGCGTAAGATTAAGTGAGGTTGATAGTCCGCTTCTTAAATTTATCACGTAATCCTCTACATTGAGTTGTCAGTTGGAGTATGGATTTTGGATTAAGAAATTGTGTAATCGCTTTGGCGTTTTAGATTACATTTTTGTAAATATTTTCTCGGGGTTTGAATTATGAAAAAAGAGAAATGAAACAATAAAACCCGTAACTTTTTTAACAGTTCCACTTTGACATTCTCGTTTTTTATCAACATATAATATATATAACTATCTTAATTTATTGATTCGTACAATTTTTGTAAAATAGAACATTTTGAATGTAACATACATTGAGATAAATTTAGTAACATTTCATATTAACATTTGTTCTTATATATTATTAGTAACTTTATAGTTGAACTAGAGTAAAAGAACAATGTAAACATATAAAGTGAACAACTATATAAAATCGAAGGGGGTGTAATTTAGCAAAAGCGACATAGTTACTCTATATGAAAAGGAAAGAAACCACTTACTAAAGACTAATTAGCTATTTAATATCACTTGGAAACACAAGAAGACACAAAAAGAAAAAATCGAAAACCGAAGCTAATATGAAATCATTGAAAATAAAAGAAAACCAAAAAGAAAAAATAGAAAGCTGAAAGACAAAAGGCTCTCTGTAGGATTCAGACCTGATATGGAGAAATGCAATGGAACCATTATGTCAATTAGTAAACCAAGGGGCTAACATTATACTTGATAAATGTAATGCATGTAGTTTATTTGTTTTTAAATAGCAGATTGCAAAACAGCAATTTGGGCCTTTTCTCCCTGGGCCCTAGGTGGGTGCCCCTCCTGCCCAGGCTCAAGGACGGGACTATGTTAACACTAGTCCATGTCAAGCCCATGTAGGCCCAACCTAAGTCTAGTCCTAGACCATTCCAGAGTCAAGCCTATGTGCTAATCTTAGTCCATTCCAGAGTCAAGCCTTTATGCTAATCCTAGTCCATTCCGAACTTAATTCTATAAAGGCCAGTTCAAATCCTAGGTCTAGTTTAGCTCCATATAAGCCCTAGTCAAGTCTAATTCCAAACTTAAGTTCATTAAGGCCCAATTTAAATCATAAGTCTTGTTTGCATCTCCATGTAAGCCTTAGTCAAGTCTAATTCCAAACTTAAGTCAAGAAAAGGCCCAATTTAAATCATAGGTATAATTTGCATCTCCATGTAAGCTCTACTCAATCCCAATTTCAAACCCATACATGACGAAGTTCAAAGTCTAAAACTTCTCAACCTAGTGAAGCTAATCCTTCTTAAGACCATAATGACAACCTTCTCAACCTAGCGAAGCTAACCCTCCTTAAGACCATAAAGTCAGCCTTTGAACCTAGTGAAGCTAGTTTTCCTTAAAACCATAATCACAATCTTTGAATCTAGTGAAGCTACAACAACCTTTGAACCTAGCTTAGCTAATCATCCTTAAGACCATAATGGAAACCCTTGCACCTAGCGAAGCTAGTTCTCCGTAATACCATAGTGCGATGCTTGAGCCTAGTAAAGCTAGTCCTCCCTTAGTCCATAACGGCCCAATCCTTGAGTCTAGGGAAACTAGTCCTCCTTAAGTCCATAGCGGCCCAATCCTTGAGTCTTGCGAAGCTAGTCCTTCCTTAAATCTATAACAACCCAAATCATCGAGTCTAGCGAAGCTATCATCCCTAAGTCCATAACGACAATCCTTAAGTTTAGCGAAGGCTGTGAAGCTAGTATTCTATTTGAGTTAGCAGCCTACTTGCTCTAATGTAATTGCAAACTCTAGTTGTCTAGCCTTCTTACTCTAAATGTAAGTTCAAAGTCTAGTTGTCAAGCTCGCTTGCTTTAAATCAAGTTCAAAGTCCAGTCTCTCTTATTGTCTAGTCTTCCTTACGGTCTAACCTACTGACTCTAAATGTAAGTGCAAAGTCTAGTTGTCTAGCCTACTTACTCTAAATGTAAGTCTAAAATCTAGTTATCTAGCATGCTTACCCTAAGTTATTAAGTCCATCTCTATTGCTCTCAATGGCATGAGTGAGGACATGTTTGCTTATGTGTTTCCCTTAATCTTGGATGCACATCCATCCAAGTGGTTCAGATCATTGAACAAGACAAACTTGAATAAATGAGACTATATCAAAGAAGAGTTCCACAAGTAGTATCGATGCAACACTTAGCTTCCTATTGGTCTTCGTGAGTTAGAATTAACTACACAAAACCCCAATGAAGACTTCGTCACCTTCTTTATTAGATGGAGGGAAAATGCCGCTCAAATTACTAATAGGCCATCTGAAAAAGATAAAGTCCGACTGGAGATAAGGGTTACAACATAATAACTCTTCTAAGAGAGTAAAAACAACACATTTTGGCTCCAAGAGCAACAAAGTCAATGCCTTGAGCACTGAAAAGAGGGGTTATCAAACGCCTCAAAGAACCTTCACTCCTTAAGGCATGTCTCTAGAAGCTAAGAAGCTAAGAAGCCTTCACTAGGCTTAATGCAAAAGGAGCACTCCATCCTCTTGCCCATACTCCAGACTCTGCTCCTGATAAGAGGTATAGGAAATGGAATACCAACTCCTACTGCAAATACCACCAAGGGAATCGGCATCTGACATCTCAATGTTAGACCTTGAAGCACGCCCTACAGGACATGGTTAAAGATGGTAGACTGTCAATTCCGTCCGCAACAAAAGCCAATATCAACAAAGAACCCCTTGGCCGGTGTATCTATAGTGCGAGAGGGCTTAGTTATTTATTGTCGGTTTTCTAGGTGCAGTCAGAGAGTCCACCCTCTAGCCATTTCTTTCCTTCCTTATCAAGTCTATGTCACTATAGGATTTATATTTATCTGCCTTCTATTTTCATTAATAAAGAAATGTATTTCCTTTTTAACATTCATTAGCCTTCCATCATTTTCATGCTTCTAATTTAATGTTGAAATTGAAATCAGCTAAATGACCTTGATTAATAAAAAATATAAAAACAAAAAACAACAAAAAAGTAAAAATAAAAATGGACATACTTTGGATTTGGAGTTCCTTCACTTTCCCTCCATCATCTCAAAAAGCATCTTCATACAACCAAAAATGAAATCCCTTAAGCCATCGCCTCCATGATCCTCATACCAAAAAAATCCCCTCAAATTTAAAACTACACAAATAGCCTTCAAGTCTTCCAATACCAAAAACTACAAAAACTTGTGTGCAAGCCTCACTACATAAAATCATCGATGGCAGGAAAAAAAAAAAGACAATTCAAAGTGCATAAAAACAAAAGCAAAAGAAAAAGCATAAAGCAAAAATGCAAAATAGAAAAAAAGAGCCAAAAGATAAAAAGTCAAGTGAGGGGGCTTGCACACAAGTTATACCCCTCATTTAAAACCCTCAATCCATCAAATGCCTTAAAATCCACAAACCCTACCTTAACATGCAAATAAAAAGAAACCATAACTTTTACCTTAACCCTTAAAACCGATAAAAAGCCATAACCCTTACCTCGTCCCATATAAACTCGTCCACTATCCAAACCTCAAACCTAAAACCTTTCAACCCTCATACTCTAAGGTATGTCCAATCTCGTTAGGTTGAAAACCCGAAAGGGCGACATAGAAAAAAGTTAGGGCACAAAAAAAAAGTCATATCAAGAACTACGAATGTTCTGATTCTGGAAGAATACGTAAAAATCCTCATTTTGAGGTCCAACCACTTCAAAAGAAAAAATTAATCAAGGTCTTATAATTTGGCCTTCTAGAATTCAGAAGCATACTCTTTCTAGATCCCGACATAGATTCGATTCTGAACCTAGCCACACCAAAGCCTTCCCCCACCTATATTTATTTTATTCACAAGATTTAACCTTTTATTTTTCAATCAAAATTCTCCTTGTCCTTGAAGGAATCTTTGATACTTCCATGGTATAGAGCGACATCCGACTTTCCCCGCATTAACTCCCCAAGTGAAGAAACTTCGAGTGGTCCTCCCGAATGCTCAATTCAAGTCAACTACCTTCTAATCTAGGCTCAGAGTGCCTAATTAAAGACAAGTTTTCCCAAAGTGGAGGCTTCCTATATAAGTGGCGATTCCTCTAAATTAAACTCCCGAAGAGTTGTGTAATCTGCGAATCTCACTTACGGACCCGATTTTTATCAAAATAGTTTTCAAAATAAATCTATTGATCTCTATCTCCAAACCTCCTAGCTTTGCAAAACCTTGACCTTGCATAGTATCTCATGCATCCTTAGAGAGTCTAAGTTTCCATCATTGCATTATTATGTTCATTTTTATCTGAGTTGTTTATACCTATCTGCTAACATATTTTCTTGCAAGATAAAAAATTGCTTGTAGCTATCGTCTTCCGGACTAACTTTGTTTTACGTAAACCGGCGATATGTAGATTAAATATAGATTGCGAGCATCTAGAATTTTTGTCCGTCCCGACACAGACTACTTTGACTTTCGGTTTCACGAACCTCAGTCAAAGTGAGGGCTTCTGTAGACACCAAATTGTGTCTCCCCATATAGTAACCAATGATGAAACATATTGTCGTCCTAATTGGTCCGGTCCAAAGGAAGAAGCAATCCGTAAAGCTAACCCCCGATTATTAATTTTATTTTTAAAGCCCAATTTCAAAAGACCAATTAATTATTCTTGATAATTATTCTCTAAAAGATATTTTCAAAATTAGATTTTTTTTATTCCTTAAGATAACTGATTTCGAAGTCTAAAAGATATTAATTGATCAAAGGTAAAAAGGAATCTTTGAACGAACAAAATTCTCTCAGATATGCGTTGTGTCCCGCGCACCCAAATGTGCGTGCACAACATCAAGACATTCAGCAAAATGAAGAAATGCAAAAGTGGAATGCGATGTGTGGTACTCGATTTTTGACTGTCTTATGGACTATGAATTTTAAAAAACTTTGAAGTCACCACCCTATTAATATCTGAATAGGGACAGATTTATTTAATAAATCGTTTTAAAATCAATTTCAAGAAATATCATTTAAAACGATGATGACTTCATACCATGAGATAAGGAATCTCCTCTTCCGTTCTACAGAACGGGCTCTTACTAAATGCATTATTTTCCATTTTAAAGTAATCATGGCTATTCAAAAGAAAGAAAAATCACATAATTTGCACATATACACATCAATCATTTTTTAAAGGGCCAATGTATGATTTGTACATGGTAGGTTTGAGCACCGAAGTTGCACTACGTACCAATCATTGCGGGATTGGAATCCACTCATGGATCACAACCATCATAGTTCGATCTTATGCTTCACTCTATGTAATCCCCCATAATTTTATGAATTTTATAAATACATTTCAATGTATAATTTTATATATTTCAATGTTTAAATAATTTATTTCTCAAAAGGTTGACTATTTGAAAGTCAAAAGAATTATTTAATGATTTGAAGTAATCAAATATTTTATTTAGTCAGACTTTAAAATTATTTCAATAGTTTAAACATCTTTAAGTTGTAGTAAAAGGATTTTAAAATGGGTTAGAGGAACCCAACTATGCCCAAGTGCCCAATCATCAAATGATTATTGGAAGCCCAAACACAATTCCCTATGCCCACAAGAGTTAACTATATAAACCTCACAAAACCCAAATTTTCCCCATACATTAAACACACTCCTATTTTCTCTCTCTCTCTCCCTCACCTCCTTTTTTTTCGGCCCTCACTCCTTCCTCTATCTTTCCTTCGGTTCTCTCTCTTCCCTCGTCGCTCGCTGGCAGCCACCGCAGGCCAGGCGCACCGCTGCCCAGCCGCACCGCCCCTGCCGCCGGTGGTCCCTTCCTTTCGAGTTTATGTTTTAAGGATGTATTTAATGTTTTCATGATTAAAGTTTATAGTTTGATGATTTAAATATAAATTTCAGAATATGTAATTTATATAGTGAAGTAATTAAATGTCAGACTTATAAAATAGGGTTTTAAGTATCAAAGTATGGATTTTTAGGGTTTTATGAGTTGGAAAATAGTAGTACTATATTATAGTTTATGAAATTGAATACCCTTATGATTATGATTAAGCATGTTTTAAAGGGTTTTTAAACACATTATAAGTTGCTGGAATTTTTATTAGTATGTTTATGATGGATTTTTGAGGATTTTTAATGACTAGTATAGTGGTACTATACTAGGAGACGTTAATAGTGAAGTTTTAATGGTCAAAAAGGATTTTAAACACTTTTAAAGAGGGTTTAACATATTTTAATGTTGCTGGAATTTTGATTGAGTATTGGTTAGTGGTTGTATTGATAATTGGTAGGCGGAGATTTCTCCTTAGGCGATTTCTAAGGTTCTTAAAGTGGCTGCGCATATTGTCTACAAAAGGTACGTACATACCTATGTGTTGGTTGGATTAGTATCATGTCCTAAGGATGGGATTGATGTAGTATCATGTATAGGGAACTATTTATAGTTCGTATATGATTTATATTCAAGTGAAATTGCATGTTTTATGCCGTTGTGTGAAGCATGTTGACTATGTTGGTTATATTATGTTTTTATGGATGATTGATGCAAGCATATGGGATTGGGAACTTTATTTTATTAATTCATATGAGGGATTAATAATTATGTTGCTATTAGATCATGTTGTTGTTCCCTTTGGATTATTTATTTACTTTATGAGGATCGAGGGCCTTATTTGGTAAGTTGGTTTTTCACTTATGAAAGGTTGGTTGGTTGTTGACTTGGATCAACAAATAAATAATGGTTATGGAATTATTAATTGGAATTATTTGTTAAGTTAATGATCACTTTATCTAATCCTAAGATAAAAATGGAAGTTTATGTATCCTCAATGATTATTTTGTTTGTCTTTCTTTTGTGAGTCATAACAAATAAATAAATTATTAATCACTTAAAGTGGAAAGTGGATAGCAATAAGCTTTAGACTTGTGCACGTCTGAAGTGTTGGACTAGTATGAGTTGGAGTACATGGTGGTAGCCCATGGCTTTTCTTGGGACCGGATTGATCACCGTGTCCTATTTTATTTAAAAGGTTCCTCGATATCGTTGGTCAAGGGAGTACGGAGTTGCGCCCGTACTTCGTCTTCTAAATTGAAGACTGGTTTGGTTTGGACAACTCTTTCCATTGCCTATTCAATCTAAATTATAATTAATTTAAGTTGTGGAGTCAAGTTCAGTAAAGTAGTCTATTATGTTATTATATTATTATTTATCTTTGCTTAGATGTTCATAAGTATCATGTTAGGTTTTATATTTGTTTATTATGTAGTATTTAGCTTTGCTGATTACGTGCTTTCGTGTGTATGTCGATCATGGTTGTGCCTTATTGATCTTGTGATGACCCATTTGGTGAGCAGTCTCTCGGGATCAATAGTGCATTGTCCATTTCAAGTTTGAAGATGATGCATCATGGGTCCGGGATTCGTGGAGAGCTTGTGTTTAGATTTTATACTTTATAGTTGTTTAAATTTGGTTGACTTTGACTTTGGTTTGGTTGTCTGTTGACTTTGGTTTTTAAAGTTTGACTTATAGTTGACTAAGTTTATTATTTTCAAAGTTGTTTACTGTTTTCCGCTGCAAAATTCTAAATAAGCCGAAACGTTATCACACGGGCGATAATACTTTTATAATTCTCTAAGTTTTATATTGAAAAGGTATTTTGAAAATAGATAATTGTCGGGGTGTTACACCCTAAATATGAAGGTTAGGATAATCACCTCAATTAGTGATTAAACTTAAAAGGAAATATAATCACCTTTATTAGTGATTAAAAATGGTTTTAAGATAATCACCCTAATTAGTGATTAAATAGGAAATGTTAAAGTAATCACCCTAATTAATGATTAACCAATGTTTAAGATAACCACCCTAATTATTGATTAAACGAGAAGAAAAATAATCTCCCTAATTAACGATTATTCAAGGTTTAATATAATCACTATAATTAGTGATTAAATATGAAATGTTAAATTAATCACCTTAATTAGCGATTAAAATGAAGGTTAGGATAATCACCTCAATTAGTGATTAAACTTAAAAGGAAAGATAATCACATTAATTAGTGATTAAAAATGATTTTAAGATAATCACCCTAATTAGTGATTAAATAGGAAAGGTTAAAGTAATCACCCTAATTAGTGATTAAATGAAGAGTTTGAGTTAATCACCCTAATTAGCTATTAACCAATGATTGGAGATAATCACCCTAATTAGTGATTAAATGAAAATTTTGAGTTAATCACCCTAATTAGCGATTAATCAACGATTGAATAACCACCTTAATTAATGATCACGTTTATAATTTTCAAGAGGTCTTAGGAAAAGAGGTTTGCTTCCTAATTGAAGGCTTTTGAGAAATAATCTTAATTGAAGATTATTAAGTCATTTTGAGAAAAATGATCAAATTGAGATCAAATTTGGAGATTGTGTTTGGCTAATCGAAATTTGGCCATTTAAAGTGAGACACGTGAAACAACCTAAAATCAATTCGGAGATCATAATTACCAATATAATTATGTCAAATTATATGATTGATCCATTTGAAGATGGAGAACAGATTTAATATGTAAGATGGATCATCATACAATTTTACTTAGTTAGATTTACAATTTTTTCTCTTAATTGAGATTGGGTCATTTAATTCATATAATATGATATATTGGGTCCAACATGCAAATTTATAACATTGGTTGCTTATTTTATTAAAAAGAATTGTGGAATTATTTATGAAAATTATGCATAAACATCTCCATATTTTTCATTAATTGAGTGATGTAATAACTATTTACAAAAAAACTATTATTACAACAATATGTACAAATTCTATGATATATACAAGTCTTCAATCTTGATCTTCACCATGATGCTCCTTGATCTTCATCCTCTTGAATGGGCTTTGGAATTCATGTTTATTTGAACTTGTGAAAATTAGAGATTACTTAACTTCTTTGATTTTGATTTTTTATGACAATTTTTATTGATTTTTATTTACATAATAAAAATGAACCATTTTAAGAGAAATTTAAAATTTCATGACTTTTAATTAACATTTTCGTATGAAAGGAAAATATTTTTTTATGAAACTTGAGTTAATCACTTTATTTCATTTTTCAGATTGCACTTTTGTTCTTATACTATCTTATACTGACTTTTAAAATTCATAACTTTCTGTACAATGTGTTAAATTGAGCATGTGATACACCTATGGATAGGTCAGTGCGTTTTTTATGTTGTGTAAAAATTTGACAAGTTTTAGTGACAACTCGAATTATAGTGAAAACTGGTCAAAACATGACCTTTATCCAATGTGTTATTTGAAATCCAACTTACTGAACTTAGTCTGAACTGAATTTTGGTATGAACATTTTAGACACTTTGAAGGACTAGACAGGAAATTTTCACTTAAATTGGACATTTTTAAGACCATTTTTTATTTGTTTACTTAACTGAAGAGAAAATCAGTGTTCTGGAATTTAGTGATTTGCATGATCGTTTTTGTAAAAATGAGATAAAATCTTATAAAATTCATACGAACATGACTTTTATATTTTTGGAAATCTACTGATGTCTACTTTAAAGTTGATGTTTTTAGTTTTGTCTAAATGAGTTTATTTTAAACTTTATTGATATAACAAGCTTATGTGGTACTAGACCAAATCAGTTTTGCACAACAATGTTGTATGATTTTTAATTAACTGTAAATAAATATTTTCTTAGAAATTCCAAAGGCCAGTTGCTGGAAACATATTGATCGTCATAGGAAAAATATTACATCCTATAAAACATTTACATAATACAGACGAAAAATAAAATGACGCACGAAATTAAAATTGGCCATAATTACAAAGATCACATTTTGTTTTATGGAGATGTTTATGCACAACTATACTTGAAGTTTTTTTATGAAAACATGTTTTTTGGTTATGAACAACAACTTGATTAACGAAAATCACATAAGAACATATTTCTTAAGAGTCTCCCCATTAGAGTTGAGTATTTTATGTGGGGTGATTTAAGGTTGGGAACCTATTAGGACTTCAACATACCCAAATCACTCCAAAAATTAAAAAATGATAAGAGAAAATAAAGAGAAAGTTAGTATGTGATTAAGAAAAAGATGATTAAGAAAAATAACAAGAACCTTAACTTTACCTTCCTAACTCAATGATGCACTTCCTTTTAATGTTATCTACTTTTTTTTTTGTGATTTTCTTAATTTCTAAGTGAGTTTCTAAATCCACTTGATTACTAACTAAAACCCTTTTTGTGTTTTTCTTTTGATCAACTTCTTACTTACTAATTATAACTTTTGCTTTCTTTTTTGACTGAGATTTTTCTTAGAGGGAGGTTTTAGGGAGAAGGAGAGTAGTATTGAGATTTTTTAGTTGTGAAAAGTTGTGAAGTTGTCCCTTTTGAAGTAAAAGAGGGGTATTTATAGGGAAATGAGGTGATGAATTAGGGTTTGAAGATGGTAAAAAATCAGAATTTTCACCTAAAAATCTGATTTTTAACATCCCACATTATCTTAATTACATCACACCCATGACATCACCTTGATAACATCACTAGACACAGCCCTGTGTGCTTGGCGCACTGGCATGCGTCTGGCGCACAAAGCTGTTGTGCGGGCGCATGATCATGTGTCTGGCGCACAACTCGAATCTTCCAAAAAAAAATCGGATTCTTGGCTCTTACACTTTGGATGTGATTTTGATTCTTATTCCTTTTCATGATTCTTATTATTTAACTAATGGATAAAAGGATGTGATTGGTGGTTAAATAATATATTCTTATTCTTCATCCAATGAACAATGACCTGATCATTAAGAAAACTGATTACTATCGGTTTTGAGAGACGATTTAAATTCCGGTGCCTAATTGCGACTCGTTTTTCTGTTTTCGAAAAAACTAACTTAAAACGATTAACGAAAACTCGTCAAATTAGTAAAGACGAGCATGATTATACTACACATCATTTTATGAAACCGATGGCTGTAGTTATTGACTACGACTTATGGAAAATTATATTTTTAAGCCGGAATTGTATGACTAAAACGCGAAAAAGGAAAACCATATGACGGAATGAAACTCGTGCTCCGGGATGAAACATGCCTTTGACAGGGGGGCGCGCTCCATAATACTTGACGAATTTCGTTATTTTTATTTATTTTCAAAATCTTTATTTTTAATTTTATATACAAAAAGGGTTCAAATTTTGGTGTCTACACGCTGATGCACGAAGCTTGCGCTAGCCCATGGCCCGTGCGTCGCACGCATGATATGTGCGCCTAGCGCAAGCTGTCTTTAATCCTCTTCGTATGACTTTCTGACTTTTATTCCTTTAAGTAGGCCTATTTTCGATGATTGTCTTTCACACTTTCCTACAAACTTTTCCTACGCTTCCAACTACGAAAATCTCTCCCAATACTCTCTCAAACACATATTCAAACACTCAGACTCAATTCATTTCATATTTCAAGCTTCACAATGTAGACACTAGTGGAAAAAACTTTAAATGACACAAGTTAGTTGATCCAGTTTGGGAAAACCGAATCCGTTAAATAAATATTTTAATGGGCGAGTTGTAGGATAAATTAAATGATCCGATTAGAGTGAAGGACGAGGATTAGTTAACTAATCCAGGCCCATTCGCACTTTATAAGCCCACCCAAGAGGAAGAAAATCCTCATTTTCCCTCTATTACATTCCGGCTTCCTCTTACTTCTCTCTTTTGCTCTGAATAACCCTAACCCTTTTCCTTTTTATGATTTTATCCCTCTTTTCCTAATAACTGCAACCTTCATCTTCATCATCATTATCATCATCCGGAACCACCGCCTCCTCTCTCTTCACCTTTTAAAAGCAGAAGCCTAATCATCTCTAAACAAAAACCCTAATGATGTCAAAACCTGATGACATTCTTCCAAAACTCTATCTCTCGCACCCACTAAATCATCCGAAATCATAAGCTGAACTTTAGTATCTTTCCACTCAAAATTGGGAATTTTTTTCTAAGCAAAACCAATCAATTTGAACAAAACTCGACCCACCAATTCTAGATTCCCGGATAATTTAATGATTCCGGCAACAACCCATAAAGCTTCAGAGGTTTTGCTAGAAAATGGAGTACCCAAAACTTCGTTTAAAGATCCGAAACGAGGATTTGAAAGCGAGAGTGAGAAACGTCGATAACAAGGCCGATAGAAGAAGGGGGAGGAAGATGAAGTAAGCGATAAAGAGAAGTGTTTGGCGGACGAGGTCAAGGAGGTATAGAGATGGAAATCCGAATTCATGTAATTTTAGGGTTCACAATTACTTTCTTTTATATTTTCCTTTTTTATTTCTTTCTTAATTCATGTAATTTTACCTCGAAATATGAATTTTTTTTTTTTTCGTTCATAATTTTAAGGTTCATAACTTTTTCTTGTTTTTTCATTCTGAATTTCGTTTTTTATTTCCTTTTGAATTTCATTCATAATTTCACCTCATTTGTAATACTGCTGAATCTTTGTCTTGATTTCATATTGGCACGTGTATGTCGACGTGGTTGGCCATGGTGGTCGACGCTCTTGGTATTATCGTACAATATATTTCTTCATTTTTTCTTTTAATTATTGGATCAGAAATAATAGTTAAATTCAGGGAATCCAAATTCTAAGTGATTCTAAAATTCCCATTTGTTTTTTTTTTTTTTTTATGGAAAGACTTTGATATATTTTTTCATTGTAGAAAGAGAGACAACAAACAAGATCTTTTAACAAAAAAAAAATTTCTTTGAAATATTGAGATATTGCATGGGTGAAAGGCACATGTTATAAGGCTAACTATAATTAAATTCTACCTCTATCCCATAATATAATGCTTGTTTTCTTTTTAGGTGTCCTAAAATATAGTGCTTGTTTTTTTATTTCTATATTTTTTTTCATGATTTGCCTAAAAACACAGTGCCACCTTCATTTATTTGCTATCTTAGACTTAATCTTTTTCTATGTTAATTTAACTTTATTTAACCCAAGGGTTGAAGTAGGCATACATTTAATGAGATATCATCCATTATTCTTCATTATCTCTTCTAAAATCAGTTTTCCCCACAACATTAATTATATTGTTTGTCATTCCATTTTCGCTCACCTTAATTCCAGTGAAAAATAAGAAACAAGCACTATATTATGGAACTGAGGGAGTATTAGATATTCGACTAGAATAAAGTTAGCCTGACCTAAAACTATAGCAAGCAAAACTGACTAGTATCGAATTATACGACCCAAAATACTTGACTCCGGACCAATTTTTACTCTTGAACAATGACCTAGTGCTAACTGAAATAAGAGATAATATATCCAACTTGAATCCGACACGAAGTTAACCAAACCCGAATTCAGACCATGCACAAAGATAACCTAAAATGAATCTACATGACCCCAACAATGATGACTCCAACAAAACCCGAAGATTGGTAGGCTCGAAAATAACTTGTACCAAAAATAACCCAGAACATAATTCACCCAACATGAAATAGATGGTAATATTAATCACCAAAATTTAACATAAATAGTTACAATCCAAGAATGAATTGCAATTCAATTGTCCTAAAATAAATGTAGACGATCAAATAAACTCAAACAAGACTGGTAGTAAGTAAGTATTAATCTCTAACTCGAATAAAATTCAAATATCAACGTAAAGTTTCATGGCAATAATAACTACCCAAAACAACCAAACACAATAACTTGGACTGAACCTGAATTGAAGACCACCCTACCCAATAATAACCCAAAATTTCCAGTATGACCCTTTCTGACTTGATTTAACCCAACCTAATATTGACAGTAGTCTTCTAACCTAAATTCAACCCAATCCGAAATTTTATGTACTGAAACGTATCCACTCCCGAATCCGCTTGAACCGACCGCACCTAACACGAAAATAAAGTTGAAACGAACATTACCGGACACAAAATAACACGACTCGGACGATCCATTTTCTAGCTCTACCCAAAATTGGCCCGAAAAAACTATATGTATTGATAAATGCTATTAGTTAATTTAATTTCGTGTACATATATATATATATTTATCTTATTCTGAATTAAATGCAACAAATGCACTTTTACGCATCTCGAGGTATTATTTTGACCCCCAAATATCTATAATTACATATAAGAAAAAATTATAAAAATTAGATTTTATGAAAGTATGTTACGAGATGAATCTAACAAGATCCCTACTTGACTATGTTTTTCATTATGTATAAATCACAAATCTTAGTCAAATTGAAAAAGGATGAATAGTGAAAAAGTGCATTTGTTGCATTCAATTCGAAACGGAGGAAGATATATATATATATATATATATATATATATATATATATATATATATATATATATATAAACAAGAATCAAGTTGACCCTAATTGGTTGAAGGTTCTTCTTTGACCCGAAAGAAATATTGTTCCACTCTAAACTTAAATTTACAACGGCATCTTAATTTTTTTACCTATTAAACCAACCCCAACCCAAAAGCTATGGGTCACGAAAAGTATTCATCGAATATAATCCAAACCACTCTATTTGACGCTAGTTTGATCTTCGCCAACTCTCTGATGATTTAGTAGGCATAGATATCGATTGATGACGTGCGTAATGCATCGATTTCGGGGATGCTGGATGCAGGACCTTTTTTTTCCTCCGAGGGGTGCGGGAATCTGGAATATCCTCTCTTTTTTTTTATTTGTTACATGGTTGTTTCTCGAAAGTTTTCATACGTTATATAACCCTTAATATCTTTTTATTTTATTTCAAAAAAAATTATAAAAAAATTGATATTATGAATCTACACATGGAGAAGAGATCAAAAAGACACACATGACTATAGTTTCACTTATAAAAGAATCAAAATAATCGGTCAAAGTTAGTGGTTCATTTTTCAAAACAGCAATGTAGCAAATAA
>CANSNZ010000833.1:322500-732482 GCA_947646795.1 Beta lomatogona | reverse complement strand
TGTGGATATTTTGCTACAACTGTACATGTGAGGAGTTTAATTCGAAATCTTGATCCTAACTTCCGTGTTGTAAAATTTTGCATGGTCTTATAAACTTAAGTTATGTAATGTTATAGTTTTTTTTTATATTTTCTTTTGTTATTGTGTTCTTAGCATATTTGATAAGTTGTTTCTATGACCATGTTCTCAGGTGTTGTTAGTGATATATGAGTGTTTTAATGGTTTTGTGATGGTTTGGTTGTTTGTATGGTATTGGGAGTATAATTTTGTTTTAAAGAGTGTTCATTCTTTTGGTTGGGCAAAAATGATTTTTATTAGTATTATTATTATTATAACTTTGAGAAGAATAAATATTGTTGAATTGAAATTCTTGGGTTGCGATCCTAGATTTCTCGCTGATTTGGTGTAAGGCCTTAAGGGGATCCGTGTAATTTGATAATTGAGTATTATTTTATTATTATTATTGTTTGAGAGCAAGATTATCCGGAGGGACGTAATCCCGAGGTGAAGAACATGCAAACCATAAGACGTAATCCTAGGCATACCTTGGTTTTGTTGTCGTCCGAGAGGTCGGTGGGGACGTAATCCTACACCGCATCGGGAGTATGGCCATTCTTAGACACAAAAGTAGGGAACGTAACTCATAGGTCAGTCTGGAGGTTGTCCGACATTACCATAGGAAATGGGTTGTCCACTAGTGTTCGGCTCTCTCTCTCAAACTAATTATATTATTTTATTATTTTAAACTTGATGGTTTATGTTGTTGATACTTGAGTTTAGATATATAAGTTATTTACCCATGTTGTTTATTTTGTTATCTTTACTCTATTTATATTAAGCATGTTGTTATATCTTTGTTTGAGTGTTAGATTTGATTATCCGAAGTTTACCATTGAGATGTTTTGTATAACTTGATTATTAAGGCTTTTTATAACTCTTATATGGAATCTAAATTAGGTGGGAGAGTTGTTAGTTGCTCCCATTGATTGTGGATGTTTGTTGATATATTTTACGGTGATTATTTCGTGTTATGGAAAATGAGAGAAAGACTATTTAGGATTGTAGAGACATTTTATTTTATTTTATATTGTCTATATTGGGATTATGAGATTGTTTTGCCTCTTTTTGGATATTTTGGATTAGTATAATTGGGTTTTATTTTTATTTAGTTTAATTTAACCTTTGATTAGAGTGACAAATCCGTCAGGTGATATTTCCACTATCGCGATTTCTTTAATAAAATGTTCTACTTTGTTTATATTATGTTTATAAAAGGACGTAGTGTTATAGTTGGTCTCAGAGCAACCCTACGACCGTGTGTTGGGGCGACCCTAAAGCCGTCAGGCCGAATATTAAGAGTCCTCAGGCGCCTAGTGGGGGAGGATTATGGGGCTGCATTGTCATAAGGAGCGACCCAGAGGTCGTCAGGCCGAATATCTGGAGTCTCCGGCGATCAGTTTCCAGGCTGGGGCGACCCACAGGTCCTTGTGGCCGAATATGTGGAGTCCTCAGGCGCAACGAGGGCGTTGCTGTTTTCAAGTGGGGGTGTATGTAATACCCCTCATGATTGCTTTAAAGGGATTGAGCAGGCTACTCATTCCAACAAGATGCATCTTTCTTTTAGAGAGCTCATTTCCTTAGTTACTCCACAGTTAAGCGTGCTTGGCTGGGAGTAGTGTAGGGATAGATGACCTCCTGGGAAGTTTCTCAGGGTGCGCATGAGTGAGGACAAAATGCGCCGGACATAATTTATCTATATCATTATTATTGTATGGTCCCACGGAATTTCAAACAAAAGTTATAATTACATTTACAAATTTCATTCTGGGGAATGGCCAAATATGTGGAGTCCTCAGGCGCAACGAGGGCGTTGCTGTTCTCAAGTGGGGGTGTATGTAATACCCCACATGATTGCCTTAAAGGGATTTAGCAGACTACTCATTACAACAAGATGCATCTTTCTTTTAGGGAGCTCATTTCCTTAGTTACTCCACAATTAAGCGTGCTTGGCTGAGAGTAGTCCAGGGATGGGTGACCTCCTGGGAAGTTTCTCAGGGAGCACATGAGTGAGGACAAAATGCGCCGAAAGAACTTGTGTTGGTTATTGAGGACAGTTGTTGGCCCTGGATGCGCATCGGTGACGATATACTCGACTCCGTATGGGTCGTGGTGTTACAAATATTAGGAGTCGAGTTAATTGGTATTAGGGTTTTTATTAGTTTACGACCTTCGGAGTTTTCTGGGTCTGGCTGGCTATTATAGGAGGTTCGTTCGAGATTTCTCCAAGATAGCTCAACCTCTGACTCGCTTGATGCGCAAGGACTGCAAGTTCGTCTGGTCCGAGGATTGTGAAGGGGGCATTTCGGATATGAAAAAGAGTTTTACCTCTCGCTCCTCGTTCTTACCTTGCCATCCGAGGGTGTTGGGTATGAAGTATTCGAAGTGATACATCGAAGAATGGTCCCGGGTTGTGTTTTGATGCAACAAGGGAAGGTAATAGCCAATAGTTCGAGGCAGCTGAAGGTGCATGAGAGGAATTACCCGACCCATGATCTGAAGTTAGCGGCTGTGGTGTTTGCACTAAAGATATGGCGACACTATTTGTATGGTGTTCCGTGTGAGGTGTATACTGACCACAAGAGCCTGAAGTACATCTTCACTCGCCGTGATCTTAACATGAGGCGAGAGAAGGTGGCTTGGAATTGATCAAAGATTATGATCCGACCCTGGATTACCGAGAGGGTAAGGCGAACCGGAGTAGCGGATGCTCCGAGTCGCAAGAATAAGCATTCTTTAAACGCCGCTATGGTGGTGCCCTCGTGAATTGTGTGAAGAGTTTCGTAAGCTTGATATCGAGGTTGTTCCTCAAGGTTATGTGTCTGCGTTGTTGGATTCCATGAGCACGAGCCCGAGTTGTTCCAGGAGTTAAGAAGCAAGCAAAAGGTGATCCCAAGTTGGAGAAGATCCGTGAAGCAAAGATGCAAGGGTCGTGCGAGAGAATTTTAAGATCCGTGCTGATGATAGCTTGAGGTTTCTGGGGCGTTGGTATGTGCCCAATGATGGTGAGCTTAAGAGAAAGATTCTCGAGGAAGCTCATAGTACTCCTTATTCCGTTCATCCCGGTGGTGATAAGCTTTATAAGGATCCGAAGGTTAATTTTTGGTGGCCCGGTATGAATAGAGAGATTGTCGAGTTCGTAGCTAAGTGTTTGGTTGTCGAAGGTGAAAATTGAGCATCGGAGGCCCGGTGGTTTGTTGCAACCTTTGCCTATTCCCGCTTGGAAGTTCGACTCGATCTCGATGGATTTCGTGATGGGTTTGCCTAGAGCAACGGTGGGACCGAATGATGTGTGGGTAGTTAGGGTACACACGGGTTAATTGTTGTCGTCCGAGAGGTCGGGGAGTTCGCGTGTTCTACCCCCGCATCGGGTGTTTGGCCATTCTTAGACACATGCAGTGGGGAACGAAGCCCATAGACTGACCTGGAGATTGCGATCTGACAAACCTTCGAAAGTGAATTGCGATTCACTGGCGTTCGATTTCTGACTCAATAACTTGTTGTACCTTTGTTTTATTATTATTCTAGAGTTGATTTACTCACTATATCTAGTTTACTTGATGTTGACTATCACTTGTATCACTTGTGAGCTTTATGGTTTTGGATGCATGTTATTGTTATCATGATCGTATGCTTTCTTTTCTTATTAATCTATGTCTGAATCATGCTTTGATTTCTTTTGTTATGGGAGAACAGCTAGTTACTTCCCACTGATTGTGGAATTATATAATGTGTCCTTGCATATGGAAATGACTGCTAGACTAGTGACTGCGTGGGCTAGCCGAGTGTGGGTCGGTAAAGAGAGGAAACTTCTGGTTTTCTTTTTGGTAGATGAGTTCTATGCAGACAATAGGGAGTCTTATGTTATGCTAGGTCTCAAAGACATTTAGTTTTATTCGAGTTCTTATGGGAGACTTGCATGCCTCGTAGTTTTTGGATGATGTTATGTTCTCTTCTGATTTGGGATGTTCCTTTGATTAGGATTTTAATGTTTTCAGATATTTCTTTTGAAAGCTATGAAACTTTGGCTTGAAGCTATCTTTATTTATTGATTTAGAGTAGCATAATCGTCCTGACGTTATTTCCGCTAACGTCTTTTTAGTAAATCTTGATTAGATATTGTTTAATATCTTAGTAGTAGAAGGACGGGGTGTTACAGTTAAGAAGCACATAGGATGGTCGTTCATGTGGGGGTGTATGTAATACCTCCTTCTGGGAATAGCCGAATATGTGGAGTCCTCAGGCGCCATAATGATATAGGTAAAACAAGTGATGGGTAATTTATATTATGATAGTTTATATTTGTACCATGTCAGAATATTATGATAGTTTATATTAATGGCTCGGGTTGAGATGCGAGAAAGAAATGATAGTTGTTTTAGGCCTAGACTGCTAGTTAGACATTTCTCATTTGGAATACTATGAATTAGTTATTTATTGATATTATTTATTTAAGTTGGTCTCTTAACATAGTTATTTAATCCATTTGTAACACCCAAGATCGATTTGAGTTCCGGATATCATCAAATCCCCGTTAAGAAGGAAGATATTCCGAAGACTGTTTTCCGCACCAGGTATAGGCACTATGAATTTGAAGTGATGCCATTTGATCTCACGAATGCTCCTGCGATTTTCATGGATCAAATGAATCGCTCTTTCCACGAGTACTTGGATACTTGTGAGGTCGTGTTTATCGATGATATTCTCGTTTACTTTAAAGATGAGAAGGAGCATGAGAAACATTAGAGACTGGTGTTGGATGTTCTGCGCAAGCCAAAGTGGTTCGCAAAGCTGGCAAAGTGCAAGTTTATGCTGAAGGAAGTGGCTTTTCTAGGGCATGTAATCAGCAAGGAAGGAGTTAAGGTGGATCCCGCTGAGATCAAGGCTGTTGTCGAGTGGGAGAGTCCTAAGAATGTGACCGAAGTTCGAAGTTTTCTGGATCTTGCTGGTTATTATAGGAGGTTTGTTCAAGATTTCTCTAAGATAGCTCAACCTCTGACTCGCTTGATGCGTAAGGACTGCAAGTTCGTCTGGTTTGAGGATTGTGAAGGGGCATTTCAGAAGCTGAAAAAGAGTTTGACCTCTGCTCCTGTTCTTACTCTGCCATCTGAGGGTGTTGGGTATGAAGTGTTCAGTGATGCATCAAAGAATGGTCTGGGTTATGTTTTGATGCAGCAAGGGAAGGTAATAGCCTATGCTTCAAGGCAGTTGAAGGTGCATGAAAGGAATTACCCGACCCATGATCTGGAATTAGCGGCTGTGGTGTTTGCACTAAAGATATGGCGACACTATCTGTATGGTGTTCCATGTAAGGTGTATACTGACCACAAGAGCCTGAAGTACATCTTCACTCAGCATGATCTTAAGATGATGCAGAGAAGGTGGCTTGAATTGATCAAGGATTATGATCTGACCCTGGATTATTTAGAGGGTAAGGTGAATAAAGTAGCGGACGCTCTAAGTCGCAAGAATAAGCATTCTTTAAACGCTGCTATGGTGGTGCCTCATGAATTGTGTGAAGAGTTTCGCAAGCTTGATATCGAGGTTGTTCCTCAGGGTTATGTGTCTGCGATGTTGGGTTCCATGAGTGCTGAGCCTGAGTTGTTCCAGGAGTTAAGAAGCAAGCAAAAAGGTGATCCGAAGTTGGAGAATATCCGTGAAGCAAAGATGCAAGGTCGTGCAGAGAATTTTAAGATCTGTGCTGATGATAGCTTGAGGTTTATGGGGCGTTGGTGTGTGCCCAATGATGGTGAGCTTAAGAGAAAGATTATCGAGGAAGCTCATAGTACTCCTTATTCCGTTCATCTTGGGGGTGACAAGCTTTATATGGATCTGAAGGTTAATTTTCGGTGGCTTGGTATGAAGAGAGAGATTGCCGAGTTCGTAGCTAGGTGTTTGGTCTGTCAGAAGGTGAAAATTGAGCATCAGAGGCCTGGTGGTTTGTTGCAACCTTTGCCTATTCCTGCTTGGAAGTTCGACTAGATCTTGATGGATTTCATGATGGATTTGCCTAGAGCTGCTGGTGAGATGAATGTTGTGTGGGTAATTGTGGATCGGTTGACCAAAGTGGCTCGTTTTATTGCGATGAAGAACATTTGGTCTATGGAAGAGTTAGCTGATGCTTATGCTAATGAGATCATCGTCTTCATGGGATTCCCAAAGACATTGTCTCTGACCGTGATCCGCGATTTCTATCCCATTTCTGGACCGCTTTGCAAGAGGCTTTTGGTTCGAAGTTGAAGCTTAGTACCGCATTTCATGCAAACTACCGATGGTCAAGCTAAGAGAACTATTCGGACCTTGGAAGATATGCTTCGTGCTTATTTCAACGATCTTGGGTCAAGTCGCATAGCCCGGTGGAGTTCTCTTATAACAACAATATCAAGCCGTATCCAAATGGCTCCGTATGAGGCTCTCTATGGAAGGAAGTGTCGTAGTCCTACTTGTTGGAGCGACATTAGTGACTCATTGATTTTGGGCCCGGAGTTAATTCAGGATATAGTTGAGCAGGTGAAAGTCATTCAAGCTAAGATGAAGGTGCTCAAGATAGGCAGAAGTCGTATGTTGATTTGCGTCGGAAACCTATTTCCTTTGAGGTGGGAGATAAGGTGCTTCTGAAGGTTTCTCCTATGAAGGGAGTAATGCGGTTTGGTCAAAAGGGCAAGTTGAGTCCGAAGTACTTAGGTCCCTATGAGGTTCTTGAAAGATTGGGGAGGTCGCGTATCGTTTGGCTTTGCCGCCAGAGCTGTCGAAGGTTCATGATGTATTTCATGTGTCGCAGTTGCGCAGGTATCGTAGTGATCCTTCGTACGTGATCCCTGTTGAGTCGGTATCAGTCGAGCCGAATTTGACTTTTGAAGAGCGACATATTCGTATATTGGACCATCAGAATCGTGCTCTGAGAAGGAAGGTGATTCCCTTGGTTAAAGTACTTTGGAGAAGTCAAAAGTACGAAGAAGCTACTTGCGAAACCGAAAAGTCGATGCGACTGAAATACCAGAAACTATTTGTTTCAGGTATTCTTTGTGTGCTTGTCTTATTTGTGTGTGTTTTCGAAGTTTCGAGGACGAAACTTTATTTTAGGAGGGGAGATTGTAACAACCCATAATTTTGCTTCTAGTTTTTCGCAAAAGTTTTCCCTAAAACTATTATTTTCATTAAATTAGTGATTTTGATTTTTATACTTATTAGGAGCCGAATTATTATATGGCGTGCTAATGTGTGTATTATATTTATATTTATAATATAATTTATTAGAATTATTTTCATTATTAAGTATTTTCAAAGTTTAGGCGCGATTAAGGAAGTTATCGATTTATCGCGTAACGGACCTTTGACGTATGGATCTTTGATGATTTGAGCCGAAATTATTTGGTGTGGTTGGGCTTTGGGCCAGCCGGCCATGTGGAGGGAAAAGGAGAAGTTTTTCTTCTTTCATTTCTTTTTTTTTATATTGATGACTCTTTGTATTTTGTAACCTTCATAACCCTCTCATCATTTCTCCTAATAAATCCATTATATTTATTCTTTTAAGCACTCCAAAATTTGATTAAAAATCAGAACTATATTGCTGCCATTTTCTTAAAATTTCGGACATCATCATCTTCATCATTCTCTCTCAAATTCTTCCATTTCTACTCTTCATCAATTGTTCGTGACTTGTTCTATTTGCTTCTTTCTCGTACGTGGTGCTTTGGGGTTTGAAGAAGGAGAAGGGTGCACGCATATATCGGGTTTTTCCAGTAATTTTCAGCTCGCCTCCGACGATCAAGGTAACTACTCCCTCCGTTCTCTTTTGTTCTTCCTATTTGGAATCAGGGGAGGAACCAATGCAACATTTAATGTGTGCTCAGATTCTACACTTTAGAAGAGAGATAAATCAATAAAATAATCAGATTCCACCATTGAAGAAAGAGAACTCAATAAAAGCCTTGAAAACCACATCTCTCTCTCCTTCCTCTGCTTTCTATGAAACTGGCGAACAGTCTTCTTCCTCCTTTCTTTTTTCTTCAATCAAAAAGTAAATAAAATAATCCTCCCTGTCTTCCATCGTTGATTTCAGTTGGCAAATTTTAGTTTTACTTGGTTTTAGTCAGTAGATTCATTGAATTGATAAAATGTTTAGATTTTTATTGGGCTTCATCTGGCCATAAGAGTATAACTATTTCAACCTCCTAAATATGGAAAAATATGGCTCATATCCTTCATGATTTCGAAATTAGACTTAATGTGTTTCGACTTTAGTCTCCTCTGATTGTAAAAGATAAAGCAGTCCTTGGCGTAACAATCACACCCTAGATTCATGGTTAATCTTTTATACATTTCATGCTCGTAGGTAGTCCAAAGCATAAAGAGGCACAGTGCTAAAGGCAAGGAGGCCTTGCACGACTAGGAAGTATGAACCTGATGATTACTAGTCCTACGGATTGGTCACTTCCTAAAGAAAGACAACAAGGTGTATTTTGGCTCGCCGCAAGATTTTGGATATCCTACTAGATGAAGACTTTGTAATACTAGGTTTTCCAAAAAAATCTGGAAATCGAAGAAAAATGGATAGCAATTAGGCCATTCGTATTGAATTTCGAATTGCTCAACCCAAGAATCAATCGAACATAGGTGCAACAAGAAAAAAAGAAACAGGAAAGACGAGGAGTATAGCGAACGAGAGAACAAGAGAGGTGGGTGCTGCACAGTCGTTGAGTGGGGATGGGAGGTGTGGCATGGGCATCGGTTCCGACGAGGTATCAATGCAGAGTAGGGAGGAGCACAACCGGAGGAGACAGTACACGGGTTTTAAAAAAAATGAAGAGATAGTGATATGAGGAGAGAGATGGAGTTTGTCATGTTCTGAGTTATGAAGAGAGAAAGTGAACAATTGAAAACATTAAATATAAGGGTCCCAATCAGCTATCAACAAGGACAAAGCTGGAATTAAAAAATTTGTATGAGGTTATTTATGTCCAAAATTTAGGCTTTATATGGAAAGATTCAAAACAAGAAGAACTATATGAAATTTCCCAATGAGGAATACAGGAAGAACAAAAGAGAACGGAGGGAGTAGTAGTTATCTTAGAACAATAGTGATTAGGGTATTATTCGGTATTAGATTTTTACGCTAGGAATTGTTTAAAATACTTTTTGAATGAAATTTTTGATGAAATTTGACGTGAATATAATTGATGCATGCTATGAATATTGTATACAGAAAAATAATTTTCGTATGAGTTTTAGTATTTTTTATTCGATTTATTTGGTAATTTATGCGTTTATGGCTTATTTGCAAAATAATTATTGAACGAATGATAAAATTGCTATAACTAGATTTTGTGAAGCATGTTATATGAGAGGTATGTATTTCATGCCTTGGAATAATTTTTGTTTACTGTTTACACGTTTATTTAATTGGTTTATCTGTTTTTGTATTTTCGTGTCTGTCAGTATTTAAATCGTGAAAATTATTTATGTATTCCGAAAAATTTATTTATTTTTATATTATGTATTACCGTGAGTTTATGCATGTTATGTGAAGTTTTGGTAATTTTTGGGCGTTTATTTTTATTTTTAGTTATTATATTGGCTTTATTGAGTATTCTGTAAATTAACGTTTAAAATTACTTTGAAAGTCCGAAAATTAGAAATAAAAATTGTACCATGTCAGTAGAATCATAATGGTCGTATGGTAATTTTTGTTATAATTTACTGATCATTTTAATTAGTTTAATAATTTTTATTGTGTTTTTGCTATGAGTTTGAGGATATTCTTTTTAATTATTTAAGGGTTTATTAACCAGAAATAATTTGTGACCTTTTATTTTCTTGGAAGCTGGTGATTAGTAGGTTACTGTGGTTATTATTGAGTATTATTATGTTTACGTTTGGTTTATGTAAAAATGATTAGTCATGTACGTTTTATTGATTTAATAAGCCTTGGAGTTGATTGGTGGTGGCATCAGACGCACGCTGATGCGTCAGATGTAATTTGGTTAGTGCGCCAGTCGCATAGTGTGGTGCTGAGCGCACAATTTTGTGTAGTCTAATTTTTCATATGATCTTGTACGTATGTTCTACTTCTGGTTGGTGATCTTATTTGATATGATGCATTTCTGATTGATACTGTTAGTGCTGTAAAAACTATTTCATTATCATTGTTGATGCTTAGTCATGTTCAAAGTATTGTGGTTGGAGTTATTTGTTGTAAGTTTGTAAGTTACTACTTTGAGGATTTTTGAAGAATTATTGATGAATCATGGGTATAAGGCCGGGTGGCGTCCCTTCTCTTTTTTACGAATGGTTTTGAGTTGGATGATACTTTATGATTTTATCTAGTTTGAGATAAGAACATCCGGTGGGATAGATGTAGTCCCCGGTGAAGAACATGCCAACCACCTGGTTTGCGAACTAGGGCTACACCTGGGTTAATTGTTGTCGTCCGAGAGGTCAGGGAGTTCTGCGTGTTCTACCCTGCATCGGGAGTTTGGCCATTCTTAGACACAGGCAGTGGGGAACGTAAGCCCATAGACTAACATGGAGATTGCGATCTAACAAACCTTAGGAAGTGAATTGTGATTCATTGGCGTTCGGTTTCTGACGCTATAACTTGTTGTACCTCATGATTTCTTTTGTTCTGGGACAACTGCTAGTTACTCACCACTGACTGTGGAATTATTAAATATATCCTTGCAGATGGAAATGACTGCTAGACTTGTGACTGCTTGGGCTAGCAGAGTGTGGGTCGGTAATGAGAGGAGGCTTCTGGTAGTCTTTTTAGTAGATGAGTTCTATGTAGACAATAGAGAGTCCTATGTAATGCTAGGTCTCAAGGACATTTAGTTTTATTTGAGTTTTTTATGGGGGACTTGCATGTCTCGTAGTTTTGGATGATGATATGTTCTATTATGATTTGGGATGTTCCTTTTGATTAAGAATTATAATGTTTTGAGACATTACTTTTTAGAAGCTATGAAACTTTGGTTGAGGTTGTCTTTATTTATTGTTTTAGAGTAGCATAATCGTCCTGACGTTATTTCCGCTAACGTCTTTTAGTAAATCTACAATAGTTATTGTGTAGTATCTTAGTAGAGGAAGGACGGGGTGTTACAGTTGGTATCAGAGTGTGAGGCAACACATTAGTCTACCAAGTTTGCTAATCTTATTTGCAGGGTCTCTTACATGTAATTTATTTTCTCTTTTATCAGAGTGCGCAGCGAAAGCGAAGTAATTTATAGCCTTCTCGGTTTAGTTGTGTTTAATTTGTTTTGGGTTTTACAATTTAGAAATAAGCTTTAATTTTATTTTAATATAGTCATGTGTGTTGCATTGCATTATTTTATTTGATGGTCGCTTGATAGTATATGTTATTATGTACGACGATATATATTTTCTGTTCTATTTCAATTAAGTGTTGTTTTTATGTGAGTACTACGTATCTGTTTTATTATTTACAAAACTTTCTACTTTGAGTTTATATTCCAAATTATATTTTAGATCCTGGAACTTAATATATTTCATAACCATATTAGAGTTGCCATCTGACTTTCAAATTTTGTTATATTTAATATTTTGACATACTCTTTTGAAAGATGTTTAATTTCAATTGTTTTATAATGGTTTGGAAAAAGAAAAGGGTTTTGAAATTGTCTTTCAAGATATTCTTCAAAATTCTCTTACCGTCTTTGACCATCTATATTTATAAATATTTTTCTTTTAATATTTTTATTTTTCATGCTAATCCTTGTTTAGCTTTTAATTATGGTAATAAGTTTTGTAGTCTTTGAAAATGAAAGTACTTTAATGGGTTGTCTTGGAGTTAGATTGAAATGTAGACGCAAACTATTTTGTTTTAAAGGTTAGCATTCAACAACTTTTACTTTACTTACTTTTCTTGTTAGCATTATTATTTTTTTTTCAAACTCAAATGCGTGAAAGGATCTCATTTACTATTTGTTGTTTCTTGTGTAAATATTTTGTGCTTTCTCATTTCATAGCAAAATTTGGTTGTTTTCAATACTTCTTATTTAATTCTTTGGTTTTGACTGATCTGTTTTATATTCTTTGAAAACAAAATTTATATACTCAGTCTAAATTTTAAACTTGTTTGAGTTGATATTAAGTCATAATGGGTGATTCCTTTGACTTGTATGTCAATTTGATAAGTCTAAATTTTAAACTTGTTTGAGTTGATATTGAGTCATAATGGGTGATTCCTGTGACTTTTATGTCAATTTGATAAGTTGACACATTCTATCTAATTTGATTTAATTTTCTTTTTGAGTTGATATTAAGTTTATATTGGGTGATTCCGGTAAACTTTAATGTTGATTTGATAAGAAGGCTTTCAAATATTGTTTTGTTGATACTAGGTTGCAATGGGTGGTTCGATGCACATTTGTGTCGTCTTGGCAAATTTTGTAATTGTTGTTAATAATTTATTACTTTATCGCCTATTTATTATTAGTGTTTCGTCGTTGTGAAATTTATTTTAAAGTTTTCAATTTCTTTTGTGAACTTTAATTTTCATATATATGTTTAGAAGGCGTACTGTCACGGGTGGCATTCCACGGCCCACAACATCGCTGGGCAGCAAGCGCCGCAGCCGGGCGCCCGCGCCGGCCCAACGAAGGCGTAAAAATGGGACGAGGCATCCGGTGGGCCAAACGAGCTCCAAATGGGCTCAAATTTTGGGGTCCGCCATATTTTGGGCTAATAAAGAGAATGGTCGAGCCAGATTTTGGATTTGAGGCCCAGAATCAGGTGATGGTGCACGGCCATTCTACGGGAGTGCATGGAAGCTTCTAGAAGAGCCTAGCAAGGTCTTGGAGGTGAGCTTCTAGGCTAGGGACTTCTAGAATGTATCTAGAGTCTTCTTTGCTGTAAATATTTGTGGTAGAGTCTCTAGAATGTACTAGGGTGTACATTGTCTAGAACCCTCCAATTGAGGAGGTGCGGAACTTTCTAGAATTTAGGGAAAAGAGGGATGGTGGCCTATAAATAGGCATCCCCATGCATTTGTACAGATCATCCAACATTGTATTCTCTCTCTAGAGCAATATAAGAGCACTCTTATAAATTCTCTCTCTAGCCATCTTTCCATACTTAGCCATTTTCGTAGCACACTTAGCTTAGCCAAGCTAACCAAGCTAAGCAATCGGGTGCCCCGACTTGCCTTCCGACGGACCGTGAAGCAAGTGGGCCACGTATAGCGACTAGGGAAGGGTCGGTACGTGACAAGTGGTATCAGAGCGGGACGATCACTAGGGGTGTGTGATCGAGTTTTGGTGAGGCATTGGTGCTGTTGTGTGGACGAAGCATTAAGTGTGGGTCGGAGTGATGGCATCACAAGCGAAGGACAGTGTTGGTGCATCAGGGGTCGTGGATGAGACCCTACGGAAGAAGAAGCAAACGACCTCGGAGCTTGATGGTCGTCTTGCTAAGGTTGAGCTCGCAATGGGGGACCTTGTCGACAGCATGGGGGTTGCCGAGCAAGGCGTTGCGGAGCTCAAATCGGGCATGTCGACGCTTGAACAAGGTATCGACGGGATAGATAGCCGTGTTCAAGTGCTCGAACTGGGAGCTGGTGCAACGGCTACGGAAGCCAGGGAGGTTCCCCAACTCCTCGTGAACGAGGTGGCCGACTCAATTCGGGCAGAGTTGGCGCAACTCAAGGGAACCCTCATGGGGCAGCTCCAAACCATGAAGGAGCAACTTGATTCGGTCCGGGGGGACCTGAACTCGTGCAAAGCGGACATGACGCTTTGCAAGGCGGCAGTGGCCGGGGGAGTCACGATGCGGGAAGGACCTCGGATGAAGGTTCCCGAGCCGCCAAGATACGAGGGTAAGCGTGACCCGAAAGCTCTCGACAATTTTCTATGGAGTGTCGAGAGATATTTCGAGGCCATGCACGTGGAAGACGATGCTTCCAAAATTTGTACGGCCACAATGTATTTATCGGAAGACGCCGTTCTTTGGTGGAGGAGGCGACAAGAGGACATCAAGAAGGGGCTATGCAGCATTGCGACGTGGGACGAGTTCAAGAGGGACTTGAAGCGGCAGTTCTACCCCGAGAATGCCGAGGAGCTTTCAATGAAGAAGCTACGAGGGCTAAGGCAAACCGGGGCAATTCGGGACTATATTAGCCAGTACTCGTCGCTCATGCTCGAGATCCCCGACATGGAGGAAAAGACTCGCCTCATTTTCTTCATGGACGGTTTGCAGAGGTGGGCTGAGCAAGAGTTACGGAGACGTGGAGTCAAGACTCTTGCAGAAGCCATAGCAGTGGCGGAGTCCTTGATTGAGATTCCGAGGGATTCGAGACGGGACAAGGGCAAGAGGATCGAAGAGGACGATCCTGAGGAGGAGGAAGCATCACTTCAACCGAGGGCCAAGTATGCGGATAGCACCAAGGACAAGGCCCAGTCCAAGGGGGACGGTCGCGATGGAGGTAAGCAACACAAGCCACTTAAATGTTTTCTTTGCGATGGACCGCATATGGCTCGTGTATGCCCTAAGCGACAAAAGTTAAGTGCTATAATCGCAACTCTGGGTGAGGAGTCGACGACGGGAGCGTCGATGGGGGCGATGCGCTTGGACGAGGAAGCCAAGCTCGCCAATGTACGACTCCTCAATGCGTCGGAAGTCGTGGAAGAGGAGCCGAAGAGGGAGGCATCCACGACAACGCAAGGGACGAGCATCAAGCCAGGGGGCAGCTTGATGGTCGTAAATGGGTCGGTGAACGAGGTTCACACTAGGGTGCTTGTCGACACGGGGGCGACGCACAATTTTCTTGCGTTGCGGGAAGCCAAGAACCTAGGTGTGAAGTTCACCAAGGTGGATGGCGAGATGAAGGCCATCAACTCGGGAGCCACGCCAGTGTATGGGAGAGCGTGGAATGTTCCTGTCCGCTTGGGGAAGTGGAGAGGAAAAGTCGACTTCTTGGTAGTCGACATGGATGACGAGTCCATAGTGCTGAGCATGGAGTTCTTGGACTCGGTCATGCCGATAAAGCTGGGCGATGGTGTACTAACCATCACAAGCAAGGGGTGCGAGTATGACATCCATCTCGCACAAGGCAAGGAAGTGGGCGTGAGAATCTCTTCCTTGAAGGCAACTTGGGCGCTAAGGGATAAGCGTCCAGGGTCGATCCAGGGACGGATCGAAACCTCGATGTCGAGGGGTCGACATCGAAACAAGCTCCGTGGGACGAGCAACAAGGCGAAGCATGAGAGCCACATGCAACGGACGTCAAGTGCTAGCCAAGGGGAAAAGGCAACAAGCACGAGACGCGGGCAGACGGGACTTGCCCGAGGGTCAATCTTGACGAGGTCGTCAAGAATTTGGGTGGGGGAGAATGTCACGGGTGGCATTCCACGGCCCACAACATCGCTGGGCAGCAAGCAGCGCAGGCTGGGCGCCCTGCGCTGGCCCAACGAAGGCAGAAAATGGGACGAGGCATCTGGTGGGCCAAACGAGCTCCAAATGGGCTCAAATTTTGGGGTCCGCCATATTTTGGGCTAATAAAGAGAATGGTCGAGCCAGATTTTGGATTTGAGGCCCAGAATCAGGTGATGGTGCACGGCCATTCTACGGGAGTGCATGGAAGCTTCTAGAAGAGCCTAGCAAGGTCTTGGAGGTGAGCTTCTAGGCTAGGGACTTCTAGAATGTATCTAGAGTCTTCTTTGCTGTAAATATTTGTGGTAGAGTCTCTAGAATGTACTAGGGTGTACATTGTCTAGAACCCTCCAATTGAGGAGGTGCGGAACTTTCTAGAATTTAGGGAAAAGAGGGATGGTGGCCTATAAATAGGCATCCCCATGCATTTGTACAGATCATCCAACATTGTATTCTCTCTCTAGAGCAATATAAGAGCACTCTTATAAATTCTCTCTCTAGCCATCTTTCCATACTTAGCCATTTTCGTAGCACACTTAGCTTAGCCAAGCTAACCAAGCTAAGCAATCGGGTGCCCTGACTTGCCTTCCGACGGGACTGTGAAGCAAGTGGGCCACGTATAGCGACTAGGGAAGGGTCGGTACGTGACAGTACGCTCTTATAACATATGTCATGACTTGTGTTCGTAAGTGCTATTTTAATAAAGCAGCTAGTTACTCTTTATTAAAGTGTTCTTATCTCTTTAAGTGGAGTATAAGCCGTGTGGTTACCTCTATTTAAATTGGTTTGGCTATCTATTTACAAAGTTTTTTCTTCTTCGTTTCTTTTCTAAAAATATTTATGTATGGTCAGATTTATACTTTTATAATTTTACGTAAATATTTATTCCTGCTTCTTTTACAAAATTACCTATAGTTTATTGTGCAAACGTTTTTACCTCCAATTTTCTATTTGTCTTTGGTTCTTTCACATTGTATAAATGATGGTTGTTACCGTGCTTCTTTACTATACAACTCTTTTGGTCTTCCAAAATAAAATATATATTATTTGAGTTATCAAATTTTATACCTGCAAAGTTGTTTAGTTAACTAAAATCCATCGATTTCTGTTTTCTTAATGTTCTTTATCTAGGGTATTTTCTTTTGTCTCTTGGTTGTTTTGAAGTTTCGAGGACGAAACTCTTTTAAGGGGGAGTGATTGTAACACCCCGTAATTTTTCACCCTTTATTTTTTTGGTGTTTGTTTATATTAAAACTAGCCGCCTTATATGCACGCAATGCGTGCGAAAGCATATCGAAAATAAAATTATTTGTGTAGAAGAACTGTATTTGTATTTTTGTTTTTTTAAAAAAAAAACTATTGTTCATATTAAGTGTGGTATTTTTTTTCATCCCCCCCCCCCCCTTTCGTTTAAACGAGGCAGTAGTTATCCTTTTTTATTTTCTTCTTTTCCTTGTTCTATTTTTTGGTGTCCCCCATGTATTGACATATATAATAGAGATGATATTTTTTCGTAAAAATAAATAATTTATTATTTAAAATTATTTTGGAACGTGTTGTGAAAATGTGTATATATTTTTATATGTTGTGATATATTTATATATATTTATTTTAAGTTGTTAGTTATTTATTTTAAAAGTTATATTAGTTTTGTTATCTATTTAGGCGTTTAGGATGCGGTGTTGTCGCGTAGCATTTTTGTAACGTTGATGGACCGAATTGGGTGACGAAATGGTATATCACGTGTGGCGTATAATGCTGGCCGAAAACCAGCAATTATGGAGTGGAGGATGAAGAGTTTTGGTGCTTATTAAGCTAACCTTTGGATCTCTTGTAACCCCCCATTTAATCCTTCATTAACATTCTCTTAAACCCTTCATTTTTCCTTGACAATTAATTCAAATTTTTTTTAATCAGAGAATTTCAGCATCATTCTCATTTAACCCACGCCATTTTCAAGAAAAAAAAGAGAGAAAAAGAAGAGAAAGGTTCAGCCCGGTTTTTCCTGTCACACCTTCACAAAATTAACTATGTCAGAGATCTAACCGTTAGATAATTCTCAAATTTGGGCAGCATGTTTATAACATCTTGAGCTTCACTTTGACCGGCGCGATTGTGAATATGATATTTTAATCGCCGGAAATCATGGTCGGACCAGAACAGCACGAAATGAGATTTTTCAATGTTCTAGAACAAAACGCCTAGTGACTTGTTGCTACAATTATCGTTCGTTGTGGTTTGGGGGAAGAGGAATTGGATTGCATGCGTAACTCATGATTGTCTCTTTAGACTCAGTTCTTCTTCCGACGATCCAGGTAACTAGTAGTTATCTTTGAACGATAGAGATTAGGGTATATTTCGGTATTAGATTATTACGCTAGGAAATTGTTTAAAATAATTTTTGTATGAAATTATTGATGAAATTGTACGTGAATGTTCTTGATGTATGCTGTGTGAATATTATGTGCTGAAAAATAATTTTCTTTTGATTTTTACTATTTATTTGGATTATTTGGTAATTTATGCGTTTATGGCTTATTTGCAAAAATAATTAGTGAACAAATTTTATAACTGCCAAAATTATTTCTCGTAAAGTATGTTATGGGTGTAGTATGTTTTTCATGCCTTAAAATAATTTTTTTCTACTGTTTACAGGTTTATTTAATTGATTTATCTATTTATGCATTTTCGTGTTTACTAGTATCTAAACCGTGAATATTATATTTGGAGGCCGAAAAATCTATTTATTTGCATAATCTGTACTACCGTTGGTTTATGCATGTTATGTGAATTTTTGGTAATTTTTGGGCATTTATTTATATTTTTAATTATTATATTGGCTTTCTTGAGTATTCTGTAAATTAACGTTTAAAATTACTTTTAGAGACCAAAAATTAGAAATAAAATTTGTACCATGTCAATAGAGTCATAATGGTGATAATTTTTATGATAATTTACTGATCGTTTTTATTAGTTTAATAATTTTTATTGTGTTTTTGTTATGAGTTTGAGGATATTCTTTTTAATTATTTAAGGGATTAAAAATCAGAAATAAATAGAGACCTTTTATATTCTTGAGAACTGATGATTTTTAAGTTAATGTGGTTATAATTGTGTATCATTATATTTACTTTTAGTCCTTGTAAATTGATTAATTGTGTACATTTTGCTGATTTAATGAGCTTTGGTATTAATTGGTCGTGGCGTCAGACGCACACTGATGCGTCAGACGCAGGATGGTCCGTGCGGCAAACGCACAGGTTGGTGCTGAGCGCAAGCTCATGCGCCGAGCGCATAGTTTTGTGTTGCGTGATTTTCGTATGTGCTTGTACCGTTGTACGTATGTTTTACTTGGAGTTGGTGATCTTGTATGATGTGATTCATTTTTGGTTGATACTGTTGGTGTTGTAAACTCTTTAATTGTCGTTGTTTGTGCTTTGTGGTGCGTAAAGTATTTGTTGTTGAAACATTTGTTGTAAGTTTGTAAGTTACTACTTTGAAGAAATTTTGAAGAGATATCTTTTGATGAATTGTGGGTATAAGGCCGGGTGGCATCCCTTTGACGAATATTTTTGAGATGAATGATACTTTGATGATATTTATCATTTTATTTTGAGATAAGAACATCTGGTGGGATAGATGTAGTCCCCGGTGAAAAACATGCCAACCACCTGGTTTGCGAACTAAGGGTACATCTGGGTTAATTGTTGTCGTCCGAGAGGTCAGGAAGTTCTGCATGTTCTACCTGCATCGGGAGTTTGGCCATTCTTAGACATAGGCAGTGGGGAACATAAGCCCATAGACTAACTTGGAGATTGCGATCTGACAAACCTTAGGAAGTGAATTGCGATTCACTGGCGCTCGGTTTCTGACTCAATAACTGATTTATCTATGTTTTTATTATTATTGAAGCACCCTTGAGATGATTTATTCATTTTATCTTTTGTATTACTTGAGAGCTTTATGATTTTGGATGCATGTCATAGTTGTCTTGACCTTATGTTTCCTTTCTTATTAATCTATGTATGAATTGTACTTTGATTTCTTTTGTTCTGGGAGAACTGCTAGTTACTCCCCACTAATTGTGGATGTTTGTTGATATATTTTGCAGGTGATGTTGATGGGAATCTTCTTTGGTTTTGGGCTCGGGTTGAGATGTGAGCATTAAAATGTTAGATGTTTTAGGCCTAGACTTTTAGTTAGTTGAAGAGTTAGCTTTATCTTTTGATTATTACTCTAATTAATTTGATTTATTAATACTATTTACTTATGTTGGTTTATCACTTAGTTATTTAAACGCATTTCTTGGAGTAGTGACATTCCCAGAAGACGATGTTTCTGCCATCATCCTATTAATACTATTATTATTTCTTTCTTTCCCGCTTTGAAATTCCGGGGTGTTACAGTTGGTATCAGAGCCAGGTTAAAGAGATCCGGGGTCAAGTCTATCGCCACCAATTCGCCCTCGTATGAATCTTTGATGATTTGGGCCGAAATTATTTGGTGTGGTTGGGCTTTGGGCTAGCCGGCCATGTGGAGGGAAAAAGAGTAGTTTTTCTTCTTTCATTTCTTTTTTTTTATTTTGATGACTCTTTGTATTTTGTAACCTTCATAACCCCCTCATCATTTCTCCTAATAAATCCATTTTATTTATTCTTTTAAGCACTCCAAAACATGATTAAAAATCAGAACTTCATTGCTGCCATTTTCTTAAAATTTCGGACATCATCATCCTCATCATTCTCTCTCAAATTCTTCCATTTCTACTCTTCATCAATTGTTTGTGACTTGTTCTATTTGCCTCTTTCTTGTACGTGATGCTTTGGGGTTTGAAGAAGAAGAAGGGTGCACGCATATATCGGGATTTTCCAGTAATTTTCAGCTCGCCTCCGACGATCCAGGTAACTAGTAGTTATCTTAGAACAATAGTGATTAGTGTATTATTCAGTATTAGATTTTTACGCTAGAAATTGTTTAAAATACTTTTTGTATGAAATTATTGATGAAATTGTATGTGAATGTTCTTGATGTACGCTGTGTGAATATTATGTGCAGAAAAATAATTTTCCTTTGAGTTTTACTATATATTTGATTTATTTGGTAATTTATGCATTTATGGCTTATTTGCAAAATAATTACTGAACAAATTTTATAATTGCCAAAATTATTTTTCGTGAAGCATGTTATGAGTGTAGTATGTTTTTCATGCCTTAGAATAATTTTTGTATACTGTTAACAGGTTTATTTAATTGATTTATCTATTTTTTTCATTTTCGTATTTACTAGTATTTAAATCGTGAATATTATATTTGGAGGCCTAAAAACCTATTTCTTTGCATAACATATATAACCGTGGGTTTATGCATGTTATGTGAATTTTTATTAATTTTTGGGAGTTTATTTCTATTTTTAATTATTATATTGGCTTTATTGAGTATTCTGTAAATTAACGTTTAGAATTCCTTTGAAAGTCCTAAAATTAGAAATAAAATTTGTAACATGTTCGTAGAGTCATAATGGTCGTATGATAATTTATGTGATAATTTACTGATTGTTTTTATTAGTTTAATAATTTTTATTGTGTTTTTGCTATGAGTTTGAGGATATTCTTTTTAATTATTTAAGGGTTTATTAACCAGAATTTGTGACCTTTTATTTTCTTGAAAGTTGATGATTTGTAGGTTACTGTGGTTATTATTGAGTATCATTATGTTTACGTTTGGTTTATGTAAAAATGATTAGTCATGTACGTTTCATTGATTTAATAAGCCTTGGAGTTAATTGGTGGTGGCGTCAGTCGCACGCTGATGCGTCAAACGTAGTTTGGTTAGTGCGCCAGTCGCACAGTGTGGTGCTGAGCGCAAGCTGATGCGCCGAGCTCACAGTTTTGTGTAGTCTAATTTTTCATATGATCTTGTACGTATGTTCTACTTCTGGTTGGTGATCTTATTTGATATGATGCATTTATGGTTGATACTGTTAGTGCTGTAAAAACTATTTCATTATCATTGTTGATGCTTAGTGATGTTCAAAGTATTGTGGTTGGAGATATTTGTTGTAAGTTTGTAAGTTACTAGTTTGAGGATCTTTGAAGAATTACTTTTGATAGATTATGGGTATAAGGCCGGGTGGCATCCCTTTTGACGAATATTTTTGAGCTGAGTGATACTTTGATGATATTTATGAATTATGATTTTATTTTTGAGATAAGAACATCCGGCGGGATAGATGTAGTCTCCGGTGAAGACCATGCCAACCACCTGGTTTGCGAACTAGGGGTAAACCTGGGTTAATTATTGTCGTCCAAGAGGTCAGGGAGTTCTACGTGTTCTACCCTGCATCGGGAGTTTGGCCATTCTTAGACACAAGCAGTGGGGAACGTAATCCCATAGACTGACCTGGAGATTGTGATATGACAAACCATAGGAAGTGAATTGCGATTCCCTAGCGTTCGGTTTCTGACTCAATAACTTGTTGTTCCTTTGTTTTTATCATTATTTAAGTACTCTGGAGATGATTTATTCATTCTATCTTATTTACTTGTAATTATCTACTTTCCATTTGTATTACTTGTGAGCTTTTATAGATATGAATGCATGTTATAGTTGTCTTGTCCTTATGTTTCCCTTTCTTATTAATCTATGTCTGGAACAGACTTTGATTTTTTTTTGTTCTGGGAGAAGTGCTAGTTACTCCCCACTGATTGTGAATGTTTGTTGTATATATTGCAGGTTTTGTTGATGGGGATCTTCTTTGGATTTGGGCTCGGGTTGAGATGCGAGAATGAAATGATAGTTGTTTTAGGCCTAGACTGCTAGTTAGACTTTTCTCATTTTGAATACTCTGAATTAGTTATTTATTGATATTATTTATTTAAGTTGGTCTCTTAACATAGTTATTTAAATACCATTGTATTAGAAGTGGCATTCCCAGAAGACGATGTTTCCGCCATCGTCCTATAATACTATTATTATTTCTTTTTTTTTCCGGTTTGAAATTATGGGGTGTTATAGGTAGTATCAGAGCAACGAGGGCGTTTATATATTTATTTTAGGTTGTTACTTTATTGCCTATTTAATATTACTGTTTCCACCAATAATACAAATAAATATACATATAACATATGCTCCATAAGCATGAGAGCACACTACATTCCCATAAGGTTTCCCTTTACTTACTCTAGCCATCACACTTTTATTATAGTGAAACAACTAAACTTAATTCTAAACAAATTTTATATCATATGGCTAACTAATAATTCTAAAGAATCATTAGCAACTCTTTTTCAGAGTTTAGGAGCGTTTTGCTCTGTAATTTATAGCCTTCTCGGTTTAGTTGTGTGTTTAATTTATTTTGTGTTTTGTAATTTAAAGATAAACTTTAATTTTATTTTAATATAGTCTTATGTGTTGCATTGCATTTATTTTATTTGCTAGTTGCTTGATAGTATATGTTATTATGTAAGACAGTATATACTTTCTGTTCTTTTTTAATTAAGTGTTGTTTTTTTATGTGAGTATTACGTATCTGTTTTATTATTTACAAAACTTTCTAGTCTGAATCTATATTCCAAATTATATTTTAGATCTTTGAACTTAATAAATTTTATACTTATGTTAGAGTTATTTTCTGACATTCAAATTTTGTTATTGTTAATAATTTGACATACTCTTTTGAAAAACGTTTAATTTCAATTGTTTTATAATGGTTTGGAAAAAGAAAGGGGTTATGAAATTGTCTTTCAAGATATTCTTCAAATTTCTCTTACCTTCTTTGACCATCTATATTTATAAATATTTTCCTTTTAATATTTTTATTTTTCATGCTAATCCTTGTTTAGCCTTTAATTATGGTAATAAGTTTTGTAGGCTTTGAAAATAAAAGTACTTTAATGAGTTGTCTTGGTGTTAGTTTGAAATGTAGACGCAAACTATTTTGATTAAAGGTTAGCATTCAACAACTTTCACTTTACTTACTTTTCTTATTAGCATTATTTTTCAAACTCAAATGCGTGAAAGGATCTCGTTTACTATTTCTTGTTTCTTGTTTAAATATTTAGTGCTTTCTCATTTCATAGCAAAATTTTGGTTGTTTTCTTTACTTCTTATTTAATTATCTGACTTTAACTATTTTGTTTTATATTCTTTGGAAAGGAAATTTATATACTCAGTGTAAATTTTAAACTTGTTTGATTTGATATTAAGTCATAATGGGTGATTCCTTTGACTTGTATGTCAAATTGATAAGTCTGAATTTTAGACTTGTTTGAGTTGATATTGAGTCCAAATGGGTGATTCCTTTGACTTGTATGTCAATTTGATAAGTTGACACATTTTATCTTTTGTATTACTTGAGAGCTTTATGATTTTGGATGCTTTTCATAGTTGTCTTGACCTTATGTTTCCTTTCTTATTAATCTATGTCCCAATTGTACTTTGATTTCTTTTGTTTTGGGAGAACTGCTAGTTACTCCCCACTGATTGTTGATGTTTGTTGATATATTTTGCAGGTGATGTTGATGGGAATCTTCTTTGGTTTTGGGCTCGGGTTAAGATGTGAGCATTAAAATGTTAGATGTTTTAGGCCTAGACTTTTAGTTAGTTGAAGAGTTAGTTTTATCTTTTGGATATTACTCTAATTAATTTAATTTATTTATACTATTTACTTATGTTGGTTTATCACTTAGTTATTTAAACGCATTTCTTGTAGTAGTGACATTCCCAGAAGACGATGTTTCCGCCATCGTCCTATTAATACTATTATTATTTCTTTATTTCCACTTTGAAATTCTTAATATATACAAGCACATAGGATGGTCCGTGCGGTAAACGCACAGGTTGGTGCTGAGCGCAAGCTCATGCGCCGAGCGCATAGTTTTGTGTTGCGTGAATTTCGTATGTGCTTGTACGTATGTTTTACTTGGAGTTGGTGATCTTGTATGATGTGATTCATTTCTGGTTGATACTGTTGGTGTTGTAAACTCCTTAATTGTCGTTGTTTGTGCTTTGTGGTGCGCAAAGTATTTGTTGTTGAAACATTTGTTGTAAGTTTGTAAGTTACTACTTTGAAGAAATTTTGAAGAGATATCTTTTGATGAATTATGGGTATAAGGCCGGGTGGCATCCCTTTGACGAATATTTTGAGATGAATGATACTTTGATGATATTTATCATTTTATTTTGAGATAAGAACATTCGGTGGGATAGATGTAGTCCCGGTGAAGAACATGCCAACCACCTGGTTTGCAAACTAGGGATACACCTGGGTTAATTGTTGTCGTCCGAGAGGTCAGCGAGTTCTGCGTGTTCTACCTTGCATCGGGAGTTTGTTCATTCTTAGACATATGCAGTGGGAACGTAAGCCCATAGACTGACCTGGAGATTGCGATATGACAAACCTTAGGAAGTGAATTGCGATTCACTGCCGAGTCTGGTTTCTGACTCAATAACTGATTTATCTATGTTTTTATAATTATTGAAGTACCCTTGAGATGATTTATTCATTTTATCTTTTGCATTACTTGAGAGCTTTATGATTTTGGATGCATGTCATAGTTGTCTTGACCTTATGTTTCCTTTCTTATTAATCTATGTATGAATTGTACTTTGATTTCTTTTGTTCTGGGAGAACTGCTAGTTACTCCCCACTGATTGTGGATGTTTGTTGATATATTTTGCAGATGGAAATGACTGTTAGACTTGTGACTGCTTGGGCTAGCAGAGTGTGGGTTGGTAACATTCGTTCAATAATTATTTTTCAAATAAGCCATAAACGCATAAATTACCAAATAAATCGAATAAATACTAAAACTCCTACGAAAATTATTTTTCTGCATACAATATTCATATAGCATACATCAAGTATATCCATGTCAAATTTCATCAATAATTTCATTCAAAAAGTATTTTAAACAATTCCTAGCGTAATAATCCACAACCGAAAAATACTCTAATCTCTATCGTTCTAAGATAACTACTAGTTACTTGGAACGTCGGGAGGAGAGATGAGTCTAAAGAGATAGTTAAGAGTTACGCATATAATCCAATTCCTCTTCTAACCCCAAAGCACAACGAACGATAATTTAGCAACAAGTCACTAGGCGTTTTCTTCTTGAACATTGAAAAATCTCATTTCGTGCTGTTCTGGTCCGAAAAGATCGTATTTATAATCGCTCCGGTCCAAGTGAAGATCAAGATGTTATAAACGTGCTGACGAGAAAAACCGGGATGAACCTTTCTCTTCTTTTTCTCTTCCCTTCCTCTCTTTCTTTTCTTGAAAATGGCATGGGTTAAATGAGAATGATGCTGAATTTCTCTTATTAAATATTAGAAGTTATTGGCAAGGAAAAATGAAGGGTTTAGGAGAATGTTAATGAGGGATTAAATGAGCGGTTAAAAGATATTCAATGGTTAGCTTAATAAGCACCAAAACTCTTCATCCTCCACTCCATAATTGCTGATTTTCGGCCAGCATGATACGCCACACGTGATGTACCATTTCATCATCCCAAGTCGTTCCATCAATGTTACAAAAACGTTACGCGACAACACCACATCCTAAATGCCTAAATAAATAACGAAACTAATATAACCTTTAAAACAATTAACTAACAACTTAAATTAAATATATAAAATAAATAAGTAAATGTGTATATGTTTTTATATGTCTTTGAGACCTAGCATAACATAGGACTCTCTATTGTCTGCATAGAACTCATTTACAAAAAAGACTACCAGAAGCTTCCTCTCACTACCAACCCACACTCTGCTAGCCTAAGCAGTCGCAAGTCTAACAGTCATTTCAATCTGCAAAATATATCAACAAACATCCACAATCAGTGGGGAGTAACTAGCAGTTCTCTCATAACAAAAGAAATCAAAGTACAATTCATACATAGATTAATAAGAAAGGAAATATAAGGTCAAGACAACTATGACAAGCATCCAAAATCATAAAGCTTTCAAGTAATACAAAAGATAAAATGAATAAATCATCTCAAGGGTACTTCAATAATAATAAAAACATAGATTAATCAGTTATTGAGTCAGAAACCTAACGCCAGTGAATCGCAATTCACTTTTTAAGGATTATCAGATCGCAATCTCCAGGTCTATGGGCTTACGTCCCCCACTGCCTGTGTCTAATAATGGCCAAACTCCCGATGCAGGGTAGAACACGCAGAACTCTCTGACCTCTCGGACGACAACAATTAACCCAGGTGTACCCCTAGTTCGCAAACCACGTGGTTGGCATGTTCTTAACCGGGGACTACATCTATCCCACCGGATGTTGTTATCTCAAAATAACATTCGTAAATATCACCAAAGCATCATTCAGCTCAAAAATATTCGTCAAAAGGGTTGCCACCCGGCCTTACACCCATAATTCATCAAAAGATATCTCTTCAAAATTCCTCAAAAAAGTAAACTTACAAATTTACAACAAATACTTTGAACATCACTAAGCACAAACAATGATAATAAAAAGTGTTTACAGCACTAACAATATCAATCAGAAATGCATCACATCATATAAGATCACCAACCAGAAGTAGAACATACGTACAAGATTATATGAAAAATTAGGCTACACAAAACTGTGCGCTCGGCGCATGAGCTTGCGCTCAGCACCACACTGTGTGGCGCACTAACCAAACTACGTCTGACGCATCAGCGTGCGTCAGACGCCACCACCAATTAACTCCAAGGCTTATTAAATCAATGAAACGTACACGACTAATCATTTTTACATAAACCAAACGTAAACATAATGATACTCAATAATAACCACAGTAACCTACAAATGATCAACTTCCAAGAACATAAAAGGTCTCAATTTATTTCTGATTATTAAACCCTTAAATAATTTAAAAGAATATCCTCAAACTCATAACAAAAACGCAATAAAAATTATTAAACTAATAAAAACAATCAGTAAATTATCACAAAAATTATCCTACGACCATTATGACTCTACAGAGATGGTACAAATTTTATTTCTAATTTTCGTACTCTAAAAGTAATTTTAAATGTTAATTTACAGAATACTCAATAAAGCCAATAAATTAATTTAAAATAGAAATAAATGCCCAAAAATTTCTAAATATTCACATAACATGCATAAACTCACGGTAATACATAAAAGAAATATATTTTTGGCCCCAAAAAAATAATATTCATGATTTAAATACCAACAAACACGAAAATGCAAAAACAGATAAATCAATTAAATAAATCTTTAAACAGTGGGCAAAAATTACTCCAAAGCATGAAATACATACTACACACATAACATGCTTCACGAAAAATAATTTCAGCAATTATAACATTCGTTCAATAATTATTTTGCAAATAAGCCATAAACGCATAAATTACCAAATAAATCGAATAAATATTAAAACCCAGACGAAAATTATTTTTCTGCATACAATATTCATACAGCATACATCAAGTATATCCACGTCAAAGTTCATCAATAATTTCATTCAAAAAGTATTTTAAACAATTCCTAGCGTAATAATCTAATACCGAAAAATACTCTAATCTCTATCGTTCTAAGATAACTACTAGTTACCTGGAACGTCGGGAGGAGAGCTGAGTCTAAAGAGATAGTTAAGAGTTACGTATACAATCCAATTCCTCTTCTAACCCCAAAGCACAACAAACGATAATTGTAGCAACAATTCACTAGGCGTTTTCTTCTTGAACATTTAAAAATCTCATTTCGTGTTGTTCGGGTCTGACCATGATTTTCGGTGATTTAAAGATCGTATTCACAATCGCTCCAGTCAAAGTGAAGAAAAGGATGTTATAAACGTGCTGTCCAAATTTGAGAATGATCCAACGGTTAGATCTCCGAATATGGTTAATTTCGTGAAGGTGTGACAGGAAAAACCAGGTTGAACCTTTCTCTTCTTTTTCTCTTCCCTTTCTCTCTTTCTTTTCTTGAAAATGGCGTGGGTTAAATGAGAATGATGCTGAATTTCTCTTATTAAAAATCAGAAGTTATTGGCAAGGAAAAACGAAGGGTTTAGGAGAATGTTAATGAGGGATTAAATGAGCGATTACAAGATATTCAAAGGTTAGCTTAATAAGCACCAAAACTCTTCATCCTCCACTCCATAATTGCTGATTTTCGGCCAGCATGAAACGCCACACGTGATGTACCATTTCATCATCCCAAGTCGGTCCATCAATGTTACAAAAATGCTACGCTACAAAACTGCATCCTAAACGCCTAAATAAATAACGAAACTTATATAACCTTTAAAATAAATAACTAACAACTTAAAATAATATATATAAATATATATAAATATATCACAAAATATAAAGATATATACACATTTTCACAACACGTTCCAAAATAATTTAAATAATAAATTATTTATTTTTACGAAAAAATATCATTTTAATATAAACAAACACCAAAAAAAATAAAGGGTGAAAATTACGGGGTGTTACAATCACTCCCCCTTAAAAGAGTTTCGTCCTCCAAATTTAAAAAAAACACAAGAGACAAAAGAAAAAACTCTAGATAAAGAACATTAAGAAAACAGAAAACGATGGAATTTAGTTAAGAATTAAACAACTTTACAGGTATAAAATTTGATAACTCAAATAATATATATTTTATTTTGGAAGACCAAAAGAGTTGTACATTAAAGAAGTACAGTAACAACCATTATTTTATAAAATGTGAAAGAACCAAAGACAAGTATTAGAAAGTTTAAGGTAAAAACTTTTGCATAATAAACTATAGGTAATTTTGTAAAAGAAGCAGGAATAAATATTTACGTAAAATTATAAAAGGATAAATCCGAACATACATAAATGTTTTTAGAAAAGAAACGAAGGAGCAAAAGTTCGTAAAAGAAATTGATAACTTTAAAATAAATTTCACAACGACGAAACACTAATAATAAATAGGCGATAAAGTAATAAATTATAAACAACAGTTATAAAATTTGCCAAGTCGACACAAATGTGCATGGAACCACCCATTGCAATTTAGTATCAACAAAACAATATTTGAAAGCCAACTTATCAAATCGACATTAGAGTGTAACGGAATCACCCAATATAAACTTAAATTCAACTCAAAAAGGAAATTAAATCAGAATAGATAAAATGTGTCAACTTATCAAATTGACATACAAGTCAAAGGAATCACCCATTATGACTTAATATCAACTCAAACAAGTTTAAAATTTAGACTTATCAAATTGACATAAAAGTCAAAGGAATCACCCATTATGACTTAATATCAAAGGGATTCATGATAGGATGGTCCATGCTAAAAAATTCGGACATCATCACCTTCTTCTTTCTCTCTCAAATTTTTCCATTTCTACTCTTCATCAATTGTTCGTGACTTGTTCTATTTGCCTCTTTCTTGTACGTGGTGCTTTGGAGTTTAAAGAAGGAGAAGGGTGCACGCCTATAACGGGATTTTCCAGTAATTTTCAGCTAGCCTCCGACGATCCAGGTAACTAGTAGTTATCTTAGAACAATAGTGATTAGGGTATTATTCGGTATTAGATTATTACGCTAGGAATTGTTTAAAATACTTTTTGAATGAAATTTTTGATGAAATTTGACATGAATATACTTGATGCATTCTTTATGAATATGGTATGCAGAAAAATAATTTTCGTATGAGTTTTAGTATTTATTTGATTTATCTGGTAATTTATGAGTTTATGGCTTATTTGCAAAAATAATTATTGAACGAATGTTATAATTGCTGAAATTATTTTTTGTGAAGCATGTTATATGTGTTATATGCATTTCATGCCTTGGAATAATTTTTGTCTACTGTCTACACTTTTATTTAATTGGTTTATCTGGTTTTGCATTTTCATACCTGTCAGTATATAAATCGTGAAAATTATTTCTGGAGGCCGAAAAATTCATTTCTTTACATATTATGTATTACTGTGAGTTTATTCATGTTATATGAATTTTTAGTAATTTTTGGGTGTTTATTTATATTTTTAATTATTATATTGGCTTTATTGAGTATTCTGTAAATTAACGTTTAAAAAATACTTTTAGAGTCCGAAAATTAGAAATAGAATTTGTAACATGACAGTGGAGCCATAATGGTCGTATGATAATTTTTGTGTTATTTTACTGTTCGTTTTTATTAGTTTAATAATTATTATTGTGTTTTTGTTATGAGTTTGTGGATAATCTTTTTAATTATTTAAGGGCTTGTTAATCAGAAAAAATTTGTGACCTTTTATGTTCTTGGAAGCTAGTGTTTAGTAGGTTACTGTGGTTATTATTGAGTATCATTATGTTTACGTTTGGTTTATGTAAAAATGATTAGTCGTGTATGTTTCATTGATTTAATAAGCCTTGGAGTTAATTGGTGGTGGCGTCAGACGCACACTGATGCATCAGACATAGTTTGGTTAGTGCGCCAGTCGCACAGTGTTGCGCTGAGCGCAAGCTCATGCGCCAAGCGCACAGTCTTGTGCAGTCTAATTTTTCGTATGATCTTGTATATATCTTCTACTTGTGTTGGTGATCTTATTTGATATGATGCACTTCTGATTGATACTGTTAGTGCTGTAAAAATTTTTTTTTTATTATATTTGTTGATGCATAGTGAAGTTCAAAATAATTATTTGAGACATTTGTTGTAAGTTTGTAAATTACTATTTTGAGGAATTTTGAAGAATTATCTTTGATGAATCGTGGGTATAAGGCCGGGTGGCATCCCTTCTCTCCTCTTTTTGACGAATGGTTTTGAGATGATTGATACTTATGATTTTTATTTATTGTGAGATAAGAACATCCGGTGGGATAGATGTTGTCCCCGGTGAAGAACATGCCAACCACCTGGTTTGCGAACCAGGGCTACACCTGGGTTAATTGTTGTCATCCGAGAGGTCAGGGAGTTCTGCGTTTTGCACCCTGCATCGGGAGTTTGGCCATTCTTAGACACAGGCAGTAGGGAACGTAACCCCATAGACTGACCTGGAGATTGTGATTTGACAAACCTTAGGAAGTGAATTGCGATTCACTGGCGTTCGATTTCTGACTCAATAACTTGTTGTACCTTTGTTTTATTATTATTCTAGAGTTGATTTACTCACTATATCTAGTTTACTTGATGTTGACTATCACTTGTGAGCTTTATGGTTTTGGGATGCATGTTATTGTTATCATAATCGTATGCTTTCCTTTCTTATTAATCTATGTCTGAATCATGCTTTGATTTCTTTTGTTCTGGGAACTGCTAGTTACTCCCCACTGACTGTGGAATTATATAATATGTCCTTGCAGATGGAAATGACTGCTAGACTAGTGACTGCGTGGGCTAGCCGAGTGTGGGTCGGTAAAGAGAGGAAACTTCTGGTGGTCTTTTTGGTAGATTAGTTCTATGCAGACAATAGGGAGTCTTATGTTATGCTAGGTCTCAAAGACATTTAGTTTTATTCGAGTTCTTTTGGGAGACTTGCATGTCTCGTAGTTTTTGGATGATGCTATATTCTCTTTTGATTTGGGATGTTCCTTTGATTAGGATTTTAATGTTTTCAGATATTTATTTTAGAATCTATGAAACTTTGGTTTGAGGTTATCTTTTGTTTTAGAGTAGCATAACCGTCCTGACGTTATTTCCGCTAACGTCTTTTTAGTAAATCTTGATTAGATATTGTTTAGTATCTTAGTAGTAGAAGGACGGTGTGTTACAGTTGGTATCAGAGCGTTTTGATACCAACTGTAACACCCCAGAATTTCAAAGCGGAAAAGAAGGAAATAATAATAGTATTATAGGACGATGGCGGAAACATCGTGTCCTGGGAATGCCACTTCTAATACGAAGGTATTTAAATAACTATGTTAAGAGACCAACTTAAATAAATAACTAAATCAGAGTATTCCAAATGAGAAAAGTCTAACTGGTAGTCTAGGCCTAAAACAACTATCATTTCATTCTCGCATCTCAACCCAACCCCAAAACCAAAGAAGATTCCCATCAACAAAACCTGCAAAATATGCAACAAACATCCACAATCAGTGGGGAGTAACTAGCAGTTCTCCCAGAACAAAAGAAATCAAAGTACAATTCAGACATATATTAATAAGAAAGGAAAACATAAGGTCAACACAACTATGACATGCATCCAAAATCATAAAGCTCTCAAGTAATACAAAAGATAAAATGAATAAATCATCTCAAGAGTACTTCAATAATAATAAAAACATAGATAAAATACATTATTGAGTCAGAAATCGAACGCCAGTGAATCGCAATTCACTTCCCAAGGTTTGTCAGATCGCAATCTCCAGGTTAGTCTATGGGCTTACATTCCCCACTGCCTGTGTTTAAGAATGGCCAAACTCCCGATGCAGGGTAGAACACGCAGAACTCCCTGACCTCTCGTACGACAACCATTAACCCATGTTTACCCCTAGTTCGCAAACCAGGTGGTTGGCATGTTCTTCACCGAGGACTACATCTATCCCACCAAATGTTCTTATCTCAAAAATAAAATCATAATTCATAAATATCATCAAAGTATCATTTAGCTCAAAAATATTCATCAAAAGGGATGCCACCCAGCCTTATAGCCATAATTCATCAAAAGTAATTCTTCAAAAATCATCCAAATAGTAACTTACAAAAGTACAAGAAATATCTCCAACCACAATACTTTGAATATCACTAAGCAGCAACAATGATAATGAAATAGTTTTTACAGCACTAACAATATCAATAAGAATTGCATCATATCAAATAAGATCACCAACCAGAAGTAGAACATACTACAAGATCATATCAAAAATTAGACTACACAAAACTGTGCGCTCAGCACCACACTGTGCGACTGGCGAACTAACCAAACGAAGTCTGACGCATGAGTGTGCGTCTGACGCCACCACCAATTAACTACAAGGCTTATTAAATCAATGAAACGTACATGACTAATCATTTTTACATAAACCAAACGTAAACATAATGATACTCAATAGTAACCACAGTAACCTACAAATCATCAACTTCCAAGAACATAAAAATTTTCAATTTATTTCTGATTATTAAACCCTTAAATAATTTTAAATGTTAATTTACAAAATACTCGGTAAAGCCAATAAAATAATTAAAAATAGAAATATATGCCCAAAAATTTCCAAAATTTCATATAACATGCATAAACCCACAGTAATACATAATATGCAAAGAAATAGATTTTTCAGATTTCAAAAATAATATTCATGATTTAAATACCAACAAACACGAAAATGCAAAAACAAATAAATCAATTATTTAAATCTTTAAACAGTAGGCAAAACTTATTCCAAGGCATTAAATACATACTACACACATAACATGCTTCACGAAAAATAATTTCAGCAATTATAACATTCATTCAATTATTATTTTGCAAATAAGCCACAATCGCTCCAGTCAAAGTGAAGAACAAGATGTTATAAACGTGCTGTCCAAATTTGAGAATGATCCAACGGTTAGATCTCCGGATATCGTTAATTTCGTGAAGGTGTGACACGAAAAACCGGGTTGAACCTTTCTCTTCTTTTTCTCTTCCCTTTCTCTCTTTCTTTTCTTGAAAATGGCGTGGGTTAAATGAGAATGATGCTCAATTTCTCTTATTAAAAATCAGAAGTTATTGGCAAGGAAAAATGAAGGGTTTAGGAGAATGTTAATGAGGAATTAAATGAGCGGTTACAAGATATTCAAAGGTTAGATTAATAAGCACCAAAACTCTTCATCCTCCACTCCATAATTGCTGATTTTCGGCCAGCATTATACGTCACACGTGATGCAACATTTCATCACCCAAGTCGGTCCAACAACGATACAAAAACGCTACGCGACAAAACTGCATCCTAAACGCCTGAATAAATAATGAAACTAATATAACCTTTAAAATAAATAACTAACAACTTAAAATAAATATATATAAATATATCACAACATATAAATATATATACACATTTTCATAACACGTTCCAAAATAATCTAAATAATAAATTATTTATTTTTACGAAAAATATCATTTTAAAACACCAAAAATAAAGGGTGAAAATTACGGGGTGTTACAATCACTCCCCCTTAAAAGAGTTTCGTCCTCGAAACTTCAAAACAACCAAGAGACAAAAGAAAAAACTCTAGATAAAGAACATTAAGAAAACAGAAATCGATGGATTTTAGTTAAGAATTAAACAACTTTGCAAGTATAAAATTTGATAACTCAAATAATATATATTTTATTTTGGAAGACCAAAAGAGTTGTATAGTAAAGAAGCACGGTAACAACCATCATTTATGCAATGTGAAAGAACCAAAGACAAGTAGAAAGTTTGAGGTAAAAACGTTTGCACAGTAAACTATAGGTAATTTTGTAAAAGAAGCAGGAATAAATATTTACTTAAAATTATAAAAGTATAAATCCGACCATACATAAATATTTTTAGAAAAGAAACGTAGAAGAAAAAAGTTCGCAAATAGATAGCCAAACCAATTTCAATAGAGGTAACCACACGGGCTTATACTCCACTTAAAGAGATAAGAACACTTTAATAAAGAGTAGCTAGTTGCTTTAGTAAAATAGCACGTACGAACACAAGTCATGACATATGTTATAAGAGCGTACGCCTCCTAAACATATATATAAAAATTAAAGTTCGCAAAAGAAATTGAAAACTTTAAAATAAATTTCACAACGACGAAACACTAATAATAAATAGGCGATAAAGTAATAAATTATTAACAACAATTATAAAATTTGCCAAGTCTACACAAATGCGCATGGAACCACCCACTGCAATCTAGTATCAACAAAACAATATTTGAAAGCCTTCTTGTCAAATCAATATTAAAGTTTAACGGCATCACCAAATATAAACTTAATGTCAACTCAAAAAGGAAATTAAATCAAATAGATAAAATGTGTCAACTTATCAAATTGACATACAAGTCAAAGGAATCACCAATTATGACTCAATATAAACTCAAACAAGTTTAAAATTTAGACTTATCAAATTGACATACAAGTCAAAGGAATCACCCATTATGACTTAATAAATTCTGGGTTTTAACTAGAAGCATATTATGTAATACCAACTAATAATTCCACACTCTGATACCAACTGTAACACCCCATAATTTAAAAGCGGAAATAAAGAAATAATAATAGTATTAATAGGACGATGGCGGAAACATCGTCTTCTGGGAATGTCACTACTACAAGAAATGCGTGTAAATAACTAAGTGATAAACCAACATTAGTAAATAGTATAATTAAATTCAAATAATTAGAGTAATATCAAAAAGATAAAACTAACTCTTCAACTAATTAAAAGTCTAGGCCTAAAACATCTAACATTTTAATGCTCCCATCACAACCCGAGCCCAAAACCAAAGAACATTTCCATCAACATCACCTGCAAAATATATCAACAAACATCCACAATCATTGGGGAGTAACTAGTAGTTCTCCCAGAACAAAATAAATCAAAGTACAATTCAGACATAGATTAATAAGAAAGGAAACATAAGGTCAAGACAACTATGACAAGCATGAAATATCATAAAGCTTTCAAGCAATACAAAAGATAAAATGAATAAATCATCTCAAGGGTAATTCAATAATAAACTAAATATATAGATAAATCAGTTATTGAGTCAGAAACCGAACGCTAGTGAATCGCAATTCACTACCTAAGGTTTGTCAGATCGCAATCTCCAGGTCAGTCTATGGGATTACGTTCCCCACTGCCTATGTCTAAGAATGACCAAACTCCCGATGCAGGGTAGAACACGCAGAACTCCCTGACCTCTCGGACGACAACAATTAAACCAAGTGTACCCCTAGTTCGCAAACCAGGTGGTTGGCATGTTCTTCACCGGGGACTACATCTATCCCACCGGATGTTCTTATCTCAAAATAAAATCAAAAATATCATCAAAGTATCATTCATCTCAAAAATATTCGTCAAAGGGATGCCACCCGGCCTATAACCATAATTCATCAAAAGATATCTCTTCAAAATTTCTTCAAAGTAGTAACTTACAAACTTACAACACATGTTTCAACAACAAATACTTTGCGCACCACAAAGCACAAACAACGACAATTAAAGAGTTTACAACACCAACAATATCAACCAGAAATGAATCACATCATACAAGATCCCCAACTCCAAGTAAAACTTACGTACAAGCACATACGAAAATCACGCAACACAAAACTATGTGCTCGGCGCATGAGCTTGTGCTCAGCACCAAACTGTGCGTCTGCCGCACGGACCATCCTGCGTCTGACGCATCAGTATGCGTCTGACGCCACCACCAATTAATACTAAAGCTCATTAAATCAGCGAAACGTACACAATTAAGGACTAAAAGTAAATATAATGATACACAATTATAACCACAGTAACTTAAAAATTATCAGTTCTCAAGAATATTAAAGGTCTCAATTTATTTCTAATTTTTAATCCCTTAAATAATTAAAAAGAATATCCTCAAACTCATAATAAAAACGCAATAAAAATTATTAAACTAATAAAAACGATCCGTAAAATTATCAGAAAAATTATCATACGACCATTATGACTCTAATAACATGGTAGAAATTTCATTTCTAATTTTCGGTCTCTAAAACTAATTTTAAACGTTAATTTACAGAATACTCAAGAAAGCCAATATAATAATTAAAAATAGAAATAAACGACCAAAAATTACTAAAAATTCACATAACATGCATAAACCCATGTTAATATAGATTATGCAAAGAAATAGATTTTCGACCTCCAAATATAATATTCACGATTTAAATACTAGTAAACACGAAAATGCAAAAATAGATAAATCAATTAAATATACCTGTAAACAGTACACAGAAATTATTCTAAGGCATGAAAAACATACTACACCCATAACATGCTTCACGATAAATAATGTCGGCAATTATAAAATTTGTTCACTATTTATTTTGCAAATAAGCCATAAACGCATAAATTACCAAATAAATCAAATAAATAGTAAAAATCAAACGAAAATTATTTTGCTGTACATAATATTCATACAGCATACATCAAGAACACTCATGTACAATTTCATCAATAATTTCATACAAAAAGTATTTTTAACAATTTCCTAGCGTAATAATCTAATACCGAAATATACCCTAATCTCTATCGTTCTAAGATAACTACTAGTTACCTGGATCGTCGGGAGAAGAACTGAGTCTAAAGAGACAATCACAAGTTACGCATGCAATCTAATTCCTCTTCGAACCCCAAAGCACAACGAACGATAATTGTAGCAACAAGTCACTAGGCGTTTTCTTCTTGAACATTGAAAAATCTCATTTCGTGCTGTTTTGGTCCGACCATGATTTTCGGCGATTGAAAGATCGTATTCACAATCGCTTCAGTAAAAGTGAAGCACAAGATGTTATAAACGTGCTTTCCAAATTTGAGAATGATCCAACGTTTAGATCTCCGGATATGGTTAATTTCGTGAAGGTGTGACAAGAAAAACCGGGTTGAACCTTTATCTTCTTTTTCTCTTCCCTTTCTCTCTTTCTTTTCTTGAAAATGGTCTGGGTTAAATGAGAATGATGCTGAATTTCTCTTATTAAAAATCAGAAGTTATTGGCAAGGAAAAACGAAGGGTTTAGGAGAATGTTTATGAGGGATTAAATGAGCGGTTACAAGATATTCAAAGGTTAGCTTAATAAGCACCAAAACTCTTCATCCTCCACTCCATAATTGCTGATTTTCGGCCAGCATGATACGCCACACGTGATGTACCATTTCATCATCCCAAGTCGGTCCATCAACGTTACAAAAACGCTACGCTACAAAACTGCATCCTAACACTAGAGGAAAAATTGTCATTTGCTGCTTTAAAAGGGCTGCGCTTGTGTTGAAAACCGCAACCCTTCCGTTAAGGGCTGCGGTCGGCCCAAAACCGCAGACCTTGGTTAGATAAAGGGCTGCGGTTTAGGGCCCGACCGCAGCCCCTTAAAGGAAGGGGTGCGGTTTACCACTCAACCGCAACCCTTTTTTTTATTTTTTAATCCCCACAGGGCCAAAACAAACCGCGCGCGCTCATTAATTTTACTTCCCTCCACACATTTTCGTTCCTCCAAACAGCGAAAAGAGCACCCACCCTCACACCCACCCTCACACCCACCCTCACACTTCGCCTCTCGCTCTCTTCGACCTCGCACTTGCTCACCTCCTCCCTGCAACTCGCACTTGCTCACCTCCTCCCTGCAACTCGCACTTCCCAACTCAACCACCGACAACATTAGCAACCCTAATTTCGCTGCCACGCCACCATCCTCGCCTCGCAACGCCTCCATCGAGAAAGAGCGTCGCCGAACCAGCAAATCACCTCTATTATGTGTTAAATTCATTGTAAGTTTTCTATTTTCTTGTAGTTTTCGTTCGATTGTTTGCTTTTCGCTCAAATTTTGATTGTTGTTTTGCGTTTTCTTGTTGTTGACTGATTTTCATGCATTTACTTAGTTTGAGTTAGTTTTGCTGAGTTTTGATGTCAGTTTTTGATTTTTTTTTAGTTGTTTGTAGATCTATAGTTGCTAATTTTGTAGAGTAAGTTTGCTCCTCTTCGCACTCCTCATTTCCAAATTTTCAATTATTTCAGGTTGGTATTTCAAAATTCTATCTTGTATAATTCTGCTATTAGGGCTTTGTGTCCATTTCAATTTAGCAATTTCCTGTCCATGTCTGTTGTTAGGGAAACAGGAGGTCTGTGGAGATAAGTTTTCTGTGGATTTTCGTAACGAGAGGGATAAGTTTTCTCACTCTCTCATCTCACTCTTTTGTAAATACTTAGCTTCGATCTCTTGATTTTTCCTTGTATAATCAATCTTAATGCACTGAAAATGTTGACAATAATGCTTTGCTCATATTAGATTTGTTGTTCGACTTTGCTCATATTATCTCATCGTTCATTCATGTCTGCAAATAGCTTTATTTTCTCCTATTTTTGCCTGCTAAATTTTTTGTCTCTTTTATGAGGATTAATAGATCAAATGATTGTATTGAATTAATGGTTTTATGATGGATGTCTAGAGAATTAGTCTCATTTGGTTAGTGTTTTGAAGAAATTTCTTGTTTTTTCGGTTGGTTTTTTAGCATTGTTGGTTGAATATTGATGCATAGTTTTTGGTTTTCTGAGTTGGTTAGTGCCTTATTGATTATGATATCCTTGCTTTGGTGAAATTTTATTGGTGGCTTTGTTTGATTTTTCGGTTTCGGGCACAATTAGTGTGCACCATTGTTCTTTGCCGATTCTTTTATTTTCCATTGTAGTCACTGGAAGATCACATCGCCTGCTACCTTCTATGCTACATATGGTGGAATAGCTGCCACATTTATTTCTATTTCCTTTCCTTTTGGTTATCTTCGCCTAGCAGAGAACTCCACAGAACAGCAAATGACCCATCAAAGGTATGACCAAAGAAAAAGCCACTGGTTTTCTGCTGTTGGTATGTCTTTTCTTTGATTGTTCATGGAAATTGTCTTCGATAAGCATTCAAATATTCAGTGAGAGAACATGATAGAACAGCCTAACTTTTTTTGTGTTCCCTTTGGCCCCATTTATATACCAGAGATGATGTAATAGAAATCCCAGGCCCGAATCTCATATCATGGTATAAAATGCACCATCGTGGTCCTAAGCGTCTTAATACTTACCGAGTTTACTATAATTAGAATTCATTGACCGCTTGCTTAAGCTAAATTGATAAGTCATATCTGCACGAATGTCTATCATGGTTTGATTGTAATTTCAAGTGGTACATATTTATGAAATTATAGAGCTTTCCTTGCACATATGCGATCGAAATGCTTGTAAAATTAAGAATCCATGTGATTTTGTCATCTCTTCTAAGTTTGAGTACAATATATATGGATAAAATTTGAGTGACTACAGTTTTTGAGGTATGTAGTTCAGATGATTATCTCTTAAATTTTCAAGGAAAGGCGATAAACTCTTCAAATGCCTTGAATATGCAAATTTATCTATTTCTAGACTCACTCTTTAGCTTAGGCCTTTGTTTCTTCATGCATTGGTTATTATTTCACTCTTTTTTTGCTTATTAAATAATCTTCTATTTAGATGATTTTTACCTGTATTTCATATGAGTTTCTTAAACGAAATACCAATGTCTAGAAATATCTTTAAATTCTACATTCCTTTTCATATTTAACTACAACTAGATGGCCTGCTTATCAGGGAATTGATTTGTAAGTGGCACATAGTCAAGCAAACATGTGGTTTTCTATATCCTGCACTCACTTTTGGAGATTGCTTCAACACTCAGCACCACTTTTGCACACCATCCACTGGAGCATATTGAGCAATATAACTTATCACTATGGTGCAGAAGCTCAAGCTTATCCTGCCCAGCAGGCCTTTTTGGGTCCTCTGGTTAGTTCCCTACCTTGCTTCAGATTTGAACACCAAAGATAAGCTGCAATTGCACCTAATTTACTCTCATTTCCTGTCTTTTTTTTTATCTCAACAAACATCAGGTAATGGATGATTTTGGGGTTTCGATTTTATCACAATTGGTTCTGATTTTATCTGTTTTGTTAAAGGTGTTCGTCAATTTGTTAATTGATTCTTCCTTTTTTAGTTCCATGAAATACCTAATTGTTCCTCTCATTTTTCTCTTCCCTTTTATGAATTTTTTCATCAGATGCTTAAAGATGCTGCATTTATTGACGTTATTGCCAAGGATAAGACTGATAAGGTACTCAATCTCAGACCATGTCATCCTTCTATTTATCCCCCTTCTATTAACTTAGCTTAGAATTCTTTTTCCGATTATGTTTTAGAAATTAGAACCATCCTATCCGAAGTTGATTGTTCGAGGATGAACCTTATTTATCCCCCTTTTCCCCTTAGTTGAAGATGATTGTTCGAGGAATTAGTATGGGCATTGTAGCCCCTTTGGGATCATGGTGTTGGTTTTATTGAATCTTTTTGGCATTGATTGATTGTTTCATGCATAAAGTTGGTGAATATTAGTTAGTTAATGATTTTTGTGGGGATTTCTTGGCCTACTATGCATCTAAGTGGTTATTTTAGGACTTCAATTGCCTTGATGATGAAATCATTTCAGTAGTGTATAGAAGCCGATCATGTACTATCTAAGTTGTTACGTCATAAATTTTGCTATGTAAAGAGTTAAGCTTTTTGCATTTTCACTAGTGGAAAAAAACACAAGGAGTTTTGAATTGCGATTTTAATTGTTATAATTAAACTAGGATTATAAGATACTTGTTGGTAAAAGAGTTTTGAACCAACACTAACAAGTTAATAATAATATTATGTTCACTTTTTCTAGCAATTGATAATTAATCACAACAAAAATTAACAAAATAAAACTAAAAAACCAAAAAAAAAAAAAGCCAATAAAACTAACTCCTTTGGCAATGGTGACTTGAACTATCTCCTCCCCCGTCCCCGCCCCGCGCCCCTCCCCGCTGCGCTCCCCACGACCAGCCCCCGCAGCCCTCCCCCCACTCACTCCCCGCGCCCCCTCCCCTCCTGCACTCCCCCCAGCCCCCTGCAGCCCTCCCCCCCCTGCACTCCCCCTACTTGTACTCCCCCCACCGCTCTTGCCCCCTGCTGCACTCCCCTGACTAGCCCCTGCAGCCCTCCCCCTGCTTGCACTCCCCCCGCACCCCCCCTTGCACCCCCCCTCACTTGCTTCCCCCGCTGCACTCCCCCCGACCAGCCCCCGCATCACTCCCCCTGCTGCACTCCCCCCGCACTCCCCCCGCTGTACTCCCCCCCCACCGCTGCCTCCCCGCTGCACTCCCCACGACCGGCCCTGCACCCTCCCCCCCCGCACTCCCCCCTCTTGTACTCCCCCTCACCGCTTTGCCCCCTGCCTGCACTCCCCGACTAGCCCCTGCAGCCTCCCCCTGCTGCACTCCCCCTGCACCCCCCCTGCTGCACTCCCCCACATTTGCTTCCCCCTCTTTGCACTCCCCCACGACCCGGCCCTGCATCCTCCCCCCGCTTGCACTCCCCCTGCACTCCCCCTGCTGCCCCCCGACCCGGCCCCCTGCAGCCCTCCCCCTGTTGCACTCCCCCCCACCTGCCGCCCCCTGCTACACTCCCCCTTCCCCTCCAACTGAAGATGAATTATGAAAATTATGCGAGAGAACGAAAAACAAGACAAATAAATATATTTAGCCGCATGTTAGGTCATATATAGTCCAATTGACTTAGTTTTTTGCATTTAGCCGCATGTTAGGTCATATATAGTCCCAATAGGTACATATATAACTATAAGAGTCAATTAAACTCCACTTATATGCTTTGAAACACATTTTCGGTAAATGAAGGACATTTCGGGCCGATTTTGGCCTTTACACTCCAATTCACTTTGTTTTTTGCATTTAGCCGCATGTTAGGTCATATATAGTCCTAATAGGTACATATATAACTATAAGAGTCAATTAAACTCCACTTATATGCTTTGAAACACATTTTGGGTAAATGAAGGTCATTTCGGGCCGATTTTGGCCTTTACACTCCAATTCACTTAGTTTTTTGCATTTAGCCGCATGTTAGGTCATATATAGTCCCAATAGGTACATATATAACTATAAGAGTCAATTAAACTCCACTTATATGCTTTGAAACACATTTTGGGTAAATGAAGGCCATTTCGGGCCGATTTTGGCCTTTACACTCCAATTCACTTAGTTTTTTGCATTTAGCCGCATGTTAGGTCATATGTAGTCCTAATAGGTACATATATAACTATAAGAGTCAATTAAACTCCACTTATATGCTTTGAAACACCCTTTGGGTAAATGAAGCCCATTTCGGGTCGATTTTAGCCTTTACACTCCAATTCACTTAGTTTTTTGCATTTAGCCGCGTGTTAGGTCATATATAGTCCCAATAGGTACATATATAACTATAAGAGTCAATTAAACTCCACTTATATGCTTTGAAACACATTTTGGGTAAATGAAGCCCATTTCGGGCCGATTTTGGCCTTTACACTCCAATTCACTTAGTTTTTTGCATTTAGCCGCGTGTTAGGTCATATATAGTCCTAATAGGTACATATATAACTATAAGAGTCAATTAAACTCCACTTATATGCTTTGAAACACATTTTGGGTAAATGAAGCCCATTTCGGGCCGATTTTGGCCTTTACACTCCAATTCACTTAGTTTTTTGCATTTAGCCGCATGTTAGGTCATATGTAGTCCTAATAGGTACATATATAACTATAAGAGTCAATTAAACTCCACTTATATGCTTTGAAACACCCTTTGGGTAAATGAAGCCCATTTCGGGATTTTAGCCTTTACACTCCAATTCACTTAGTTTTTTGCATTTAGCCGCATGTTAGGTCATATATAGTCCCAATAGGTACATATATAACTATAAGAGTCAATTAAACTCCACTTATATGCTTTGAAACACATTTTGGGTAAATGAAGCCCATTTCGGGCCGATTTTGGCCTTTACACTCCAATTCACTTAGTTTTTTGCATTTAGCCGCGTGTTAGGTCATATATAGTCCTAATAGGTACATATATAACTATAAGAGTCAATTAAACTCCACTTATATGCTTTGAAACACATTTTGGGTAAATGAAGCCTATTTCGGGCCGATTTTGGACTTTACACTCCAATTGACTTAGTTTTTTGTATTTAGCCGCATGTTAGGTCATATATAGTCCCAATAGGTACATATATAACTATAAGAGTCAATTAAACTCCACTTATATGCTTTGAAACACATTTTGGGTAAATGAAGGTCATTTCGGGCCGATTTTGGCCTTTACACTCCAATTGACTTAGTTTTTTGCATTTAGCCGCATGTTAGGTCATATGTAGTCCTAATAGGTACATATATAACTATAAGAGTCAATTAAACTCCACTTATATGCTTTGAAACACATTTTGGGTAAATGAAGGCCATTTCGAGCCGATTTTGGCCTTTACACTCCAATTCACTTAGTTTTTTGCATTTAGCCGCGTGTTAGGTCATATATAGTCCTAATAGGTACATGGCCCCCCTGCTACACCCCTAGCACAGCCCAGACACCCCCCCCCCCACCCCCGCCAAGACTCCTCGCCAAGACTCCCGCTGCCCCACCCCGCAACCCCCCGCTAGCCCCCCTGCTAGAACCCCACCCCACCTCACCCCGCCCCGCTACCCCCCATGCCGCCCCCGCTACACCCCTAGCACAGCCCAAAGACCCCCCCTCGCTTCCCTCCCCGCCCCCCCCCCCGCGTAACTCCCCGCGCACCCCCTTGCCCCCCGCCCCTATGAACCCCCGCTAGCCCCCCTGCTAGAACCCCACCCCACCCCAGCGCCCCTGCTACCCCCTTTGCCGCCCCCGCTACACTCCTAGCACGCCCCACACCCCCGGCTTCCCCTCCCCCTGCCCCCACCCCTCGCCAGCTAGCCCCCGCCAGCACCTCCCCCGCAACCCCCCTGCTAGCCCCCTGCGCCCCCGCTACCCCCCGTCGCCCCCTGCTACACCCCTAGCACACCCAAGACACCCCCTGCTTCCCTCCCCGCCCCCACCCCCCGCCAAGCACCCCCGCGGCCCCACCCCCGCAACCCCCTGCTAGCCATTTGTTTAGCCATTTGTTGTTGTATTGTAAGCCGCCATGTACTTACAACATCAACAAATTGAAAGTTGTTCTTGTGGAGTGGGTCTGTCCGAACTTCGCTTTGTAGTACTTGCATAGATATAGTTTCAACTCCAAATTATAGCGGTTTTGGTTTTATTTGCCGGGTTCTATCATCTCTAGAAAAGTTGCTTTTGAGGGATTCGGATGCTGATCTTGGTGGAGTTGTTGTAATGTCTTCATGGCTGTTCTTTGGTTGGTTATTTTTTTATGGTTGTGATCCTGCTCATATATTGCAATTCGAACATTCGAGGGCAGCCTCGAACTAATGTAATTTAGTTATTATTTTCTCTATATTCGTGTAAACAACATAATTTGTAATGAAAAATGATACTTATATATATATATATAAACTGTTTGGGAACATTTAGGACAAAAAAATCCAAAAAAAAAAAATTTTTTTTTTTTTTTTTTTGGGTCACAAGGGCTGCGGTTTTTGGAAAAACCGCAGCCCTTAGTGGGTTAAGGGCTGCGGTTAAGGGCTAAAACCGCAGCCCTTAACTCACCAAGGGCTGCGGTTTTGGCCCTTAACCGCAGCCCTTAACCCACTAAGGGCTGCGGTTTTTCCTTGACCGCAGCCCTTAACGCGCTAAGGGATGCGGTTAAAAACCGCAGCCCTTCCTAAATGTCAAGGGCTGCTAGTCTAATGGCTGCGGTCAAAAAACGCAGCCCTTGGGCCCTTTTTGACCGCAGCCCTTGGGCTTTTTTCCTCTAGTGTAAACTCCTAAATAGATAAAGAAAATAATATAACCTTTAAAATAAATAACTAACAACTTAAAATAAATATATATAAATATATCACAGCATATAAATATATATACACATTTTCACAACACGTTCCAAAATAATTTAAATAATAAATTATTTATTTTTATGAAAAAAATATCATTTTAATATAAACAAACACCAAAAAAAAATAAAGGGTGAAAATTACGGGGTGTTACAATCACTCCCCCTTAAAAGCGTTTCGTCCTCGAAACTTCAAAACAACCAAGAGACAAAAGAAAAACTCTAGATAAAGAACATTAAGAAAACAGAAATCGGTGGATTTTAGTTAAGAATTAAACAACTTTGTAGGTATAAAATTTGATAACTCAAATAATATATATTTTATTTTGGAAGACCAAAAGAGTTGTATAGTAAAGAAGCACGGTAACAACCATCATTTATACAATGTGAAAGAACCAAAGACAAGTAGAATGTTTGAGGTAAAAACGTTTGCACAATAAACTATAGGTAATTTTGTAACAGAAGCTGGAATAAATATTTACATAAAATTATAAAAGTATAAATCCGACCATACATAAATATTTTTATAAAAGAACCGAAGAAGACAAAAGTTCGTAAATAGATAGCCAAACCAATTTAAATAGCGGTAACCACACGGGTTATACTCCACTTAAAGAGATAAGAACACTTTAATAAAGAGTAGTTAGCTGCTTTATTAAAATAGCACTTACGAACACAAGTCATGACGTATGTTATAAGAGCGTACGCCTCCTAAACATATATATGAAAATTAAAGTTCGCAAAAGAAATTGAAAACTTTAAAATAAATTTCTCAACGGCGAAACACTAATAATAAATAGGCGGTAAAGTAACACTCCGTTTGTGTTGTGGAAATGGTATCTTTTGGATATTATTTATACTCGACACATGATAAATTAGACTAATTATGTGACACCCCTCATGATTGCTTTAAAGGGATTGAGGAGGCTACTCATTCCAACAAGATGCATCTTTCTTTTAGAGAGCTCATTTCCTTAGTTACTCCATAGTTAAGCGTGCTTGGCTGGGAGTAGTGTGGGGATGGGTGACCTCCTGGGAAGTTTCTCAGGGTGCGCATGAGTGAGGACAAAATGCGCCGGAAGAACTTGTGTTGGTTATTGAGGACAGTTGTTGGCCCTGGATGTGCATTGGTGATGGTATACTCGACCCCAGATGGGTCGGGGTGTTACAAATGGTATCAGAGCTAGCAATGATGAGCTAGCAATTATTAGTTGCTCTGATACCCATGCGCATCCATTTTCATGTTTGTTAGTATTTAAATCATGAATTTTTTTTTTTGGGGCCGAAAAATCTATTTCTTTGCATATTATGTATTACCATGGGTTTATTCATGTTATGTGAATTTTTGAAAATTTTTGGGCATTTATTTCTATTTTTAATTAATTTATTGGCTTTACTGAGTATTCTGTAAATTAACATTTAAAATTACTTTTAGAGTCCGAAAATTAGAAATAAAATTTGTACCATGTCAGTAGAGTCATAATGGTCATATGATAATTTTTGTGATAATTTACTGATTGTTTTTATTAGTTTAATAATTTTTATTGTGTTTTTGTTATGAGTTTGAGGATATTCTTTTAAATTATTTAAGGGTTTAATAACCATAAATAAATTGAGACCTTTTATGTTCTTGGAAGTTGATGATTTGTAGGTTATTGTGGTTATTATTGAGTATCATTATGTTTACGTTTGGTTTATGTAAAAATGATTAGTCTTGTACGTTTCATTGATTTAAAAGGCCTTGGAGTTAAGGTGGTGGCGTCAGACGCACGCTGATGCGTCAGACGTAGTTTGATTAGTGCGCCAGTCACACAGTGTGGTGCTGAGCGCAAGCTCATGCACTGAGCGCACAGTTTGTGTAGTCTAATTTTTCATATGATCTTGTACGTATGTTCTACTTCTGGTTGGTGATCTTATTTGATATGATGCATTTCTGATTGATACTGTTAGTGTTGTAAAAACTATTTCATTATCATTGTTGATGCTTAGTGATGTTCAAAGTATTGTGGCTGTAGATATTTGTTGTAAGTTTGTAAGTTACTACTTTGAGGATTTTTGAAGAATTACTTTTGATGAATTATGGGTATAAGGTCGGGTGGCCTCCCTTTTGACGAATATTTTTGAGCTGAATGATACTTTGATGATATTTATGAATTATGATTTTATTTTTGAGATAAGAACATCCGGTGGGATAGATGTAGTCCCCGGTGAAGAACATGCCAACCAGCTGGTTTGCGAACTATGGGTAAACCTGGGTTAATTGTTGTCGTCTGAGAGGTCAGGGAGTTCTGCGTGTTCTACCCTGCATTGGGAGTTTGGCCATTCTTAGATACAGGCAGTGGGGAACGTAAGCCCATAGACTGACCTGAAGATTGTGATCTGACAAACCTTAGGAAGTGAATTGCGATTCACTGGCATTCGGTTTCTGACTCAATCACTTGTTTTACCTATACTTTTATTTTTATAAAAGTACTTTTGAGATGATTTATTTATTTTTATCCAATTCACTTGCTATTTATTATTCATTTGCGTTACTTGTGAGTTATATGGAAGTAGATGCATATTGTAGTTGACTTGATTTTATTCTTTCCTTTCTTACTAATCTATGTCTGGAATAGACTTTGATTTCTTTTGTTCCGGGAGAACTGCTAGTTACTCCCCACTGATTGTGGATGTTTGCTGTATATTTTGCAGGTTTTGTTGATGGGAATCTTCTTTGGTTTTGGGCTCGGGTTGAGATGTGAGCATAAAATGTTAGATGTTTTAGGCCTAGACTTTTAGTTAGTTGAAGAGTTAGTTTTATCTTTTGGATATTACTCTAATTAATTTAATTATTTATACTATTTACTTATGTTGGTTTATCACTTAGTTATTTAAACGCATTTCTTGTAGTAGTGACATTCCCAGAAGACGATGTTTCCGCCATCGTCATATTAATACTATTATTATTTCTTTGTTTTCCGCTTTGAAATTATGGGGTGTTACAGTTGGTATCAGAGCAAAATGCTCCTAAACTCTGAAAAAGAGTTGCTAATGATTCTTTAGAATTATTAGTTAGCCATTGGATATAAATTTTGTTTAGAATTAAGTTTAGTAGTTTTACTATAATGAGAGTGTTTTGGGTAGAGTAAGTAAAGGGAAGCCTTATAGGAATGTGGTGTGCTCTCATGCTTATGTAGCATATGTTATATGTATAGTTACTTGTATTATTGGTGGAATTAGTCTACCATGAATGCTAATCTTATTTGCAGGGTCTCTTACACGTAATTTATTTTCTCTTTTATCAGAGTGCGCAGCGAAAGCGAAGTAATTTATAGCCTCATCGGTTTAGTTGTGTGTATAATTTGTTTTGTGTTTTGCAATTTAAAAATAAACTTTTATTTTAATTTTAATATAGTCATGTGTGTTGCATTGCATTTATTTTATTTGTTGGTTGCTTGATAGTAGATGTAATTGTTATCTGCGACGGTATATATTTTTTGTTCTTTTCCAATTATGTGTTGTTTTTCATGTGAGTACTACGTATCTGTTTTATTATTTACAAAACTTTCTAGTTTGAATTTATATTCCAAATTATATTTTAGATCTTTGAACTTAATAAATTTCATACCTATATTAGAGTTATTTTATGACTTTCAAATTTTCCTATTGTTAATATTTTGATATATTCTTTTGAAAAACAATTAATTTCAATTGTTTTATAATGGTTTGGAAAAAAGAAAGGGGTTATGAAATTGTCTTTCAATATATTCTTCAAATTTCTCTTACCGTCTTTGACCATATATATTTATAAATATTTTTCTTTTAATATTTTTATTTTTCATGCTAATCCTTGTTTAGCTATTAATTATGGTAATAAGTTTTGTAGTCTTTAAAAATGAAAGTACTTTAATGAGTTGTCTTGGTGTTAGATTGAAATGTAGACGCAAACTATTTTGTTTTAAAGGTTAGCATTCAACAACTTTTACTTTACTTACTTTTCTTATTAGCATTATTTTTCAAACTCAAATGCGTGAAAGGATCTCTTTTACTATTTGTTGTTTCTTGTTAAAATATTTAGTGCTTTCTCATTTCATAGCAAAATTTTGGTTGTTTTCATTACTTCTTATTTAATTCTCTGATTTTGACTGATCTGTTTTATATTCTTTGGAAAGGAAATTTATATACTCAGCATAAATTTTAAACTTGTTTGAGTTGATATTAAGTCATGATGGGTGATTATTTTGACTTGTATGTCAATTTGATAAGTCTAAATTTTAAACTTGTTTGAGTTGATATTGAGTCATAATGGGTGATTCGTGTGACTTTTATGTCAATTTGATAAGTTCACACATTCTATCTAATTTGATTTAATTTTCTTTTTGAGTTGATATTAAGTTTATATTGGGTGATTCCGGTAAACTTTAATGTTGATTTGATAAGAAGGCTTTCAAATATTGTTTTGTTGATACTAGGTTGCAATGGGTGGTTCCATGTACATTTGTGTCGACTTGATACTAAGTTGTTGAATGCTAGCCTTTAAAACAAAATAGTTTGCGTCTACATTTCAATCTAACACCAAGACAACCCATTAAAGTACTTTCATTTTCAAAGACTACAAAACTTATTACCATAATTAAAAGCTAAACAAGGATTAGCATGAAAAATAAAAATATTAAAAGAAAAATATTTATAAATATGGATGGCCAAAGACGGTAAGAGAAATTTGAAGAATATCTTGAAAGACAATTTCAAAACCCCTTTATTTTTCCAAACAATTATAAAACAATTGAAATTAAACATTTTTCAAAAGAGTATGTCAAAATATTAAATATAACAAAATGAAAGTCATAAAGTAACTCTAATATGGTTATAAAATATATTAAGTTCCAAGATCTAAAATATAATTTGGAAAATAAACTCAAAGTAGAAAGTTTTGTAAATAATAAAACAGATAGGTAGTACTCACATAAAAACAACACTTAATTGAAAAAGAACAGAAAATATATATCGTCGTACATAATAACATATACTTTCAAGCAACCATCAAATAAAATAAATGCAATGCAACACACATGACTATATTAAAAACATTAAAGCTCATTTCTAAATTGCAAAACACAACACAAATTAAAGACAACTAAACCGATAAGGCTATAAATTACTTCGCTTTCGCTGTGCACTCTGATAAAAGAGAAAATAAATTACATGTAAGAGGCCCTGCAAATAATATTAGCAAACATGGTAGTCTAATTCCACCAATAATACAAGTAACTATACATTTAACATATGCTCCATAAGCATGAAAGCATACCACATTCCCATAAGGCTTCCCTTTACTTACTCTACCCATAACACTCTCATTATAGTGAAACAACTAAACTTAATTCTAAACAAATTTTATATCCTATGGCTAACTAAAAATTCTAAAGAATCATTAGCAACTCTTTTTCAGAGCTTAGGAGCGTTTTGCTCTGATACCATTTGTAACACCCCGACCCATCCGGGGTCGAGTATATCGTCACCAATGCGCATCCAGGGCCAACAACTGTCCTCAATAACCAACACAAGTTCTTCCGGCACATTTTGTCCTCACTCATGCGTACCCTGAGAAACTTCCCAGGAGGTCACCCATCCCTACACTACTCCCAGCCAAGCACGCTTAACTGTGGAGTAACTAAGGAAATGAGCTCTCTAAAAGAAAGATGCATCTTGTTGGAATGAGTAGCCTACTCAATCCCTTTAAAGTAATCATGAGGGGTATTACATACACCCCCACTTGAGAAGAGCAACGCCCTCGTTGCGCCTGAGAACTCCACATATTCGGCCACAACGACCTGTGGGTCGCCCCAGCCTGGAAACTGATCGCCGGAGACTCCAGATATTCGGCCTGACGACCTCTGGGTCGCTCCTTATGACAAAGCAGCCCCAGAATCCTCCCCCACTAGGCGCTTGAGGACTCCTAATATTCGGCCTAACGGCTTTAAGTTCGCCCCAACACGCGGTCGTAGGGTTGCTCTGATACCAACTGTAACACCCCAAAATTATTATAAGGCATGAAAAACATACTACACCCATAACATGCTTCACGATAAATAATTTCAACAATTATAAAATTTGTTCATTAATTATTTTGCAAATAAGCCATAAACGCATAAATTACCAAATAAATCAAATAAATACTAAAACTCAAACGAAAATTATTTTGTTGCACATAATATTCACACAGCATACATCAAGAATATTCACGTACAATTTCATCATAATTTCATACAAAAAGTATTTTAAACAATTTCCTAGCGTAATAATCTAATACCGAAATATACCTTAATCTCTATCGTTCTAAGATAACTACTAGTAACCTGGATCGTCGGGAGAAGGACTAAGTCTAAAGAGACAATCACGAGTTACGCATGCAATCCAATTCCTCTTCTAACCACAAAGCACAAATGAACGATAATTGTAGCAACAAGTCACTACGCGTTTTCTTCTAGAACATTGAAAAATCTCATTTCGTGCTGTTCTGGTCCGACCATGATTTCACAATCGCGCCGGTCAAAGTGAATAACAAGATGTTATAGACGTGCTGTCCAAATCTGAGAATACTCCAACGATTAGATCTCCGGATATGGTTAATTTCGTGAAGGTGTGACAGGAAAAAACTGGATGAACCTTTCTCTTCTTTTTCTCTTCCCTTCCTCTCTTTCTTTTCTTGAAAATGGCGTGGGTTAAATGAGAATGATGCATAATTTCTCTTATTAAAAATCAGAAGTTATTGGCAAGGAAAAACGAAGGGTTTAGGAGAATGTTAATGAGGGATTAAATGAGCGGTTACAAGATATTCAAATGTTAGCATAATAAGCACCAAAACTCTTCATCCTCCACTTCATAATTGCTGATTTTCGGCCAGCATGATACGCCACACGTGATGTACCATTTCATCATCCCAAGTCGTTCCATCAACGTTACAAAAACTTTACGCGACAACACCGCATCCTAAACGCCTAAATAAATAACGAAACTAATATAACCTTTAAAGCAATTAACTAACAACTTAAAATAAATATATTTAAATATATCACAACATATAAAAATATATACACATTTTCACAACACGTTCCAAAATAATCTAAATAATAAATTAATTATTTTTACGAAAAATATCATTTTAATGTAAACAAACACCAAAAATAAATGGTGAAAATTACGGGATGTTACAATCACTGCCCCTTAATAAGAAAGGAAAACATAAGGACAAGACACCTATAACATGCATTCATATCTATAAAGCTCACAAGTAATACAAATGGAAACTAGATAACAAGTAAATAAGATAGAATGAATAAATCATCTCCAGATTTCTTAAATAATGATAAAAACAAAGGAACAACAAGTTATTGAGTCAGAAATGGAACGCCAGTGAATCGCAATTCACTTCCAAAGGTTTGTCAGATCGCAATCTCTAGGTCAGTCTATGGACTTACGTTCCCCACTGCCTGTGTCTAAGAATGGCCAAACTCCCGATGCAGGGTAGAACACGCAGAACTCCCTGGCCTCTCAGACGACAACAATTAACCCAGGTTTACCCCTAGTTCGCAAACCAGGTGGTTGGCATGTTCTTCACCGGGGACTACATCTATCCCACCAGATGTTCTTATCTCAAAAATAAAATCATAATTCATAAATATCATCAAAGTATCATTCAGCTCAAAAATATTCGTCAAAAGGGATGCCACCCGGCCTTATACCCATAATTCATCAAAAGTAATTCTTCAAAAATCCTCAAAGTAGTAACTTACAAACTTAAAACAAATATCTCCAACCACAATACTTTGAACATTATTAAGCATCAACAATGATAATGAAATAGTTTTTACAGCACTAACAGTATCAATCAGAAATGCATCATATCAAATAAGATCACCAACCAGAAGTAGAACATACGTACAATATCATATGAAAAATTAGACTACACAAAACTGTGCGCTCGGCGCATGAGCTTGCGCTCAGCATCACACTGTGCGACTGGCACACTAACTAAACTACGTCTGACACATCAGAATGCGTTTGACGCCACCACCAATTAACTCAAAGGCTTATTAAATCAATGAAACGTACACGACTAAACATTTTTACATAAACCAAGCGTAAACATAATGATACTCAATAATAACCACAGTAACCTACAAATCATCAACTTCCAAGAACATAAAAGGTCTCAATTTATTTCTGATTATTAAACCCATAAATAATTTAAAAGAATATCCTCAAACTCATAACAAGTCGTTCCATCAACGTTACAAAAACGTTACGCGACAACACCGCATCCTAAACGCCTGAATAAATAACGAAACTAATATAACCTTTAAAACAATTAACTAACAACTTCAAATTAATATATATAAATATATCACAACATATAAAAATATATACACATTTTCACAACACGTTCCAAAATAATCTAAATAATAAATTATTTATTTTTACGAAAAATATCATTTTAATGTAAACAAACACCAAAAATAAAGGGGTCTCCTAATATTCCGCTCTGATACCAACTATAACACCCTAGAATTTCAAAGCGGAAAAAGAAAGAAATAATAATTGTATTATGGGACGATGGGGTAAACATCGTCTTCTGGGAATGCCACTTCTAATACAAAGGTATTTAAATAACTATGTTAAGAGACCAACTTAAATACATAATATCAATAAATAACTAATTCAGAGAATTCCAAATGAGAAAAGTCTAACTAGCAGTCTAGGCCTAAAATAACTATCATTTCATTCTCGCATCTCAGTTGCAAAACCTGCAAAATATACAACAAACATCCACAATCAGTGGGGAGTAACTAACAGTTCTCCCAGAACAAAAGAAGTCAAAGTCTATTCCGGACATAAATAAGTAAGAAAGGAAAGAATAAAGTCAAGTCAACTACAATATGCATCCACTTCCATATAACTCATAAATAACGCAAATGAATAATAAATAGCAAGTGAATTTGATAAAAATAAATAAATCATCTCAAGAGTACTTTTATAAAAATAAAGTTATAGGTAAAACAAGTGATTGAGTCAGAAACCGAACGCCAGTGAATTGCAATTCACTTCCTAATTAAGGTTTGTCAGATCGCAATCTCCAGGTCAGTCAATGGGCTTACGTTCCCCATTGCCTGTGTCTAGGAATGGTCAAACTCCCGATGCAGGGTAGAACACGCAGAAATCCCTGACCTCTCGGACGACAGCAATTAACCCAGGTTTACCCCTAGTGCAAACCAGGTGGTTGGCATGTTCTTCACCGGGGACTACGGCCCTGTTCTTTTGGACTTATTTTCAGCAAAAATAAGTAAAAATAAGTTCAGTTCAGCAAAAATAAGTAAAAATAAGTCCAGTTCAGCAAAAATAAGTTCAGTATTACAATTAATGTTGTAATTATTATTCTTGTTTCCGATATTACTATTAATATTGTTATTATTATTAATATTATAATTATAATAACGATGAATTTGTAATTTTTTTTATTTTTTTTTTATTTTATTTTTTGTTTTATTCTAATATTTTTTTCTTTATTATTAAGGAATTATTATTAATTATTATTATTATTATTACTATTATTATTTATTATTTATTATTTATTGTCATTATTATAATTATTTATTATTGTTATTATCGATCTTTTATTAAATAAAATGTACCATCACTAATTTCTGCAAATTGTCTATTTTGATTAGTCTTGTGTATTTTAAATGGACCATCTGGATATCTAATAATTTCTTCTTCAATGGTTTTTTCGTTTTTATTCATTATTCATTATTCTTGTTTAATTACTCGTTCATATTCTACTTCTATTTTCTTTCTTAAAAGTAATTCGGGAAATCACTGTGAATATTCTTTAGTGATCTTCTTTCCTAATATTTCATACCCTTGTTCTTCTAATTCTATTGGTAACTTAGTATTACTTGACTCTGGTTTGTCAATTTTACAAAACTATTCATATTACTATTTGCTACAGTGAAAAGTGCTACAGTAAAAGTATTGTTCACTATTCACTATTCACATATTTTACGCGTTAGCCGCCTAACTTTTGTCCCGTTGTAACTATTACAAAGTTTATCTGTTACATGATAAAATATCTCTATTTTACAGTGCTTATCTTTGTAGACAGATGTTTTATTCTGGTACGCTGTGTTCTATCTCTGTAGTTGATACTGCAGTGTTAGATGATTCAGCTCTATCTTCATAACTGTCCATATCTTCGATTATTGGTACAATCATTTGCTTAACTCCACACATCTTACATGAGTGGTTATTATTTTGTTGCATCCAACTGCAATATCTTTTCAAAGTATCTTCAGTTAGAAAATTCCTTGGTAAATACCGTGTAACTGGCGCTTGATCTAGGTGGAGCAGGCTCCATATCCATGACTTAATGGTTTCGACTGCATCATGGCCGTATGATTTTCTTTGAGATATAATTAATGTGTTTAACTCTCTATGATTTATCCAGACATAAGTCTTGACCATGCTAAGCAAGGCTTCATAAATTGCTTTTATCTTGACTGCCCTCTTTTCTCTGAGGAGGTCTGGTATCTCATTGCGATTTAATTCTGGCTGTGCCTTAATTTCTTCGGGAAAGATAAAATTTGCTGTACAGCCCATTTTAACAACCCTAATACATGGTTTTATCTCGGAGAAAGTAACTTCGCCTGGGGCGGTATAGCATCTTACAAAAATCATGGGAGATTTTGTAATATGCAAGTAACTTTTAGCTGCTTTATATAGATCGAGAATTGATGATAGCTCCTCTCCATTCAAAGGTATATACTGAATTAAGAAGGCCATAATCATAAGCTCGCTTTGATTAAATTTGCATTGCAACCAGGCAACGCTATTAACTCGTTTACCCTTTTTATAGGGTTAGTAACATATCCACCTTCGATCTCTCCATGGCGGTCTTTTGTGGTTATCTCTGGGAAGGTATTTAGCCTATTGGCAATAAGTAAGAAATAATCTATATATTGGCGAACTTGAGGGATCATTGTTTGTTTGGTACCTAAGGTTAATTTTTCCTTAAAAGAAGTGGTATCTGGTATTAAGCTTGGAAAGTTTATTTCATTGATAGCTGGAGTAGAGTTATTAGCTTGATTGGGGTTATAGGTTTGTAGGGACATACTTCGTTTGAAAGGGGAGTTAACTTTTATTGTGATAACTCGGCTTTTATATTTTTGGCTAGTGCCAATATCTGCTTGCTCCATATTAGGATTGCTGGAAGGGGCTTCTCTTTTTATAGAAGCAAATTCTTCCATTATCTTTTTGAGTTGTATCTTGAGCTCCTGATTTTCTATAATCAGTTGTTGAACTATGTCTTGAGAGATAGTCTGCAAAACAGTTTTCGCTAGTTTTTAGTAATTCGATATTAAACTCATACTGGTTAATATCTGCTACAATCCCGTTTATCTCCTTCCTCGTAATTGAATCCTCGCAATTTTTGGGTTAGCCAACTTTTAACAGCTTCTATTATCCCGTTCGATTATAAATTTACTATAAACTATGTAACATTCAAATTTTTTAATTCCATATTTTACTGCTTTTAACTCTTTTTTATTTATATCCCAATTGATTTCATTTGCTTTGAATGTTCCTGAGTGATATCGACAAACATATTCATTTTTATCGTTTTTATATCTATACTTTAATACTGCTCCGTAACCGTTATTAGTTTCACTAGCATCTGTTTCTACTATCCATGTAAATTCTTTGTCTTCATCGGGAAAACTTAGTTTTGGTAACTTTCCGACTAATTCTTTAATTTTTTCTAAAGTCTTTGTGTCGGTATCATTCCATCTAAAATCGTAGTCTTTCTTTAGTTTTTTAGTTAATGGTTCGAGTATATTGTGATAGTTTAGGGATAAATTCTCTAACCCTGATTAACTATTCCTAAGAACTTTTGTAATTCCTTTTTAGTATTAATTTCTTGTTGAAATTCTATAATTTTTTGAGCTATATGGTCTTGCATTTTTATTCCAGCTTTATCTATTTCAAATCCTAAGAATTCAATCCGAGTTTTAAATAATTCCATTTTCTTTTGCTTAAAACTATACCACTAGTTTTAATTATTTCTATAAACTGTTCTAATAACTTATAATGTTCTTCTTGAGTTTTCGAATAGATTAGTATGTCATCAATGTAGACTACATAATTTGATAATTGATTTAAATATTTATCCATAAATGCTTGGAATCTTCCCCGGGGCATTTTTATATCCAAAAGGTAATACATTCCATTCATAAAATCCATTAGGGACTTTGAATGCTGTTAATTGTTTAGATTCTTCAGTTAATTTTAATTGGTGAAAACCACTTTTACAATCAAACTTTGAAAAATAATTGTAACCTTGTATTTGCCTCATTTTAAGTATCTTATTTGGTATGGGGTAATTATATGTAATTGTTTTTTCATTTAGGATTCGATAATCTATAACCATTCGGGTTTTTCCTCTTTTTGTTCGAGTGATTATTAACTATAAATGCACCGCTACTATGTTTTGAGTTACTTGGTCTAATTAATTGGCCAGCTAATAGTTCCGTTATATGCATTTTAAATTCCTTTTCATCTCTTTGGGTATTATTAAAGGGTTTTTGTGATATTATGCTATTCGGGTCTTTTAATGTCATTTTTATTTCCGTTTTATGCTTATGCCAATTTTCTAATGGATTGTCACTACATAGTTCTTCTAATTGGTTTTTCAAAGGAGTAAGTTTATCTAAATGTAATATTCCTATTTCTATTATGTCAAGAGTGTTACTTTCTTTTTTAGTATGCATTTTTTGGACTATTTTTGCTTCTGTACCTATTGCACATTTTTCCCACTCATTTGGTAATCGTTCTTTATTAGTAACTACCTTGGCTTTTAACTTATGTCTACAAGGGGTAAATAGGGTAAGAAATTCTTTATCTATACTAAATGGTTTATATTGGTTTAAGAAATTTGTTCCTAATATAATATCTTTTCCTATTAATTCAAAGCAATATACCTTAGGTATAAGTAAGATTTTATCCCAAATTTGTATTTTTACGTTTGTTTGATAAAGTGTAATTCTACTGCTATTGTTATTAAATCCATTTATTTGAAAAGGTGAACGTAAGGTTTTCCATTCTGGTAAACAATTTTCTTTCAATATTATTGTATTATCTGTTCTGATTATAAATTTATTATTTATTATTTATTATTTATTATTTATTATTTATTATTTATTATTTATTATTTATTATTTATTATTTATTATTTATTATTTATTATTTATTATTTATTATTTATTATTTATTATTTATTATTTATTATTTATTATTTATTATTTATTATTTATTATTTATTATTTATTATTTATTATTTACTATTTACTATTTATTATCTAATATTTACTATTTAGTATTTACTATTTACTATTTATTGTTTACTATTTATTATTTATTTTTTACTATTTACTATTTACTATTTACTATTATTTATAATTTATAATTTATAATTTATAATTTATTATTTATTATTTATTATTTATTATTTATTATTTATTATTTATTATTTATTATTTATTATTTATTATTTATTATTTATTATTTATTATTTATTATTTATTATTTATTATTTATTATTTATTATTTATTATTTATTATTTATTATTTATTATTTATTATTTATTATTTATTATTTATTATTTATTATTTATTATTTATTATTTATTATTTATTATTTATTATTTATTATTTATTATTTATTATTTATTATTTATTATTTATTATTTATTATTTATTATTTATTATTTATTATTTATTATTTATTATTTATTATTTATTATTTATTATTTATTATTTATTATTAGTATTAGTATTTATTATTTATTATTTACTATTTACTATTTAGTATTTACTATTTAGTATTTAATTCTTATTATTTATTATTTGTTATTTATTATTTATTATTTATTATTTATTATTTATTATTTATTATTTATTATTTATTATTTATTATTTATTATTTATTATTTATTATTTATTATTTATTATTTATTATTTATTATTTATTATTTATTATTTATTATTTATTATTTATTATTTATTATTTATTATTTATTATTTATTATTTATTATTTATTATTTATTATTTATTATTTATTATTTATTATTTATTATTTATTATTTATTATTTATTATTTATTATTTATTATTTATTATTTATTATTTATTATTTATTATTTATTATTTATTATTTATTATTTATTATTTATTATTTATTATTTATTATTATTATTATTTATTATTTATTATTTATTATTATTATTTAGCAAAAATTAGTTCAGTTCAGCAAAAATAAGTTCAGTTCAGCATATATAAGTAAAAATAACATCAGTTCAGCAAAAATAAGTAAAAATAAGTTCAGTTCAGCCAAAATAAGTTCAAAAGAACGGGGCCTACATATATCCCACCGGATGTTCTTATCTCAAAATTAATATCATAATTCATAAATATCATCAAAGTATCATTCAGCTCAAAAATATTCGTCAAAAGGGATGCCACCCGGCCTTATACCTATAATTCATCAAAAGTAATTCTTCAAAAATCCTCAAAGTAGTAACTTACAAACTTACAACAAATATCTCCAACCACAATACTTTGAACATCACTAAGCATCAACAATGATAATGAAATAGTTTTTACAGCACTAACAGTATCAATCAGAAATGCATCATATCAAATAAGATCACCAACCAGACGTAGAACATACGTACAATATCATATGAAAAATTAGACTACACAAAACTGTGCGCTCGGCGCATGAGCTCGCGCTCAGCACCACACTATGCGACTGGTGCACTAACCAAACTACGTCTGACGCATCAGAATGCGTCTGACGCCACCACCAATTAACTCCAAGGCTTAGTAAATCAATGAAATGTACACGACTAAACATTTTGACATAAACCAAACGTAAACATAATGATACTCAATAATAACCACTGTAACCTACAAATCATCAACTTCCAAGAACATAAAAGGTCTCAATTTATTTCTGAATATTAAACCCTAAAATAATTTAAAAGAATATCCTCAAACTCATAACAAGTCGTTCCATCAACGTTACAAAAACGTTACGCGACAACACCGCATCCTAAACGCCTAAATAAATAACGAAATTAATATAACCTTTAAAACAATTAACTAACAACTTAAAATAGATATATATATAAATATATCACAACATATAAAAAAATAAACACATTTTCACAACATGTTCCAAAATAATCTAAATAATAAATTATTTATTTTTACGAAAAATATCATTTTAATGTAAACAAACACCAAAAATAAAAAAGGGGTCTCCTAATATTCCGCTCTAATACCAACTATAACACCCTAGAAGTTCAAAGCGGAAAAAGAAAGAAATAATAATAGTATTATAGGACGATGGCGGAAACATCGTCTTCTGGGAATGCCACTTCTAATACAAAGGTATTTAAATAACTATGTTTAGAGGCTAAGTTAAATAAATAGTATCAATAGATAACTAATTCAGAGTATTCCAAATGAGAAAAGTCTAACTAGCATTCTAGGCCTAAAATAACTATCATTTCATTCTCGCATCTCAACCCGAGCCCAAAACCAAAGAAGATTCCCATCAACAAAACATGCAAAATATACAACAAACATCCACAATCAGTGGGAGTAACTAGCAGTTCTCCCATAACAAAAGAAATCAAAGTCTATTCCGGACATAGATTAGTAAGAAAGGAAAGAATAAAGTCAAGTCAACTACAATATGCATCCACTTCCATATAACTCACAAGTAACGCAAATGAATAATAAATAGCAAGTGAATTGGATAAAAATAAATAAATCATCTCAAGAGTACTTTTATCCAACCTTTTAAAAGTAGGAAGTTCCAACTATTCACGACAATAGTGGGGAGTAACTAGCAGTTCTCCCATAACAAAAGAAATCAAAGTCTATTCCGGACATAGATTAGTAAGAAAGGAAAGAATAAAGTCAAGTCAACTACAATATGCATCCACTTCCATATAACTCACAAGTAACGCAAATGAATAATAAATAGCAAGTGAATTGGATAAAAATAAATAAATCATCTCAAGAGTACTTTTATCCAACCTTTTAAAAGTAGGAAGTTCCAACTATTCACGACAATAGTGATTTGGGTGATAAAAGCATGAAGTTCACTGTTCATAAGAATGGGCAAATCTGAGCCTTCCCTCCTGCTACCTCTAAACCGCACGATTTATTTTTTTTCCCTTCTCCTTTGGCTGTACTGATACACGTATCTCTTTCTCTTTCTCCATCATCTTTTCCAGATCTAAAAAATTTAGGGTTTTCGCTATGGCAGATCACGCAGAATCGACTGTTCTCCCAATTCTGATTCCGAATTCGTGAGGTCAGGTAATAGTTCCTCTTCAAATCATCATAGTTCATTTTCATTTTTCTTCAGGTTTATCTTAGTTTGAATTTTTCTCCATGTGCTTTTAAGCTGCCCTTTGATTGCTTTGCTCACTCCTCTGCTGTTTTCTTAAACCCTCCAACAGATCGCACAAATTATGTAGTGCATGCAACTGTGGAAGCTCCTTTCTCTAAGCAAGAGGTTAGGTTTTCTCTCTCTAAATCTCCTTTTTTTCATGCAGGGATTGAAATTAATAGTTTGATTTTATTTTTGTTTAAAATTTTGGATTGGAATCATGTAACTCTACTTTCTTATTTTTCCTTATAGAAACTGTAAATATGGTAATTGTTTAGCTTAGGATTTTTAACTTTTTAAAACCTGTTTCTGGCAAGATGTATTTGGTTGTGAGATAATGCTATTGCAGCTTTATTTTTTCCCTCATTGCTTACTCTTAATGTTTGGTCCTCGTGCTTTGGTGGGACTTCATGTCCCATAATGTTGTAATTTATCATCCTTGTAGTCACTTCATGTCCCTACCTTGGATTTGAATGATGCCAGTAGATGGATTGAAATCATGAATGGCATATCAAATCTTTTATTTAAAAAACATTATGGAGTTGCTTTTCATGTTATTGTTTGTAGAAATTGGGTTTCATTTACAAAAGACCTAATTTTCTTTTACATGGCTAAATCTTTTTGCAGCTCAAATGGTGCTGTATATAGACAATTCGACAGGAAAGGAGCCTTTTCTATTTGAAACATGCTCTAGACTAAGTGTTCTTTTTGTGACATCAAAACATCGGATGTAGAAGAACCCTGGGGTTGGGAAGTTGAGAACATTGGAGTTATCTTCCTGAAGAGAAAGTTGCTTACATAGTCCCCTAATTAAGTGGAACTTCCTAGGAACTATGTGTTTAAGAATTACTTCCCATGATCAACAAACACCTTAATTTATGGCTTTATCCACTACCTAAGAATTGGAGCTCCATGGGAAAAACAACCTCCCAGGGAGTGTTACTTCCTATGATCAACCAGACGACCCCTAAATTATTACCAAGTGCACAAATCAAGTTACCAGATGTGTATCAGTATGAGGTAAGTTATGTGTCCAAGTCAATGTCTGAGCCTCCCGAAAAGGCAAAAATTGCTGCTGCTTGAAATGTTTTTACCATCAATAGCAAAGGGGATGTTGGAGTCACCTATGATAGACATGATCGAGGAGCATGATTTGTGAACTATTTCGCCTTAATGCTTTCCTCCATGTTCTTTTGCATGTAGTAAGGATGTATATTAAGGAGAAAGACTCCAAAATTCTTTTCCACTGCTTTTCTCATCATATGTAACTATGTAAGATTTAATTGTTTGCACTATTTATTATTGTCTTTGATGAGTAAAATTAGGTACTGTCTAGAAGATTTATGGAATAATATACATGCTTGAAGCATTATAATGGATTTTTTTCTCGGACACATGCATATTCCAAGAGCCTGTTTTCTGACATTACTTTTGGCATAGTCCTGAAAATCTTCCCTTTTGTCTGCAGAGCAAAATGTTTGAAGGTGCAATCTTCCTAGATTATGGATTTGATCTTGGTTCTGGTCGGCTTGTTCCTGGTATAGTCTATCTAACTTGAAGCTAAAGCTATTTGGAGCTCGTTTTATGATCGTAGTTATTTGCTTGCATAATCCTCCCCTGTTATTCCCATTAAGAACACAGTTTTTGCTTCTCACCAGAAGACAACTTATACAGAGCATCTTTGTTCTAAATGCAGAAGAAAGACTTTCATTTGACCCATTGTTTTTTTGACATAGAATTGTTGATAGGTGATTACCATCTAGACTATTCTTTACACCTCTAATTGTCACATAGTTGATTTGTAGGAATCTGGTCTCATGTGCAATACATTTGCTATTGAAAGTTTGAAACCTCAATAATTTGTTAAATAATTTATTGCTTGATTTATCACCAAGACTATGAATTGTCATTCTATATTACATCTAATCATCATAACAGGAGAATCTCATAGTTGTGGCATGCTCCATGCATGATCATTGGATTTTTTGGTTAGTTTAAACTTGAATGCATGTTGAACATGATGCTCAGATAATCTGGTTTGGTTATAATTTACAAACTTAATTGCTACAACATCAAAGTGCTCTAGAATATTATAGCTATTGCACATTTGACTTAAATACTTATGCTGACCTCATCACATGACTTGATACTAAGTATCAAACTTTTCCGACTTCCTCTGCTCTTTTCTTTTTTGAGCTGTCTTAAAAGCTCTTATAGATGATGACTTGTTATACTTACGGGTAGAGTTTGCACTTTTAGAGCCAAACAAAGTCGCCAGTGTTTCAATTGAGAACTTCCACATGGTAACCTTTTTTTTTACTACGCCATGATATTCATTTTTTTCCTAGAACTTGTCTTTACCATCAAATTTTTTTCCCTTACAGGCTCTTGCGAGTACTGCAATGGATGCAATGAAGGAATCTAGAGTTCCTGATATCCTAGATTCAGTAATGCATCTATTGTTTGATATCTAGAAAACATGAAATTGCATCTTCTACCTATTTACATTGTGCTTTGCTTCTGGTGCAAATTTTTGTTTACATAAAGATGGATTTTGATGAGTTATGTGCACTTGCAATCAGCACACACCAACTGGAAGGTCGTGAAGGTTGGGATCATATTGCAACTACTACCTTTGAGCATTTTGAGCTGGAAGGCAATCGTATTATCATTGTTGAGGAGCTTGCTAGGGTATGTATTGTTTTACCAAAAAACAATAGGAAATTATACAGAGCAACCTTATGTTATAGACATTTTGCAAACATGGCAATTAATGAAATGACCTTAATATTTAGAAAATTATCTATGGTAACCCTAGAGAGATCTTCTTGAATAGGGTTATTTTGGAAAACTGTTGAAAGTGCAAAGCTGTTACCATTGATAATTTCGCAATATCAATCACAAATTTATGCTTGTTTGTTAAACCTCTGATAAAACTTGCAGGAACTGAATTATGGACCTACTGCTCATTCAATTGTAAGAGATTGGATTAGGAGTTCTGATGGAAAATTGAGTTTCTTTGGCTATACAAATTTTTTGCATGGAGTGACTATTTGTAGCTCAAATTTAAGACATCGTCATTTGCTTCTACTATCCTATAGATGCTCTCATAAAAAAACGATTGAATTAGATTCATGCCTAATTTACAGGTTATTCAGGATAGTTTTCTTTTCTTTTTCCCTATTTGGGAAAGCATAGGAGGATGTGTATAAAGAAAAAAAATGTTCATGTGGGTTTGATCTCACCATTTTGTCTTTATAATGAGCACTGTGTTCATATTGGGAATAATAGGGGAGGATTATGTAAGCAAATAACTTTAAAAGCAAAATTTAGGGTGATTCTAAGGAGAGGAAGTGACGCGATTCTTTAAAAAATCATTTTTGTATAAAGAAGATAAATTCGGATTTAAGATGTACAAAATATCTTCTTTTTGTACATATTTTGTGATGGTACAACATTTTTATGCCAATGCAAGATTATTTAAAGTCAAATAGACGCTTAGGTTCAATCCATGGCTTTTGTCATACCAAATTCAAAAGAGCATAATATTTAACAATATCTGATTGAAAAAGGGCAAAAAAATCTCAAAGGGAAAAAAAGTAATTACATGAGGGAAAGAGCTAAATTAAACTTATGTTTTTTTGACTTCCCACTTTCTTTTTTTTGGGGCTACATTACCTTCCTCCACACCAACAATTCACCTTTCAACGTGAAACCCTAACAAACGATAGCAAATTTTACTCTCAACACGATTGTGCATAGAATAGTAGATATCACAAAACTCAAACTGAAAATCCATAAAATAAAACTAAAAATAGTTGAATTCATGAAAACATAAATAAGAACCCACCTCTTTAATTGCTTCAACCAAAATCAGCACATCTAGCTAGACTCCCGTCTTGCGAGTTTCAAATATTTCCAGCTAAAGCAAACATTCTGCAATATTTGAAAAAAGTATAGGGGGTTAAAAAAAGATTTAACAAATTAATTATAATTAGTTTGAAGGAAAGAGAAAGTGACGAAAATTCTTACCGAAAACAAACCACACTATAAAAAAAGTTTTAGTCAGTTGTGGTTGTTAAAAGTAGACTAGCAGAGGTTTAACAGAGGATGAGCAAAAAGAATGTTATGTAGAAAGGCTTAGTGTAATTTTGAGCCAAATTTCCTTGCAAAGTTATATCTAATAAAATGTTTGGTTAAATCTTCTACATTTAATGGTAACTGCACGCTAATTTTTTTAAGAGATTACTATAGTTGAAATGGTTGTATAAATCTTTTAAGAAATGTATAAACATGAACTTATGTCTATCCCTTCGCTCTCTCTTATCTATTTCTAAGGAGAGACTTAAACACTTAATAGACCGAAAGGCATATCCCAAATTTGTGCTATATGTATCTTTTTTTGCAACTAAACTTAGTCTTGAACTACGAACTCAAATTATATTCACTAGCTAGCTAAAAATAGCAAACTTCAACAAAATTATGTTGCTACTTTCACTAGATCATTATGCAAAGACTTATTCAACGATAAGGCATGTCCAAAACCAATGATATTCGTATCCTGGTTGCAAAATCAAATTACATTAATTACACCATTTGTTTCAAAATATAAAACATAGACGTTGTACAAAAATATTCGTTTCAAAATACTTCATAGTATATTAACGCTTTACAAAAATTTACTTTGACTACAAATATCACTTATATTTAAGTAAAAATTAAAAAAATTATGCCATTAGTTTCATCTTGAAAATTGCTATAGTATTATTATTTTCTTCTAATTTTTTATCAACTTGAATTCAGAGTACGAAATTAATGGATGCAGTTCGACCTTGAATATCGCGCTTGCCTTACATTTTGAAACCGGGGGGGAGGAGGTAGCAACCTAATAGTAGATATGAACAAGAAACTTGAACAAAATTAATCATGTTACTATATTCACTAGATTATTATCGTAATACAATTATCTTCATCAAGATAACTTGACTACAATATCTTGGGTAACATAAGGAATCACTTTTTTACGTATTCCCTGATTTGTCCATCACAAGTTGCATAACTAAAAATGCTAATATAGCAAGCCATAAACATGTTATTAGTGTAAATACGTGTATGCTACTTTACCAACATCAACACAAATCTAGCTACTGCTAGCCTAACGCGTGCAACGCGCGCTATCCAACCACTAGTAAAAATAAAAGTATAGGTAAAACAAGTGATTGAGTCAGAAACCGAACGCTAGTGAATCGCAATTCACTTCCTAAGGTTTGTCAGATCGCAATCTCCAGGTCAGTCTATGGGCTTACGTTCCCCACTGCCTGTGAATGGCCAAACTCCCGATGCAGGGTAGAACACGCAGAACTCCCTGACCTCTCGGACGACAACAATTAACTCAGGTTTACCCCTAGTTCGCAAACCACGTGGTTGGCATGTTCTTCACCGGGGACTACATCTATCCCACCGGATGTTCTTATCTCAAAAATAAAATCATAATTCGTAAATATCATCAAAGTATCATTCAGCTCAAAAATATTCGTCAAAAGGGATGCCACCCGGCCTTATACCCCTAATTCATCAAAAGTAATTCTTCAAAAATCCTCCAAGTAGTAACTTACAAACTTACAACAAATATCTCCAACCACAATACTTTGAACATCACTAAGCATCAACAATGATAATGAAATAGTTTTTACAGCACTAACAGTATCAATCAGAAATGCATCATATCAGATAAGATCACCAACCAGAAGTAGAACATACGTACAATATCATATGAAAAATTAGACTACACAAAACTTTGCGCTCAGCACCACACTGTGCGACTGACACACTAACCAAACTACGTCTGACGCATCAGAATGCGTCTGACGCCACCACCAATTAACTCCAAGGCTTATTAAATCAATGAAACGTACACGACTAATCATTTTACATAAACCAAACGTAAATATAATGATACTCAATAATAACCATAGTAACCTACAAATCATCAACTTCCAAGAACATAAAAGGTCTCAATTTATTTCTGATTATTAAACCCTTACAAAATTTAAAAGAATATCCTCAAACTCATAACAAGTCGTTCCATAAACGTTACAAAAACGTTACGTGACAACACCGCATCCTAAACGCCTAAATAAATAACGAAACTACTATAACCTTTAAAACAATTAACTAACAACTTAAAATAAATATATATTAATATATCACAACATATAAAAATATATACACATTTTTACAACATGTTCCAAAATAATAAATAATAAATTATTTATTTTTACGAAAGATATCATTTTAATGTAAACAAACACCAAAAATAAAGGGTCTCCTAATATTCCACTCTGATACCAACTGTAACACCCCAAAATTTTAAAGCGGAAAAAGGAAGAAATAATAATAGTATTATAGGACGATGGCAGAAACATCGTCTTCTGGGAATGCCACTTCTAATACCAAGGTATTTAAATAACTATGTTAAGGGACTAACTTAAATAAATAATATCAATAAATAACTAATTCAGAGTATTCCAAATGAGAAAAGTCTAACTAGTAGTTTAGGCCTAAAATAACTATCATTTCATTCTCGCATCTCAACCCGAGCCCAAAACCAAAGAAGATTCCCATCAAAAAAACCTGCAAAATATACAACAAACGTCCACAATCAGTGGGGAGTAATTAGCAGTTCTCCCAGAACAAAAGAAATCAAAGTCTATTCCGGACATAGATTAGTAAGAAAGGAAAGAATAAAGTCAAGTCAACTACAATATGCATCCACTTCCATATAACTCACAAGTAACGCAAATGAATAATAAATAGCAAGTGAATTGGATAAAAATAAATAAATCATCTCAAGAGTACTTTTATAAAAATAAAAGTATAGGTAAAACAAGTGATTGAGTCAGAAACCGAACGCCAGTGAATCGCAATTCACTTCCTAAGGTTTGTCAGATCGCAATCTCCAGGTCAGTCTATGGGCTTACGTTCCCCACTGCATGTGTCTAAGAATGGCCAAACTCCCGATGCAGGGTAGAACACGTAGAACTCCCTGACCTCTCGGACGACAACAATTAACCCAGGTTTACCCCTAGTTCGCAAACCAGGTGGTTGGCATGTTCTTCACCGGGGACTACATCTATCCCACCGGATGTTCTTATCTCAAAAATAAAATTATAATTCATAAAGATCATCAAAGTATCATTCAGCTCAAAAATATTCGTCAAAAGGGATGCCACCCGACCTTATACCCATAATTCATCAAAAGTAATTCTTCAAAAATCCTCCAAGTAGATTACAAACTTACAGCAAATATCTCCAACCACAATACTTTGAACATCAATAAGCATCAACAATGATAATGACATAGTTTTTACAGCACTAACAGTATCAATCAGAAATGCATCATATCAAATAAGATCACCAACCAGAAGTAGAACATACGTACAAGATCATATGAAAAATTAGAATACACAAAACTGTGCGCTCGACGCATGAGCTTGCGCTCAGCACCACACTGTGCGATTGGCGCACTAACCAAACTACGTATGACGCATCAGAATGCGTCTGACGCCACCACCAATTAACTCCAAGGCTTATTAAATAAATGAAACGTACACGACTAATCATTTTCACATAAACCAAACTTCAGCATAATGATACTCAATTGTAACCACAGTAACCTACAAATCATCAACTTCCAAGAACATAAAAGGTCTTAATTTATTTCTGATTATTAAACCCTTAAATAGTTTAAAAGAATATCCTCAAACTCATAACAAAAATACAATAAAAATTATTAAACTAATAAAAACAATCAGTAAATTATCACAAAAATTATCATACGACCATTATGACTCTACTGATATGGTACAAATTTTATTTCTAATTTTCGAACTTTAAAATTAATTTTAAATGTTAATTTACAGAATACTAAGTAAAGCAAATAAATTAATTAAAAATAGAAATAAATTCCCAAAAATTTCTAAAAATTCACATAACATGCATAAACCCATGGTAATACACTATATGCAAAGAAATAGATTTTTTGGCCCAAAAAATAATATTCATGATTTAAATACCAACAAACACAAAAATGCAAAAACAGATAAATTAATTAGATAAATCTGTAAACAGTATGAAAAAATTATTCCAAAGCATGAAATACATACTACACACATAAAATGCTTCACGAAAAATAATTTCAGCAATTATAACATTCGTTCAATAATTATTTTGCAAATAAGCCATATACGCATAAATTACCAAATAAATCAAATAAATATTATAACCCAGACAAAAATTATTTTTCTGCATGCAATATTCATACAGCATACATCAAGTATATCCACGTCAAATTTTGTCAATAATTTCATTCAAAAACTTTTTAAACAATTCCTAGCGTAATAATCTAATACCGAAAAATACTCTAATCTCTATCGTTCTAAGATAACTACTAGTTACCTGGAACGTCGGGAGGAGAGCTGAGTCTAAAGAGATAGTTAAGAGTTACACATACAATCTAATTCCTCTTCTAACCCCAAAGCACAACGAACGATAATTGTTGCAACAAGTCACTAGGCGTTTTCTTCTTGAACATTGAAAAATCTCATTTCGTGTTGTTCTGGTCCGACCATGATTTCCGGCGATTGAAAGATCGTATTCACAATCTCTCCGGTCAAAGTGAAGGAAAAGATGGTATAAACGTGCTGTCCGCATTTGAGGACGATCCAACGGTTAGATGTCCGACTACGGTTATTTTTGTGAAGGTGTGACAGGGAACAAAAACCGGATGACTCGTCTGATTGAAACGATAGCTGCAGTCGCGTATTTCCATTTCTTCAAAAACAAATTGTACGACAAGCAAGATCTTTTCGAGTAGATGGATTTTGACTACTCACACGTCCAATTCGGATAAAAAACGAAGGAGATATGATGCAAACAAAATAGGGGTGCAGAAATAGCCGAAAGTGCGGAAGAGAGAAGAAGAGGAGTTGTTATGCACGAATTTCCTGACTTATTTCCAACTGTAACACCCCAGTTGGTATCAGAGCAAAACGCTCCTAAAGTCTGAAGAAGAGTTGCTAATGATTCTTTAGAATTATTAGTTAGCCATAGGATATACAATTTGTTTAGAATTAAGTTTAGTTGTTTCACTATAATGAGAGTGTTATGGGTAGAGTAAGTAAAGGGAAGCCTTATGGGAATGTGGTGTGCTCTCTTGCTTATGGAGCATATGTTATATATATAGTTACTTGTATTATTGGTGGAATTAGTCTACCAAGTTTGCTAATCTTATTTGCAGGGTCTCTTACAAGTAATTTATTTTCTCTTTTATCAGAGTGCGCGTGTAAGTAATTTATAGCCTTCTCGGTTTAGTTGTATTTAATTTATTTTGTGTTTTGCAATTTAGAAATAAGCTTTAATTTTATTTTAATATAGTCATGTGTGTTGCATTGCATTTATTTTATTTGATGGTTGCTTGATAGTATATGTTATTATGTACGACGTTATATATTTTCTGTTTTTTTTCAATTAATTGTTGTTTTTATGTGAAAACTACGTATCTGTTTTATTATTGACAAAACTTTCTACTTTGAGTTTATATTCCAAATAATATTTTAGATCTTGTACCTTAATATATTTCATAACCATATTAGAGTTACTTTCTGACTTTCAAATTTTGTTATTTTTAATATTTTGACATACTCTTTTGAAAAATGTTTAATTTCAATTGTTTTATAATGGTTTGGAGAAAGAAAGGGGTTTTGAAATTGTCTTTCAAGATATTCTTCAAATTTCTCTTACCGTCTTTGACCATCTATATTTATAAATATTTTTCTTTTAATATTTTTATTTTACATGCTAATCCTTGTTTAGCTTTTAATTATGGTAATAAGTTTTGTAGTCTTTTTTAAATGAAAGTACTTTAATGAGTTGTCTTGGTGTTAGATTAAAATGTAGACGCAAACTATTTTGTTTTAAAGGTTAGCATTCAACAACTTTTACTTAACTTATTAGCATTATTTTTTTTTTCAAACTCAAATGCGTGAAAGGATCTCATTTACTATTTGTTGTTTCTTGTGTAAATATTTTGTGCTTTCTCATTTCATAGCAAAATTTGGTTGTTTTCAATACTTCTTATTTAATTCTTTGGTTTTGACTGAACTGTTTTATATTCTTTGAAAACGAAATTTATATACTCAGTCTAAATTTTAAACTTGTTTGAGTTCATATTAAGTCATAATGGGTGATTCCTTTGACTTGTATGTCAATTTGATAAGTCTAAATTTTAAACTTGTTTGAGTTGATATTTAGTCATAATGGGTGATTCCTGTGACTTGTATGTCAATTTGATTAGTTGACACATTTTATCTATTTTGATTTAATTTTCTTTTTGAGTTGATATTAAGTTTATATTGGGTGATTCAAGTAAACTTTAATGTTGATTTGATAAGAAGGCTTTCAAATATTGTTTTGTTGAAACTATGTTGCAATGGGTGGTTCCATGCACATTTGTATCGACTTGGCAAATTTTATAATTGTTGTCAATAATTTATTACTTTATCGCCTATTTATTATTAGTGTTTCGTCGTTGTGAAATCTATTTTAAAGTTTTCAATTTCTTTTGCGAACTTTAATTTTCATATATATGTTTAGGAGGCGTACGCTCTTATAACATATGTCATGACTTGAATTCGTAAGTGCTATTTTAATAAAGCATCTAGCTACTCTTTATTAAAGTAACACCCCGTCCTTCCTCTACTAAGATACTACACAATAACTATTCTAGATTTAATTTCTGGGGTGTTACAAATGGTATCTGAGCAACCCTGCGACCGCGCGTTGGGGCGACCCTAAGGCCGTCAGGCTGAATATTAGGAGTCCTCAGGCGCCTAGTGGGGGAGGGTTCTAGGGCCGCATTGTCATAAGAAGCGACCCAGAGGTCGTCAGGCCGAATATCTGGAGTCTCCGGCGATCAGTTTCCAGGCTGGGGCGACCCACAGGTCGTTATGGCCGAATAAAAGGAGTCCTCAGGCGCAACGAGGGCGTTGCTGTTCTCAAGTTGGGGTGTATGCACTACCCCTCATGATTGCTTTAAAGGGATTGAGCAGGCTACTCATTCCAACAAGATGCATCTTTCTTTTAGGGAGCTTATTTCCTTAGTTACTCCACAGTTAAGTGTGCTTGGCTGGGAGTAGTCGAGGGATGCGTGACCTCCTGGGATGTTTCTCAGAGTGCGCATGAGTGAGGACAAAATGCGCCGGAAGAACTTGTGTTGGTTATTGAGGACAGTTGTTGGCCCTGGATGCACATTGGTGACGATATACTCGACCCCGGATCGGTCGGGGTGTTATAGTTGGTATCTGAGTGTGGTAGACGGTTATGCTACTCTAAAACAAAAGATAACCTCAAACCAAAGTTTCATAACTTCCAAAAGAAATATCTGAAAACATTATAATTCCAATAAAAAGGAACATCCCAAACCATAATAAAACATAACATCATCCAAAACTACGAGACATGCAAGTCTCCCATAAAAACTCAAATAAAACTAAATGTCTTTAAGACCTAGCATAACATAGGACTCTCTATTGTCTGCATAGAACTCATCTACCAAAAAGACTACCAGAAGCCTTCTCTCACTACCAACCCACACTCTGCTAGCCCAAGCAGTCACAAGTCTAGCAGTCATTTCCATCTGCAAGGATATATTAAATAATTCCACAGTCAGTGGGGAGTAACTAGCAGTTCTCCCAGAACAAAAGAAATCAAAGTCTATCCCAGACATGGATTAGTAAGAAAGGAAAGAATAAAGTCAAGTCAACTACAATATGTATCCACTTCCATATACCTCACAAGTAACGCAAATGAATAATAAATAGCAAGTGAATTGGATAAAAAATAATAAATCATCTCAAGAGTACTTTTATAAAAATAAAAGTATAGGTAAAACAAGTGATTGAGTCAGAAACCGAACGCCAGTGAATCGCAATTCACTTCCTAAGGTTTGTCAGATCGCAATCTCCAGGTCAGTCTATGGGCTTACGTTCCCCACTGCCTGTGTCTAAGAATGACCAAACTCCCGATGCAGGGTAGAACACGCAGAACTCCCTGACCTCTCGGACGATAACAATTAACCCAGGTTTACCCCTAGTTCGCAAACCAGGTGGTTGGCATGCTCTTCACCGGGGACTACATCTATCCCACCGGATGTTCTTATCTCAAAAATAAAATCATAATTCATGAATATCATCAAAGTATCATTCAGCTCAAAAATATTCATCAAAAGGGATGCCACCCGGCCTTATACCCATAATTCATCAAAAGTAATTCTTCAAAAATCCTCAAAGTAGTAACTTACAAACTTACAACAAATATCTCCAACCACAATACTTTGAACATCACTAAACATCAACAATGATAATGAAATAGTTTTTACAGCACTAACAGTATCAATCAGAAATGCATCATATCGAATAAGATCACCAACCAGAAATAGAACATACGTATAAGATCATATGAAAAATTAGACTACACAAAACTTTGCTTGGCGCATGAGCTTGCGCTCAGCACCACACTGTGCGACTGGCGCACTAACCAAACTACGTTTGCTACATCAGAATGCGTCTGACGCCACCACCAATTAACTCCAAGGCTTATTAAATCAATGAAACGTACACGACTAATCATTTTTACATAAACCAAACGTAAACATAATGATACTCAATAATAACCACAGTAACCTACAAATCATCAAATTCCAAGAACATAAAAGGTCTCAATTTATTTATGATTATTAAACCCTTAAAGAATTTAAAAGAATATCCTCAAACTCATAACAAAAACACAACAAAAATTATTAAACTAATAAAAATGAACAGTAAAATAACATAAAAATTATCATACGACCATTATGGCTCCACTGACATGGTACAAATTGCATTTCTAATTTTCGGACTCTAAAAGTATTTTTAAACGTTAATTTACAGAATACTCAATAAAGGCAATATAATAATTAAAAATAGAAATAAATGCCCAAAAATTACCAAAAATTCATATAAAATGCATAAATAGATAATATGCAAAGAAATGAATTTTTCGGCCCCCAGAAATAATTTTCACGATTTAAATACTGGCAGACACGAAAATACAAAAACAGATAAACCAATTAAATAAACCTGTAAACAGTAGGAAAAAATTATTCCAAGGCATGAAATACATAAAAAACATATAACATGCTTCACGAAAAAAAAAATTCGGCAATTATAACATTCGTTCACTATTTATTTTGCAAATAAGCCATAAACGCATAAATTACCAAATAAATCGAATAAATACTAAAACTCAGACAAAAATTATTTTTCTGCATACAATATTCATACAGCATGCATCTAGTATACTCACGTCAAATTTCATCTAAAAATTTATTCAAAAAGTATTTTAAACAATTCCTAGCGTAAAAATCTAATACCAAATAATACTCTAATCTCTATCGTTCTAAAATAACAACTAGTTACCTGGAACGTCGGGAGAAGAACTTAGTCTAAAGAGATAGTTAAGAGTTATGCATAGAATCTATTTCCTCTTCTAACCCCAAAGCACAACGAACGATAATTGTAGCAACAAGTCACTAGGCGTTTTCTTCTTGAACATTGAAAATATCTCATTTCGTGCTCTTCTGGTCCGACCATGATTTCCGGCGATTGAAAAATTGTATTCACAATCACTCTAGTCAAAGTGAAGATCAAGATGTTGTAAACGTGCTGTCCAAATTTTAGAATGATCCAACGGTTAGATCTCCGAATATGGTTAATTTCGTGAAGGTGTGACAGGAAAAACCGGGACGAACTTTTCTCCTATTTTCACTTCTCTTCCTCTTCTCTCTTTTCTTTGAATATGACGAGGCTTAATGAAGAATGATGTTGAATTTCTCTGATTAAAAATCAAAATTTATTGGCAAGGAAAAATGAAGGGTTTAGGAGAATGTTAATGAAGGATTAAATGAGCGGTTACAAGATATTCAAAGGTAACTAGTAGTTACATAATTAGTCGTTATTTTTCATGATATATTTCATGTGTCGCAGTTGCGCAGGTATCAGTCGAGCCGAATTTGAATTTTGAAGAGCGGCCTGTTCGTATATTGGACCGTCAGAACCGTGCTCTGAGAAGGAAGGTGATTCCCTTGGTTAAAGTACTTTGGAGAAGTAAAAAGTACGAAGAAGCTACTTGGGAAACCGAAGAGTCGATGCGACTGAAATACCCGGAACTATTCGTTTCAGGTATTCTTTGTGTGCTTGTCTTATTTGTGTGTGTTTTCGATGTTTCGAGGACGAAACTTTATTTAAGGAGGGGATATTCTAACAACCCATAATTTTGCTACTAGTTTTTCGCAAAAGTTTTCCCTAAAACTATTATTTTCTCTAAATCAATGATTTTTATTTTTATAATTTTGGGAGCCGAATTATTATTTTTATTCTATGGCGTGCTAAAGTGTCTATTATATTTATATTATAATATAACTTATTATAATTATTTTCTTTATAAAGTATTTTCAAAGTTTAGGCGCGATTTAGGAAGTTATCGATTTATCGCGTAACGGACTTTTGATGCATGGACCTTTGATGACTTGGGCCGAAATTTTCTTGGTGTGATTGGGCTTGGACAGCCGTCCATGTGGTGGGAGAAGGGAGAAGTTTTCTTCTTTCATTTCTTTTTTATTTTTTTTTATTTTGATGACTCTTTGTATCTTGTATCCTTCATAACCCCCCTCATCATTTCTCCTAATAAACCCATTTTATTTATTCCTTTAAACACTGCAAAATCTGATTAAAAAACAGAACTTCATTGCTGCCATATTCTAAAAAAATTCGGACATCATCACCTTCATCATTCTCTCTCAAATTTTTCCATTTCTACTCTTCATCAATTGTTCGTGACTTGTTCCATTTGCCTCTTTCTTGTACGTGGTGCTTTGGGGTTTGAAGAAGGAGAAGGGTGCACGCCTATAACGGGATTTTCCAGTAATTTTCAGCTCGCCTCCGACGATCTAGGTAACTAGTAGTTATCTTAGAACAATAGTGATTAGGGTATTATTCGGTATTAGATTATTACGCTAGGAATTGTTTAAAATACTTTTTGAATGCAATTTTTGATGAAATTTGATGTGAGTATACTAGATGTATGCTGTATGAATATTGTATGCAGAAAAATAATTTTCGTAGGATTTTTAGTATTTATTCGATTTATATGGTAATTTATATGTTTATGACTTATTTGCAAAATAATTATTGAACGAATGTTATAATTGCTGAAATTATTTTTTGTGAAGTATGTTATATGTGTTTTATGCGTTTCATGCCTTGTAATAATTTTTCTCTACTGTTTACACGTTTATTTAATTGGTTTATCTGTTTTTGCATTTTCGTGCCTGTTAGTATATAAATCGTGAAAATTATTTCTGGAGGCCCAAAAATTCATTTATTTGCTTATTATGTTTTAGCGTGAGTTTATTCATGTTATGTAAATTTGTGGTAATTTTTGGGCATTTTTTTCTATTTTTAATTATTATATTGGCTTTATTGAGTATTCTGTAAATTAACGTTTATAATTACTTTTAGAGTCCGAAAATTAGAAATAAAATTTGTACCATGACAGTGGAGCCATAATGGTCGTATGATAATTTATGTGTTATTTTAGTGTTCGATTTTATTAGTTCAATAATTATTATTGTGTTTTTGTTATGAGTTCGTGGATAATCTTTTTAATTATTTAAGGGATTGTTAATCAGAAATAATTTGTGACCTTTTATGTTCTTGAAAGCTGGTGTTTAGTAGGTTACTGTGGTTATTGTTGAGTATCATTATGTTTAGTGTGGTTTATGTAAAAATGATTAGTCGTGTACGTTTCATTGATTTAATAAGCCTTGGAGTTAATTGGTGGTGGCGTCAGACGCACGCTGATGCGTCAGACGTAGTTTGGTTAGTGCGCCAGTCGCACAGTGTGGCGCTGAGCGCACAGTCCGGTGCAGTCTAATTTTTCGTATGATCTTGTATATATGTTCTACTTGTGTTGGTGATCTTATTTGATATGATGCATTTCTGATTGATACTGTTAGTGCTGTAAAAACTTTTTTTTATTATATTTGTTGATGCATAGTGATGTTCAAAATATATATTTGAGACATTTGTTGTAAGTTTGTAAATTACTATTTTGAGGAATTTTGAAGAATTATTTTTGATGAATCATGGGTATAAGGCCGGGTGGCATCCCTTCTCTCCTCTTTTTGACGAATGGTTTTGAGATGATCGATACTTATGATTTTTATTTATATTGAGATAAGAACATCCGGTGGGATAGATGTAGTCCCCGGTGAAGAACATGACAACCACCTGGTTTGCGAACTAGGGGTACACCTGGGTTAATTGTTATCGTCCGAGAAGTCAGTAAGTTCAGCGTGTTCTACCCTGCATTGGAATTTTGGCCATTCTTAGACACATGCAGTGGGGAACGTAAGCCCATAGACTGACCTGGAGATTGCGATCTGACAAACCATAGGAAGTGAATTGCGATTTACTGGCGTTCGGTTTCTAACTCAATAACTTGTTGTACCTTTGTTTTATTATTAGTCTAGAGTTGATTTACTCACTATATCTAGTTTACTTGATGTTGACTATCAGTTGTATCACTTGTGAGCTTTATGGTTTTGGATGCATGCTATTGTTATCATGATCGTATACTTTCCTTTCTTATTAATCTATGTCTGAATCATGCTTTGATTTCTTTTGTTCGGGGAGAACTGCTAGTTACTCCCCACTGACTGTGGAATTATATAATATGTCCTTGCAGATGAAAATGACTGCTAGACTAGTGACTGCGTGGGCTAGCCGAGTGTGGGTCGGTAAAGGGAAGAAACTTATGGTGGTCTTTTTGGTAGATGAGTTCTATGCAGACAATAGGGAGTCTTATGTTATGCTAGGTCTTAAAGACATTTAGGTTTATTCGAGTTCTTATGGGAGACTTGCATGTCTCGTAGTTTTTGGATGATGTTATGTTCTCTTCTGATTTGGGATGTTCCTTTGATTAGGATTTTAATGTTTTCAGATATTTCTTTTGGAAGCTATGAAACTTTGGTTTGAAGCTATCTTTATTTATTGTCTTAGAGTAGCATAACCGTCCTGACGTTATTTCCGCAAACGTCTTCTTAGTAAATCTTGATTAGATATTATTTAATATCTTAGTAGTAGAAGGACAGGGTGTTACAGTTATACCAACAACAACAGTTCTCACAACAACAATCAAGGTCAAAGGAGATAAGGAGACAATAATAAGAGAGTGTTTGTCTGTAAGAAGTACAATAAGAGTCATCCAGGTTTCACATGTCAGGGCGAAAGAATTAAGTGTTTTCAATGTAGAGAACTAGGACACAAGGCCAATCAGTGTCCAAATAGACAAACTGACCAAAGTGGACAAAATAGGGGAAACAACAACAATGGAAATGGCAATCGAAACCAATACCAGACCAATAATCGCCCTACCAATCCTCAACGTCCAAGCAACAATGGTAATCAAGCCACTCCAAATGCTACTCAGAGCAACAACCAAGTCAATGGAAATATATGCACGCCCAAATTTTGGCAAAATTCACATCATGAGCAGAACTGAAGCAGACACCAACAATAGCGTCGTGACGGGTACTTTTCTCGTAAACTCTAACCCTGCTTTCTTACTCTTTGACTCTGGGGCGTCTCATTCTTTTGTTTCTAAGTCTTTTGTGGAAAAGTTTTCCTTAAAACCTTCATCGTCGTGTCTAGCCAACATTGTCATGTCCATCGGAACTAAAATCCCATGTAATACCCTTTTTTTAAGACATTCCTATTACCATAGCCGAAACTGATCTACCTGCCGACCTAATCTTGTTTTCCTTGAAAAACTTTGATGTTATCTTAGGAATGGACTGGTTGAGTAGATATCAGGCAAAGATTGAGTGTCATAAGCAAAAAGTGACTCTTAAAGGACCAAAAGGGAATAGGATATCTTCCCAAGGGGTTGTATTTACACCTGAAATCAAGATTATCTCAGCTTTGAACCTTCAAACTTACATTAGAAAAGGTTACCTAATGTACCTGTGTCACATGAAGGATATAAGTAAAGAAGATGAGAAGATGCCCAAATTCCTGTTGTTTGCGATTTCCCGGATGTATTTCCAGAAGAGATTCGAAGAGCGCCACCAGAGAGAGAAGTTGATTACAAGATCGATGTAATTCCTGGAACATGCCTATTTCTAAAGCACCATATCGAATGGCCCCAGCAGAAACAAAAGAACTGAAAGTGCAATTAGAAGAACTCTTGGAGAAATGATATATAAAACCAAGTGTCTCACCCTGGGAAGCACCAATGTTGTTCGTTAGGAAGAAGGATGGTTCTCTAAGACTATGCATCGACTATAGGGAGTTGAACAATGTCACTGTCAAGAATAGATGCCCACTTCCTAGAATCGAGGATTTATTCGATCAATTAAAAGGTGCTGCAGTATTCTCAAAAATCGACTTGCGTTCTGGATATCATCAGTTGAGAATCGCGGATGAAGATATACCCAAAACATCCTTCCGAACAAGGTATGGCCATTACGAGTTCACTATGCCATTTGGACTCAATAATGCGCCTGCTGCATTCATGGACCTCATGAATAGGACCTCCAAGCAGTACTTGGATAAGTGTGTGGTCATATTCATCGATGACATTATGGTATTCTCAAAAGATAAGGAAGAGCATGAGACCCATTTTAGGAAAATTTTGGAGATACTTCGACAAGAGAAATTGTATACAAAATTTTCAAAGTGTGGATTTTGGTTAGAGAAAGTTTCTTTTTTGGGCCATGTGATATCAAAGGACGGAGTTGCTATTGACCCCTCAAAGATTCAAGCGGTGACCGATTGGGCTCGAGCCACAAGTGTAAAAGAAATTAGAAGCTTCTTGGGTCTTGCTGGGTATTATAGGAGATTCGTTCAAGATTTCTCTAAGATTGCTCAACCTTTCACCAACCTGATGAAGAAGACCACCAAATTTCATTGGGATGACCAATGCGAGTCAGCATTTCAAGAATTGAAGAAACGACTTACAACAACACCAGTATTGACCTTATCCTCTGGAACAGAAGGCTTTGAGGTGTATAGTGACGCCTCAAAACATGGTTTAAGGTGTGTGCTGATGCAACATGGAAAAGTCGTGGCATATGCATCAAGGCAACTGAAACCTTATTACCCTACTAATGATTTGGAGCTAGGAGCAATTGTGCTTGCGCTCAAAATATGGAGACATTATTTGTATGGATTCAAGTGCACAATGTACACAGACCACAAGAGTTTAAAATATATTTACACTCAGAAGGAGTTAAACATGAGACAAAGGCGTTGGCTTGAACTCATCAATGACTATGATCTTGACATTGTATATCATGAACGCAAAGGAAACAAAGTCGCAGATGATTTTAGCAGGAAGAGTAGTCATACATTGAATGTATTGATCTTAGCAGACGAGTTATGCAAGGACTTTCAAAAGTTGAACTTAGAAGTTGTCGAACATGAATATGTAGAAGCTAGATTAAATGCAGTCACTATTGAGCCTAATCTCTCCGAAGAAATCCAAGCAAAGCAGGGCACTGATGATTGGTTGATTAAGTTAAGGCAAATGAAATAGGATGGCCAAGCACCTGAATTTGAGGTCGATGCTAATGGAATAGCAAAGTACAAGGGGAGATGGTGTGTACCTAATGATGAAACCCTAAAGGACAAGATCTTGAAAGAGGCTCACATAATTTCCATTACTCAATACACCCTGGAGAAGACAAACTTTACAAAGACCTCAAACAACACTTTTGGTGGCCTAAAATGAAGCGAGAAGTGGCTGAATTCGTAGCCAAATGCTTGACTTACCAAAAAGTGAAGATTCAGCACATGAAACCTGGTGGAAAGCTACAACCTTTAACGGTTCCAGAATGGAAATGGGAATTGATCTCTATGGACTTTGTTATGGGATTGCCTAACACTAAGTCAGGAAAGAATGCCATTTGGGTTATAGTAGATCATTTGACAAAAACAGCGAGATTTGTGGCAATGAAGGACACATGGTCAATGCAACAACTAGCAGATGCTTATTTCAAGAAGGTAGTAAGATTGCATGGTGTACCCAAGGAATTGTTTCTGATAGGGATTCTCTATTCTTGTCCAAATTATGGCAGAAGCTTTAAGAAGTTGTATGTGGGAACCATACTCAAGTTTAGTACAACATTTCATCCAGCCTCTAATGGACAAACTGAAAGAACTATTCAGACACTCCAAGACATGTTGCGGGCGTGTGTGATGGACTTTGGAGGATCATGGGATGAACACTTGATGTATATGGAATTCTTATATAATAATAGTTATCACTCAAGTATAAAGATGGCACCTTATGAAGCTTTGTATGGACAAAAATGCAAAAGCCCTATATGCTGGAGTGATGTGAATGAATCATTGAATTTGGGGTCCGACATGATTGAAGAGACTACCAAAAAGGTGAAACTCATTCAAGAGCATATGAAGGCAGCACAAGATCGACAAAAATCTTACGCAGATACAAAACGGCAAGACTTAGAGTTCGAAATAGGGGAAAAAGTCTTACTCAAGGTCTCCCCGACTAAAGGTGTAATGTGGTTTAGGAGAAAAGCGAAATTAAGCCCTCGATATATTGGTTGTTATGAAGTTATGAGAGAATTGGAGAGGTGGTCTATAGGTTAGCATTACCTATAGAATTAGCCAATGTCCAAAATGTTTTCCATGTGTCTCAACTTCGTAGATATGTTCATGATCCAAACCATATCCTTCAACCAGAAGCTGTCGAATTAGATCAAAACCTTTCCTAATTTGAGGACCGACCTATTAAGATCTTAGATACCAAAATGCAAAAATACTCGACGCAAAGCTGTGAGGTTAGTTAAGGTATTATGGTTGAATATGAAAACCGAGTAAGCAACTTGGGAAGCTAAGGATGACATGGAAAACCGATATCCGAAACTTTTTCCTCAGGTACGATAGAGTTTTGAGGACAACACTTCTAAAATGAGGAGAAGAATGCGATACTAACTTTTTGTTCTTCTATCTTAGCGAGTTTTAGCAATTAAACTTCGAGGATGAACTTTGCTTTTAGGAGGAGTGAATGTGATATTCCGAAATCATTGTCACAAATTTCGTTATAACATTCTATTTTACAAAATAATACATTATTTACATTTTCACAAATATCGTTATAACATTCTGTTTTACACAATAATACATTATTTACATTTTCACAAAATTTGTTATAACATTGTGTTTTACAAAATAATACATTATTTACCTTTCCTTATGACTCAAATTTGAGTTACATATTATATTTCCAAACCAATGTCTGATTTACAATTTTCCCCTTACATTTAGTATTCCAAAAACAAAAAAAAGGAAGATAAATTCTTCTGTCAGCATCTTCCACACATATACCCAGCTTAATATTTCCTTCCATTTTTCTACTTTCGATCAAAGATTACAATCAGAGATGACTTGATTATAATCAATTAGCCTCGAATCAATCTCATTGATTGACAAAATCAAGCAATCAAAGATCCATCTACCCTAAACTACTCTTGATAATTACACTATAAAAACCCACAACTCTCTTCCACCAGATCACTTTGCTCAACTCTTCCTCTTGTGTAAGCACTAATTTCATTCATTTAAATTCCACTTCTTCACCATTACTCTCGACCTTCGCCAAAAATTATAAAAAAAAAAAAAAAAAAGAAAAAAGAAAGATGAACTTGTTAAGTCACGACCCACTACTCGCTACCGCCGCTAGTCGCCGGACTGGTTGAGTGACTGGTTGGCGTGACCCTTCTTTCTCTTCTTTTTCTTCTTTCTTCTTTGTTTTTTTCTCTTCTGTTCTTTGTGTTCTTTTTCGGAGGAAACTGATTCTAAGAATCAGAAGGTTTTATGTTGTTAAACTTTTTGGTCTTCTTCCTACTTTAGTGTACCTTTTGTATTTATTTATCCTTTCCAAACAATCTCCCATGTTCCATTATTTGCTTTCAAATGACAACAGTGAGTTTTCATGCTGTTTCATTATTTGTTTTGAAATGACAACAGTGAGTTGTCATGCTTGTTTTTTTTTTTTGAAAAATATTTTTTCTTTCTCTTATATTTTGGTTACTATAATTCTTTCTTTTGTTTCTCTAGTTTTAAACAATGACCTATGTACAACTTTGACACTTGACTACTATTTAAAAGAAAAGGTTTATAGTACCTACTACCCTCAACTTAACAATTTTAATTACATCGGATATTACATAGGTGACTAATTTAGTTCGTTAACTTATTTTTGTATAGACGGAGATTTTGTAGGAGGAACTTTCTAGGGACGACTTTATTATTCGTATCTGTGCTACTCAAGGTTCGATGTACATCGTACTCTAATTTCCGTTGTAAGACGGTTTACCTATATGATTGTGTGATTATTTGGTTATGTATGTGATAAGTAATTATGGACTAGTATATGAGTATTACGAAATTATGAGTTAGTAGTTATTGTTATAAGGGTATAATTTTTATATTACTATAAACTTGATTACGTTATTATAATGTTGATAATAATATAAATCTTTTAATATCATTTATTTATTTTGGAACAAATATTACTAATAAGTATTAATATGGGATTATTCTTAACTTGTAAAGAACTCATGACTTGAATATGTTCTATATTAAAAAGACTTATGAAATTGTATGGTAACTAAATTGAGAACTTGTGTACATTATGACCTTTTAAATAATACTAAGAAGGGTAATGAAGCCCTAAAGGGTGTCGAACAAGTTGCCCTAGCTATATGGTAGTATATCTATCTATAGGTTAATTATTAGGAATAATTGTCAATAATAAGTCAATCTTTGTCCCATCCACTAAAAATAAGTCATCTTTTGATTATTTCCTAAATAAGTCTACCTTTATTACTTATCAATTTTAAACAAGTTAAATTACAAATAATCCGACTTTTTTCTTTCTTTTTTGTAATTTTTAATTTTTTTTTGTTTTCTCTTTCATCCCTTTGAAGAGTTACACATAGGGGTGTGTACCGGTCCAAAACCGGACCGGATCGGACCGGGACCGGAATGGCTTGGGACCGGAATCCCAGAAATTTTCGGACCGGGGACCGGACCAGACCTGAAAATTCCGTTCCGGTCCGGTTTTGGACCGGAATGGACCGTTTTTTTTTTTTTTTTTGCGATTTTGAATTTTGACAAAATATTCATAACCTTTGGGCTTTGAGCTGTTTGTACACGCCAATCTTTGTCCAAAACTTAATAATAAGTTCAATACACCAATTTGTAACCTCAAATCCTCAACAATTCAACTTAATACATAATAATTAATTTAAATGTCATCACTTCAAAAAAAAAAACTTTAAAAGTCCAAGTTTTTAAGTTTAGGCAATACAAACTTAATAAACTACATAATATATTCAAAATAACTTGGCAATTACAAATCTTCAAGACTTTCTTCTTCCTCCAATTTCGATCATACAAAGGAGTCCACAAAAACGACATCATCGTCCAAATCAACACATTGCACATCTAGATTTAGTCATGGAAAAAACAATTGATTAATAGTTAAAACTAAAAATTAAGAGATGAAAAATTGGAAGTAAGAAAAAATAAAATAACATTACCTTTCTCAATTTCCTCCAACTCCTTTATATTTTCCTCCACATCAACTCCCGACATTCCCTTTGATCTAAGCCAATCTTGTATACAAATTATAGCTTGAACCATCTTACAAAAAAAATGAAATAAAATTATAACACATCCAAACAATAAAAAAAGATAAAGTAACTTGTTTTCCATGAATAAAATGTATTACCTTTGGAGTCAAGGAGCTCCTAAATGGATCAAGATGACGACCTCCCGCACTAAAAGCGGATTCCGATGCAACGGTGGACAAAGGGGTGGCTAGAGTGTCACGAGCCATACGTGAGACAATTGGATAACGGTGCCCATTACGAGCCCACTAAGATAATGTATCCAAATCTTCTTCCTCACTACCTAGTTGTTCATTTAAATATCTTTCAAACTCACTCCTCACATATCCACTCGATCCTTTCAACCTCTTTGCTCTATCTATGAGACTTCTCATATAATTGACTCCCCCTCCTATGTTATCATCATCATCATCATCATCTACATCAATTGACATAGAATCCCCACTTTGTCCACTTTGAGGAATAGAAGAAAAATACATACTTCTATACTCATCAAATAAAGTATAAGCATATTCTTTCACTTGATTAGTAAGCTGCAAGCCCTTTTCTTTTCCATACATATCACAAAGTGTTAATTCAACAACCACCAATTTGGAGTGAGGATCAAGAATCACAGCAATATAGATAAACATATTCATTTTATCCACATTTCCCCAATATTTATCATATTTTGCTTTCATTGCAAGGCCCATGGCTTGGAAATCCAAATCAGAATGTTTTACCCATTTGTTTAACATATCATAAATGGCAGCAATCTCAAATAAACCTTTATTACTCGTCACATAAAGAGAACCCGAAATACGACGAGTTAAAAGGTAAAATCCCTTCAAAAACACTACCAATCTCTCTACTTTTTTCCAATCATTACATTCTGGAGGCCTTTCATTATCCTTCACACCCTCCCCATCAGGAAGAGATATCCCACTAAAGACACGTTGAAATTTCAAAGCCGTATCTAACATTGTGTAGGTTGAGTTCCATCGAGTGGGGACATCAAATGACAAAGAAGACTTGCTTTGAATAGTTGCCTTTGAAACAAGTTCTTTAAACCTAAGTATTCTTGCAGGGGAAGTTTTAACATACTTCACAACATTTCTAACCCTATCAATGCATACACCATGCTCTCTAATGCCATCCCAAACAATAAGATTAATAATATGAGCTATGCATCTAACATGAAGAAATTTTCCACCACTAACACAACCAGTTCGTTGAACCATTCTTTTCAAATGAGCACGAGCAAGGTCATTAGAGCTAGCATTATCAACTGTAACGGTAAAAAGCTTATCCTCAAAACCCCAATATTCCAAGCATGCCTCAACGGCTTTACCAATGGCCTCACCTTTATGACTAGAAATTGGACAAAAATTTATTATCTTTTTATTCAATTTCCAATCATTATCAATGAAGTGAACAGTGAGACACATATAGTTAATTCTTTTGAATTGATGTCCAAGTATCAGTTGTCACACAAATTCTTTGACAACTCCTTAAAGTTTCTTTCAACTTTGCCTTTTCACTAAAGTACAGTTGCAAACAATCACGAGCAATAGTAGTACGAGATGGAATGTGAAATCTAGGACAAGCAACTTGCACAAAATGCTTAAAACCAGCTTTTTCCACATGCTTAAATGGAAGCTCATCAACAATAATCATATGAATTAATGCTTCCCTAACATCTTTCACATTTACAGTCCCATACTTCAATTTCCCATCCTCGTTATCTTTATCTCCTTCCCCAGATTGAAAAAATAGCTCACTTTGCTTTCCTTTACCCTTCTATTTATTAACAGGATTACCAAGACATCTTTCACAATGATTCTTAACATTCTTTGATCCATTAAGATTATCATCAGCAGCAAAAGTTTTATCACAATTCTTACATTCAGCTCGTAGTTTTCCATCTTCTAAGAACTCGATGAAATGCTCCCAATAAACTGTTTTCCTCTTACTCTTTGTGCTATCCAAGTATTGCCTCCCTTCTTTTAGGTTCTTCTGTGGAGGTAAGGACTTGCGCAATTCTTCCATATCCGTGTTCGTAGCTGCATCTGATAATGTTTGTGCAGTTTGATCCAAAGAATAGACTGGTTGCCTTTTGGATTGGGAGCTCTCCATCTACAATATAACATAAGTAATAAGTAAAGATCAAAATAACTTACATAGTTACATATATAAACTATAACACAATATATAGAATATGAATAAATCTTACATTGCAAGAATGTGAATCCGTTGTTGACCTCTTGAGAAAGTTAATGTATGTTCAAGAACATTAACATTAATCTATCTGGAAAAAAAAAATCACCTTTTAAGTATTAAATTCTAATCCAAGTATTCATTATCATTTTGTAAGTGTTAGATAGTTCATAAACAAAATACTAGCATTTCTTATCAGTTATCACCTCTAAGAATGTAAGAATGTATGTGTAGAGTGTAGTCATACATGGTGAATCACATAATCAAACCCCACAATATTAATGCTCAACTAACAAGTTTTGTACTACTCCTAAGAGACAGCAAATTCTCAAGTCAACTCTGTTAATCCTGTCTTTTTGAATGCTGGAATTCACACCTCTAATGTTAGTGTGGCTCTCTCTCTCTCTCTCTCTCTCTCTCCCTGTTACTGTTATTAATTTGTTCTTCATAGTTTTGTTTCTGTGTACACCAAATAGGACCGTTGCTTAATCTTGAACTGTTATATATTACTTTCACATATATCAGGGGAATTTTGATAAATTTTAGTGTTTGAAAATACAACATTTATTAAATGCAATACAACATTTGTAAATGAATAGGAACACAACATTCATTTACTTGCCTATACCTCTTACAGTAAATATAATACATGGATAAATTATTGTTTGTGGCCTAGTGGGCCTCTCTCTTTTATTGTTATTTGGTTGTGTACAACAAATGTTGAACACGTAATCTCTAACTGTTATGTTATAACACACTAAAACACCTACAACACAACAAATACAACATCTTTTTACTTATCTATATATTATTAAACTGAAAATTGAGTTGTGATGCAGGGATTTGCTATGAACATGCAGCCATGAATTGCAAGATAATAATTCGAAATTCATGAAAACAAGCATTCGAAAATTGTAATTAAAACATAATAAAATTGCAAATCACATGAATTCATATCTTGAAATTCCAAAAGAATTCAAAAAATAAAAAACAGAAAGAAGAAATTTACCTTAAAATCGCCTCGCGTGCGCGTCGGTCGTCACCTGGTGCCGGTGATCGCAGTCTTGGGAAGGTCGTCTCGCGTGCGGTGGCCGGTGGTCGTCTCGCGTCGGCCGCGTCGACACTTGGGCCGAGAGAATGAAAGGGGTTTAGGAGAGAGAAGAGGAAAGGGGCTGAGAGATTGAAGGAGAAGAGGAGTTTTACTAGTTTAGGGTTTGTTTTGTGTTGGGCACTTCACTTGGGAAGGGTATCATACAAGGAGTGACTGACTTTTTTTTAAAAAAAATTAAAGATTCCGGGTTTCCGGTCCGGACCGGAAAATTCCGGTTTTTGCCCGGACCGGACCGGAAACCCGGAATCTTTAATTTTTGAGGACCGGAGACCGGACCGGTCCCGGTCCAGGTTCCGGTCCCGGTCCTTTTCTGCACATCCCTAGTTACACATATCATATTTAAGCGGTTTAATAAGTTAACAACAGGCGATGACTTGTTAAAAACAGATTGGTATTAAAGGTTGACTTGTTCAAGGATAATCAAAAGGTTGACTTGTTATTTGCAGGTGGCCTAAAGGTTGACTTATTCTTGACAATTTTTCCTAATTATTAATTACTGTACAAAACTGTTGTCTTCCTTCTATTTGTTGTGATCTAAGTAGAAGGGGTGTGCACACTAGGGACTCTATGATTGTATTGGGGTGACGACCTCTTGTTGAAGTAGGCGGATAATAGGGATTAGTCCCGGCCTACTTGCGTTCACATTCCCTCTCTTAATTTTTAAATTATTGCTGATAATAATTGTGTGATTAAATGTTATTTGATCATATAACTTGTGACTGGATTTACTAATACAAACGTTTTAGAAACCAAACATTAATATTATTATTATTTGTTCACCTTTCCTTCTAAACTCAAAAACTTATTTTTAAAATTATTATTTTTACAAGATGGAGTCGAATTACACAGTTTTTTCTGATTTTTGGGAGTTGTCTCTCTTATTGTTTTCTTTTTTGTTACTTTGCATGTTGGACTTGGTGATGGGATCTCGTGTGAGGAGACTTAGGTAATTCACCTAGATGACTTATTTAGTTGTTATATCTTGGAATTATTAATTTTAGTATTGTCTAAAAATTTGGTTGTAATAGTATTCTTAACTTCAAATTTCTCTTTTCTAAAGTACTTGGGTTAATTAGTTTTGTTAGCCTTTCGTTTACTCTTAGAGAGTAAATGAGCGGTAATATCCTCCAAGTTTGAATAAATGATTTTTTGAAAGCTATATTTATTTGATTATATATTTATTTAAATTTGGAGGGTGTTACAACAAGAGTTTCTAAGCCACCTGTATGGCTCAATGACTTTGTTACTGCCTCACAAAACAACACTACTGGTGAACAAGCGGGAGAAGCTGCTCCAGTAGTGACAACAAATGTTGATGAACACTTTGCAAACATGGTCAACAGAAATGTTAAAGCAGAAGAACCAAACACCTATTATGAAGCTGCTACACAACCTGGTTGGGTAGCAGCAATGGAACTGGAACTTGAAGCTTTAGAAAGGAGTAAAACCTAGGAGACAACCATTCTTCTCCTGGCAGGAAAGCCATTGGATGTTGGTGGGTGTACAAAACAAAGTATAAGGCTAATGGCACTGTGGAAAGAAAGAAAGCCACACTAGGGGAAAAAAAGGAAGGGCTGCGCTGGAAGGGCTGCTTTTTTAAAAACGCAGCCCTTCTTGTATAAAGGGCTGCGGTTTTAAAGAAAAACGCAGCCCTTCTAGTGAAGGGCTGCGGTTAACAAGAAATCGCAGCCCTTCATACTGTATGAAGGGCTTCGGTTTTGAGGCTAACCGTAGCCCTATTAGTGAAGGGCTGCGGTTTTTTAAAAAAATTTGAAACGAATTCGCGGGCTTAAAATGTTAAGCGGGCTAGGGTTCTCACAATTTCCTCTCCCTCATTCTCTCTCCTCTCTCACGTCCTCTCTCACATCCTCTCTCAGCCTCCCTCCTTCTCCTCCTCCCTTCACCCTCCTTCTCTTTCACCCTCCTTCTCTCTCACAATGGCCAAAATGGACGAATGGGGTCAGTTCGTCCCGTCGGTGCTCTGCTACGCACCAAACCCGTTCTCTCTCCTCTCTCGCAAAAACCCTCATTCATCTCCTCCTTCGCTCTCCTCCTTCGTCGTTCGTCTCCTCACCACCGTTGTGCGCACCAACGTCGCCGGAATCTTCTTCGACCAGTGAGTTCAGTTCTTGTTCGCCAGAATCTTCGTCGCGCACCACCGTAGTTTTGATTCAGATCTTGTTGAAAAATCCCCGAACACTTCGCTCTACATTTTGGTTGGTTTAATTTGGTATTTTTGTATGATGATTTTGGTGTTGTATTTGTGATGAATAATTTAATAGAGTGCTTGCTGCTGAACCTAATTGCTTTCTTCAAGAGCATTGTGGTTTGTCTTCGGTTTTCTTTTTCCACAATTAAATGTCAACTTAGATGCAAAGTTCTGTAGAATTGTGGTTTTATCTATGATTTGGTACTGAATAACTCTTGTTACCCTTTGAATAAGTGTTTGATTGGGGATGAGTTTCAATCCTTGAATTGTTATACTGTGGAATTGATATGTTTCATGATTTCAACCGGGTCAATCACCATTATTGTGATTCGTGTGAGCTAAATGAAGAATAAGGGTGAGGAATGACTGTAAAAATCAACATTCAAGGGGAATTACAAAAAACATAATATTTAGGAGTAAAAAAATGCAAAAAAAAAAAAAAAAATTTATTTTTTTTTTGGGTCAAAAGGGCTGCGGTTATGTTCAAAACCGCAGCCCTTCACTTTTAGTGAAGGGCTGCTGGCCAAAAACGCAGCCCTTAGGGCTGTTTTAACCGCAGCCCTTTCGTTTTTTTCCGCTAGTGCCAGGCTGGTCATACAGGGTTGTAACCAAAAGAAGGGTGTTGAGTACACTGAGACCTATGCTCCTGTAGCAAAAATGAGCACAATAAGGGCTCTTCTAGTTGTGCAGCTATGAACAAATGGCACACTTACCAAATAGATGTGCAAAACGCTTTTCTACATGGAGATTTAAAGGAAGATATCTTTATACGCATTCCACCAGGTTACACCTTCCCTAAAAGCTGTGCAAGACAGAGGGAGTAAGCAATCCAAGTGTGTGAACTCAAGAAAGCCTTATATGGGCTAAACAGGCCCCTAAACAGTGGTTTGCCAAGCTGTCTAGTGCCATACTGTCATTTCACTATGTCCAATCTCATGCAAACCACTCTCTATTTGTGCAATAGAAAAATGATAACTTCACATCTATTCTAATATATGTTGATGACTTGATCATCACTGGAAATAGCAGTCATGACATTCATGAGCTTAAAAATTTCCTAAGCACTCCTATTCATATGAAGGATCTTGGAAATTTGAGCTACTTCCTAGGAATGGAATTCACTACTTCTTCACAGGGTATCTTCATTTCACAAAGGAAATATGCCCTTGATCTCCTGAATGAGTATGGAGTTGACAAGCAGAAATCTCTTAAGCTTCCATTAGACACTCATCTTAAGATGGAGCCTCAAAAAGGAACTCTACTGTCGAATCTAGAGATATATAGAAGACTAGTGGGTCAATTAATCTATTTGACACTTTCCTGGCCTAACATCACCTTCTCTGTTCAGTTTCTTAGTCAGTTTATGCAAGCACACACTTATGTCCATATGCAAGCAGCTCGCAGGGTACTAAGGTATATCAAACAAGCTCCTGCACAAGGGATACTCTTAGCAAGTAATACAACAGCTAGGCTCACTACATACTATGACTCAGATTAAGGCGCTTGTCCTTATTCTAGAAGATCAACTACTGGTTACTGTATTCTTCTAGGTACATCCCCTATATCATGGAACAAAAAGAAGCAAAGTGTGGTAGCCAGGTCATCAGTAGAAGCTGAATACAAGGCCATGGCTCTTACCACTTGTGAAGCGACTTAGCTTATGTCCTTACTCAAAGATTTGGGGCTTAAGAAAATGATTGCAGCAGCACTTAAATGTGATAACTAAGCAACACTCTATATAGCAGCTAATCTTGTATATCATGAAAGAATCAAGCACATAGAGGTGGACTGTCACTTCATTAGGAAAAAAGTAAATCAAGGCATCATTCAGCCATCTTATGTCCCATCTAAAGAGCAATTGGTAGATGTCCTCACTAAGGCCTCACCTGTTTATCGGCACAGGAGACTCCTGGAGAAGATGGGAGTGCAAGCTTCCTAACACTCTCATCTTGAGAGGGAGTGTAAATGAATGTAATAGTATAGCAGTTTTACTAAATAACATGTGACCTGCACATGTTAGTAAGCCTAGGTGTCTAAATGTCTCACATGCTTCTCTATTGGATCATGTGCGCAACTTTCTAGGGATTGGTACCCTAGTCCTTTCCTAGTATATAAGGCTGCTAAGGTCAGTTTGTAAAAGGCGAACAAACACATTCAATATAGAAGGAGGAGCCGTCATTTGAGCTACCTACCATATCCAAATATTCCTTTTCTTTACAAAAGAACATTGAGCTGATTTCATCAAACTCTCTATCTATATTGTTTACAGGATGGGAATGAAATTTAAGAAGAAAAATAGACACTTTAGGATAAATTAGCATTACCATGGGACTGAACAATGATTTTCTTCACAAATTTACATACAAATTCATTCTCATTACCACCATTTATAACCACTACCAAACGGGCCGTCAGCATAATCCATAATCTTATAAGGGACAAAAAAGTGTCATATGGTCTATGGAATTAGTGTTCATATACTGCATATACTATAGTGGTAATGGAAATGATAGATCCATCTTAAGAAACATGTGAATTACGTTATTGTCGAAGATGGAAGAACCAAATTTCACCAATCAACTCCATTAGTCCTTGGCCATTTTCGAAGACACTGACAGATTCGATTCCAATATACTACTCACTCTAGCAAGGCCTGCATAATTCATGAATAGGAGCTCCTAAATCTTGAATAGCACATTCAAATGTGTCCTAAAAGCAGTGGCAGATCCTAAATAACATATTAATGGGTACAAAATACTTTTTTTCGTTATTTTAGTAGGAAATGGTCCAATTTTTTTAGAAATAAAACTAAAATTTTGACAGAAAATACTACAAATCAAGATTTAATTGGGGTCAAGTGACCCCACACCTCAAAGGGTAGCTCCGCCCATGCCTGAAAGTAGGATAATCTACATGCCTACAAGGTAGGGGTGTCAAAACAGGTTCTCAAACAGGTTCTGGGTATATCCACGGTGAACCAGGTAAGACCCGGACAGGTCAGGATTCTGATTGTCAGTGCCCCAGGTCATGATTGGTCAGGTTTTGTTTAACTGGGTCGAACACATTTGAATCATTGGATTCCCGGGTGCCGGACAGGTCTGAGCGTTTCATTTACAAGTCGATCCATTCTCGGATATGATCGCCCATTGACATTTTTTCCCCCGGGTTTGCGCAGGTCGTATTTAGGTTTCATGTACGGTTGAGTTAAGTCAAATGTGCTCGGGTTGAATTAGTAATGACCTTAGTTCGATCATTGTGAAACATCGGGTCCATTCGCTATTGAACGTCAATTCAACTTCGGGTAACTCCTGATCGAGCCATCTTGATTTTGTTATGGATTTTGTAAACGAATCATATTAATAAAAGTATTAAGATCGACATATATATACATATGTGTGTGTGTGCTATAAATATATGGATGACAACGAAAAACCAATAAAAACACTATATTGATTACCGTGATGTTTAGTGTATTCTCTTAGTCAACTCTTATTTCGAATAATCAACTGCGTAAAACCACTCTAATGAGTAAAGGAGTAGAACGACTCTTCATATGTTTTAATATTATATATTATAACCAACGACAATAATAACGAGTTGACGATCAATTCCAAACTTTATATAAATGATTTATTATTATAAGCATTATGATTGATATATAAGTTTGTAAATAGCTATGATAGTAATGATAATAATAATACTAACAAACATAAAGCGACAATGATAATAGGTAAAAATTAGACCTGACAAAGTTGGTCCTGATCCGAAAATCCGGTCCGAAATATCCGATCCGTGGTCCGATCTGGGTCCGAACCAGACGGTCCGAACCTTGACCCGAATCCGAAACGGTCCGGTCCGGTCCGAATCCGGTCCGAAATAATCTTGATCCGAAACTCATCCGAAATCCGAATGATCCGATATGGTCTTACCCGATCCGACCCGAAGGTAAACCGATCCGAAATTATTGGTTTCGATTAGGCTTTGATCCGAAGTACCCGAAACTTACCCGTTTTTTTATAATAAAAAATTATCATTGGCCACTGGTGCAAAACTTTGGAAGAATTTTATGTAAGTATATGTATCGAATACTCAAATAGTTAGGCGGAATAATTTTAAAAAATGTAGGGAGTACTAACTACTAAACAATTAATATTCAATTAAAGGGCTACTAATAGAATAATTATTAACTCAAAAGATTAGTATAGAATAAAATTTATTTACATAGGACAACCCTTACCCTACTAAAAAAGTTCAAAATATTTCTTGTCCAATCCGAAATCCGATCCGATGATCTGAAACCATAATCCGAAAGCTGATCCGATCCAAAACCCGATCCGATCTGATCCGAAATAATAGTCCGAACGATGACCCAATCCGAAACGGTCCGGTCCGGTCCGATCCCGTTCCGAATGTAACTTGATCCGAAAACGGTCCGATCTGAATTGGTCCGGTCCGAATCCGATCCGATTGGTCCGATTGCCAGGTCTAGTAAAAATACATATGAGTGTGTGTAATAAATATATGGATGATAACGAAAAACTAATAAAAACATTATATTGTTTACCGTGATGTTTAGTGTATTCTCTTAGTCAACCCTTATTTCGACTAATCAACTACGTAAAACCACTCTAATGAATAAAGGAGTTGAACGACTCTTCATATATTCTAATATTATATATTATAACCAATGACAATAATAACGAGTAGACGATCAATTCCAAGCTTTATACAAATGATTTATTATTATAAGCATTATGATTGATATATAAGTTTGTAAACAGATATGATGATAATGAGAATAATAATAATGATAAACATAAAGCGATGATGATGATAATAATGATACAAATAATAGTAACAATAATAGTAACAATGCTAACCATAGCAATAGTAATACAAATAAGAACAAGATTACTAACAATAACAATAACAATATAAATACTAATAGTAATGGTACCAACAATGCTAATAATAGTCATAACAATAACAAACATAACGCGATATTTATATATGTATATATATGTTGTGACTATATATGATAAAGTATAAACAAACTATTTTATCAATATGTTTAAACATTATTTTAGTACTACATTGGTATCAAATAAGTGTAAAACCACTCTAATACTCTATTGGTTATAAATTAGTATAACGACTCTTGATATGTTATAATATTATAAAAAATGACAATCATATGTTTATAACTATCGTTCATATGAGGCCTAAGTGATTATAATGAGGGTTTATATGTTGTACAATAATAATAATAAACATAACAACAATTTATATAAATGAGTAGAGTTAATTACTAAACTAAGACTTAGATTATTGGCTAATGGCTTACTGCATTTATGTGTTACTCCAACGAAGTATATAATAAACAATATATATTAAAGTCACTAATGATCAATCATCAAAAGATGAAGTCAAATCAACTTGTGTGTGTTACTAAACAACTAATTGTTATTGTGTTACTAATCGGTAACTGTTATTGTGTTACGTCTTATATGTTAGCATTAAATTAAACCCTAATCACCACATGTAACTTCACCACATTCACATATTTCTAATTCATAAATTTAGAATAATAATTTCTTAAAAATCAATAATACTAATTTAATTTTGAAATTTTATAATTTCTATTAATTTATAATAATACTACTAATTTTTAAAGTTACTAAACTAATAATATTAGAATTAGAAATATAGAATACTCAAATCAAAATAATATCAAAATACAATACTAGTTTATTAGTAGTTTAGACCATTGATTTTAGAAAGATGAAAATCCAACCATTGATTAAGTATTTAAGTTAGCAATCCATGTGATTGGCCATTCTCAGCTCTCATTGGTCAAAAAATAATGTCATGGATTATGAATTAAGACCATTGATTGAAAAAGATCAAAATCCAACCATTGAATCCCCTCTAACCCTAAACCCTCCATTTCTTCTCATCATCTTTCCTCAATCTACCCTTTTCTCCGCCTATCCAAATTTTCTCTCTCCTCACGCTGCAGCTGCTTACCTCGTCCGCCATGGATCTCGGCGAGCGAAGATCAGGTGGTACCACTCGAAGAAGCTTGAAGCGCAAGCTAGAAGAAGACTTCGATGGAAATCACAAGATCAAGCTCGATCTTCCTCAAAATCGGCATCATCACCATAATCATCAAGATCTGTTATCGGAGATCAATTCCTATGTTCAAATTCTCTTTCGTTGTTTCTCTTGGTGCGATTCCGATCGCATCGATTCCAAACGTGCCTCTCATTTCCTCTCCGAACTCGCCAAAAATGGTTCTCTCTTGTTTTTCAGCTTTTGTATTTTTCTTGATTGATTGGATTTAGGTTTTTTTTATGATTTTGATGATTTTTTGTTGTTTGTGTGGTTGTTGTTGTTTCGAGGAGGAAATGGTGAATTTAATTGTTGAATGTGAAGCAGTACCAGCTTTGGTGATGGCGGCGTTTCGAAACCTCTTGAGCATGAGGTTGAGAAAGGAAGTATTAGTACAATGGATTAACGTTCTAGAATTTCTGCATCTTACTAGAATTTAATTGCAGATTTATAGATTTTGAGTTTCTGAATTTTTTTTATTATACTTTATCTTCTGTTGTTTTGAATATATGTGCTAATAGTATATTATTTGAATCTTTTGATTTACTTTTTTTTTTGTTATTGTTGACAGGGATAACTTGTGCAGAATATTTGATGAAGATTGAAAAATTTGTTAATTTTTGTGTTGATTAATTTTGTTTTTGTGTAATATGGTTCAATTTTGTCCCCAGATTTATTGACTTTTGTGTAATTTCATATAATTCCACATTTATTCTTTTTGTGTGATTTTTTGTATAATATATTATAATTGCAGATTTTTTATAAGCTCATATGTTGTTGTTCAGTATAGTGTTACGAGAATGTGAGATATTATTTGGTAGAATATTAAAATGGGATAATTTGGTAGAACATTTGGTAGAAAAAATGAGGAAAATTTAGTAGAATATTAAAATGGGGTAATAAATTTGGAGTATAGGGTTTAATAAGATATTTTTTAATATTATTTGAAAATGAGGACATTAGGTAATTATAGATAATATAAACAAGTGCATGATATTTAAAGTTTAACTCTTAAATTAAATGTAATTTATTTTTTTATTTAATTAATTATTAAATGTAAGAAAGTTTATAAATTTATATATTTAAATGATTTTATGGATATAAAAAATAATTAAATTTTAGTAATATCTAGTTGAGTATGGTCGGGTTTGAGTTTGAATGCAGGTCTGTCTGGTCAGGTCAGCATATAATTTTGCCAGGTGCCGGTCAGGTCTGGGTAATCCCAGGTCAGGTTTCAATCAGGTCTGAAGGCCGACCCTCACAGTCGAACCAGGGTTCAAGTCGGGTCGAATCGGGTTGACCCGGTGGTCGAGTGTCGTTTCGACACCCCTACTACAAGGCCATATGATTCCTTTGGACTTGTTCCATGTAGGGATGGCAGTGGATAGGGTCTGGGTAGGGTAAGGCTAGACCCTTATCCATACCCTAATTTTTGAATGTAGAGCCATACCCTACCCATACCCATAGGGTAAATTTTTTTAGGACCTTTAACCGTACCCGTAGGTCCGATAAGGTATGGGTAGGGTCTAGGGTCCAAAATGGGTCCAATACAAAAAATTTATGTTCATATTTTCACGTGTATATATAATTGTTAAGTACAATTCAACATATAAAGCTATCTATTGGCACACAAAATATTATATTGGAGTACATAGTAAAACATAGTTTTTCCACATCCCAAAAGTCTCATACATCCAAATATGAATAAAGAAAATAGTTTAGAGCGAGAGAGTGAGATACTGGTAAGATGAGAATATGAGAGTGCGGCTAGGTTAAGGGATTAAGGGTTTTAATTTGACTGAAAGAGTTTCTTATATCTGTTATATAATAAATATATATAATTATTTTAAATTAAATAATATAAAAATATATATTTTAGTTTAGGAGGTCTATGGGTAGGATATGGGTAGGGTCTGGGTATCTGAGAAGTGGACCCTTACCCTACCCTTACCCTACCCTTACCCTATAGTATCAAGAACCATACCCTACTCTCACCCATAGGGTCCAAAAATTTAAGACCCATACAGTTAATTAGGGTAGGGTCTGGGCAAGTCCAGTTAGGATTTGGACCCATTGCCATCTCTAGACTTCCATGTCAATTGTTATATGAATGATCGGAGAAGTGAACATTGAGGACCTTATAAAAAAATAAACGCCCTAAGATGACAGCAGTAGGCCAAACTACAAGCAAGATGAAAGAAACAATTGAGATTAATATTTGTGGTCAAAATCCTGAGAGGAATTTTATCATTGGATCATATAGGAATTTCAAGTTTTCTTTTTAGTTTCACCCATATTTGCACCCCTTCTGATTCACACGCACATGTAAAATGTTAAACAAACTTAACGATTTCGAGGACAACAATGTATGCAGGTAAAACATCCTGTATAATTAAAATACTCTCCACTGCCACATTGCCTTTCAAATATTTGATTTATATATTGGTAGGAGACTATACTAGTACTGAGGAGAGTTTATGGAGAACTAGCAAAAAACTAGGGACTACATCATCTACATGAACAGCCCAACCACAGCCCCAGGTGGCGAAGAGGCGACATCGAGGTGCCAAACCTTCCCGTCGATGTGAACTCTTGTCGTTCCATCATGCGTGATGCTGGCGGTAGCTAAATCATCATCATCCTGTATTTGCCTTCTTTTTTCGAGATTCTTATATACGTAGATATTGTCAATTATCTTCCGAATACAAGAGCCATTTAATAGGCTTAAATAACTCAGACTCCCCCAACACAAGCTAAGCAACTAACTAAGAAATTGGAAAACATTTTCACAACACTAATACTTCATTGAATATTGACATGCTAATTAAGTACAATGACTCACTAACCATTAACCCCCAAGCTACATATTAGGAACTACGAAGACAAATTTTAGAGTACTTTCAAAACATGAGCACCATTGGACAACAAATATTAAGAAAATATATTACTATAATTTGAGTAAGTGAACGGCAAATGAGCACAATCCCCATCTGTTGCAAGTGATGAGATCTTATTGTTAACCTACGGCTTAGCTCACTATAAAGATTCCAAGCTCAAGGGGGTCTGAGGAGTTGAGATTGGAAATTAGGTTAGTCATTTATGAGGAGATAGGATCTTGGATTGTTAGGGTCTGAGAGCTAAGCTAAAATATCAATTATTTTGGTGAGTGATTATTATCAACAAATCACAAATCTCTGCAACTTAAAATTTCTAAAGCTAGCACGGACAAACCTTCTAGGAACGACCCCCCCTCCATCGGCCCCTCCCCGCCCCTAGAGAACTTAGCTAAGCAGGCCGCAACTCGGCCAGATCAACAAATTTGGACTTTGTTTAATTACACACTTAAAGAGAGCTTCAAAGTTCAAACCACGAATTATCTTTTCTACTAATTTTCTTGCTAAGTAGCTGTACTGTGCTATTCTATGCTTTACACAGTTTCTTGATTGTCAAGAGGGTAAGAGAGTCCATAATCCGTAGGAGTGGTTTGCGGGGCCGGGGCCGGGGCCGGGCTGATCGCTTGGTGGAGGATGATCGAGGTGCAGGTTCTGGTCATAATCGCCTAGGCATTATTATGGACTGCACGCAATAGCAACTTCATATAACAATTAACAACATTGGCTTGGCTTTGTAAATTGTAAATAGAGGAGACGATGAATGCAATTAGTGTTGATTATTGCAAACAACTTCATGATAAATGGGACCCTTCGCCCTAGAGTTTCAAAAGCCAAGGCTATATTGCTTGCGCTAAAATTTCAAATGTTCAACATATAAATACTTCATTCAACAAGCAATGCTATATATGTCAATGTCTCAAATCTCAATCACATGTGGATGCTGGGTCATGCATATGGTGACTCGCCAAAATCAGTTATAAAAGCAGGGAATTTAGGCCTTTCATCTCGCATGAATAGAGGATTAACAATTTGATTATAAAAAATTTCCTCTCTTTTTCTGCCTTTATTTTATTTTATTTTTTTGTTTTATGGCGAATAGTAATTTGGCTTGTCTTGAAGGTAATACTCCTTTTCTTACCGTTGTTGCTCTTGTAAGAGACCGTCTTTTTTAATATTGTGACTAGTTTGATATATTGAATGACTCCAGTTTAATCTATTTAGTGACCACATTAATCCCTTTAATAATCACATTCGTTAATCCATTTAGTGACTAGTTTAATTAATTTAATGACTAGTTTAATTCATCTAATGACTAGTTCAATTTATTCGGTAAGATTGTCGGTTTATTTTTTAAAATTGTTTGTTGTAGTTCGAGATTCAAAGGGAAACAAAGGAAGAAGATGCAAAGGGGGACGACTAGGTTGGTGCGAGATGTTTGAGGATAGTTTTGGGTTAGAATGCAATTTGATGACTAGATTTGAATGACACCAGTTTTTTATATCATTTTGGAGCTGTTTCATGTCATTTTTTATAAATTTGTTTCATGTCATTATAAAACTCTTTCATGTCATTAAAACTAACTTCTATGACATTTTTTAGCAAACTTATAGTATCATTTTGGAGCTGTTTCATGTCATTTTCCCGTATTTCATTATTATTTTTCAACTCTTTAGATACCATATCATTATTACTCATTTCTATGTCATTTTGCTCATTTTTTACGTCATTTTTGCTCATTTCTACGTCATTTTTCAGCAAGCTTGTATCATTTTCCTTTGTTTTATTATTATTATTATTATTATTATTATTATTATTATTATTATTATTATTATTTGTCAACTCTTTAAATATCATATCAATATTACTCATTTTTATGTCATTTTCACACATTTCTATTTATTATTATTTGTCAGCTCCATATATATGTACCACATTATTACTACTCAACTGTAGGTCATTTTTTCACGAAACTTGTATCATGTTTCGCTATTTTATTATTCTTTATCAACTCCTTATATCATATCATAATTACTCATTTATATGTTCTTTTTTACTCAATTCTATGTCATTTTCACCAAACTTGTATCAGTTCCACCTATTTTATTCTTTGTCAACTCTTTATATCCCAATATCATTATTACTCATTTTACTTAATTCTATGTCATTTTTCACCAAACTTGTATCATTTTCCCCTATTTTATTCTTTGTCAACTTTTTATATATCATATCATAATTACTCTTTTATGTCGTTTTTACACATTTCTATGTCATTTTACATCAACAAATTTGTATCATTTTCTCCTATTTACTATTATTTGTCAACTCTTTATATACCATATTATTATTACTCATTTCTATATCATTTTTACTCATTTATATGTTATTTTCAGCAAACTTATACTCCTTCTGTTTTCTGTTGGTGTTCTTGTATTCTCCATTCGAAAATTTCAATATGTTGTTCCTATTTTTTAATCTTTCCATAAATAATACTCCCTCCGTTTCTTTTTAATTGTTACACTTTGACATTTTACACTATTCACAAATTGCACTTTGACCCTCGTTTGTGATTTATACATGAATAAAAACATAGTCATGTGGGGTCTTGTTAGATTCGTCTAAGTATGTATTTTATTAATATGTACTTTTTATAATTTTTACAAATACAAAACTAGAGATATATATCCTCAAAGTTTTACATTGGCATGAGAGAAAAGTGTAAGTGTAACCATTAAAAAGAAACGGATGGAGTATAATTTATGAATTAAATTTTCCAAAAGTTTTAAGTTGCAATAAATGTGTTCACACTATTTTTTTGGTTAAAGGGGGCAATATATTAAAACACTAATATCAAGTTACAGATCCAGAATTAAGTAGCATAGGGAGGGTTCCTCCCTTCATTACAACAAATACATAAATGCTCGAACTTAGTTTCCGTAAATTTAATGTTTAATTCCACCCAAAGAGATTTGGAAAAATGGCGGAATACGTTGACCTCCCTACTCCCCTTTCGAACAGCTTTAGCCAGAATGTCAGCTTCCTGAGTGTGCTCCCAATCCACTTTTTGCACTTGGTTCAGTTTCCCCTCATGCAATAACTCCATGCATATAGTAGTATAATGATTATATCTATCTCTGATCTTTGTGTTCCCATTTATGGTATCTACTACCACCAAAGAATCCGACAGGATAAGGCACTTAGACCACTGTTTTTTGTTGCCCAAATATTGGTTGTCTAACATAGACTAATTCAAAGAGCAATAAATGTGTTCACACTAGTTTGTTGTTACTTTACTCTTTTACCCCTCAAACTTTTTGTATCATTGGTTGCCTAACATAGAATAACTCAAAAAGGCTAAAATCTTTATTTTAAGTTAATTTTATTTTATTTAAAATAGTAGAATCTTGCCCATTTTTTGAGTTGCATTTTTTCTTCCCCGATTCCAAATAGGAACAACAAAAGAGAACGAAGGGAGTATCATTTTTCCCTATTTTCATTATTATTTTTCAACTTATTATTTACCTTATTATTTTTACACATATTGCTATTTATAAAATAAATTATATTATTTGTATTGAGCTTTATATCATTTTAAGGCTTAATATATTAGTAGATCAAATTAATCCCCAAAACCCCCAAATCTCAATCCCCCAAACCCTTCCTCCCCGTCGCACTTTCTCTCTCTTCACACCTGCCATTCTTCTTGCCTGTTGATCGATTTCGCCGTTACCGGTTGCCTTTGCTCGTCGGTGCTTCACCTCCAGTCTCCGCCGCAAGTAGCCGCTACTTCCCTTCTTGTCACTCTTTTCTCTCTCTTTACACTTGTCTTTCTTCTTGCTTGTTAGTCTGCTTATCGCTGCCAGTCAGTCGCCTTTGCTCGCCAGAGCTGTATCTCATGTCGCCGCCGGAAGTAGGTAAGACGCCAAAAGCCAAACTCCACGCTCCTTTTACTCTTTCTTCTTCTTCTTCCCTCACCTACTCTTCTGCCTCTATTTTGACTTTTCTTCACCTCTATCTTTCTCTCGCCTCTCTTTAGCTTATCGAGAGCCCAACAATCGTGATGTTAGGTAAGAAATGAATGATAACGGCAAGCTCTTGCTCCATTTTTTACTAATTCCTTGTCTTTAATAATTCTGAGTTTAATAAGCCATTCCAGAAATCAAAATTTAACTAAAAACCTAGCTCTTTCTATTTCACAAATCACTTAAAATTCTCTAAAAAACCAACCTATATGAATCCGACCTGCATTATCAATTGATCTAAAATCTTCGACTTCGAAAATTATCTAGTTTATGTCAAAAACCAAATCCATCAATTCACAAAGTATTACAAGACAAACTCTTTGAAACAAAATATACATGATGGAAGCCAAAACAATAATTAAATAAGAGAGGACAACTAATTAACTCGAAACATTGAAATATCGGGCAAATAGTTTTGAGAATTCTCTCCATGTTTTCTCTCGGTGCATGATATCTTGTCTTGCGTCGTCGCCATGGCAAGAACATCTGGCAGAAAAACTCAAAATTCTGGAAACGGAAAGCAGAAGGGGAAAGCTCGAGGACCAACGTCTGATTCTCAAGCTCTTCGTACTCGTTTAATGGATGAAATTTTGGGCATAGAAGCTTTGAATTTTGGATTAGGCATTAGAGAGGTGGTAACTCCAAAATCGTCGATTCAGCAATTGCAAGTTCAATCGAAAATCAGGCACATTTTCAATGAATGGCTGCAATCCATTCATACTTGTCAACAATCTGGTGGCAAAATTGGTTCAGGTAATTCGGAGATTAATGTTGATTTTGATGAGGATGAAAATGTGATAGAATTGGATGAGATAGATAATGAGGATAATCTAGATGAAATTGAGGTGAAATCGAATGATGTGATGGTGGATTTAGAGCCGATTCACATTGAATTTGATGATATTCAGAAGGAGGTGGATTTTTGGAGTTCAACGATTATATATATGCTATGTATTAGGTTCAAATCCACCAATTCAGGTTATGGAGGGATTCTTGAGGAGAATCTGGAAGACATATAATGTTGATAAGGTTGCTTTGATTCAAAGAGGCATTTATCTTGTTCGATTTAATGCCATGGACTCTAAAGATAAAATTCTGGATGGACATTTCTTTTTTGATAAGAAACCTTTGATTTTGAAACCTTGGACACCAGACATGGATTTTGAGAAGGAAGATTTGAAAACTATTCCAGTTTGGGTCCAATTGAAGCTGAATCTGAAGTACTGGGGTGAGAAATCTCTTCATAAGATTGCATCACATATAGGAGATCCAATTAAACGTGATGAAGCAACTAGAAACAGGGAAAAATTAAAGTATGCTAGAATACTGATTGAAATGAAGATGGATCATAAATTCCATGATTCAATTCAGTTTTGGAATGAGCATGGAATTTTGACTAATGTGCCTGTAGTGTTTGAATGGAAACCAAATAAGTGCCAAAATTGTCTTAATTTTGGATATATAACACAAGAATGTAGGAAGAAGAAGGTTAAGAAGATATGGGTGCCAAAAAGTTACAATGCCACAGGCTGTAACTATTCCTCCAATAGTTACACAAACAGTGGGGAATTCTCAACAGAAAACCATAGTAGCACAGACTAAGGAAGTGGAAGTTGACCAGGATAGTTTTCAAAGGGCTTTGAGACCAATCAAAGTAAGGGTGAATACTGTCAAAACCACACAAACTCAGAATCACTTTCAATCTTTGGATGTGATAAATCAGGAGACTGAGTCACCTGGACAATTGAATGCAGAAGTTCCAGTATCAAGTAGCAAGAAAGCTAATTCACAAAAGGGAGGGGGAGAACCTCTTGATATCAATGGATAAGCTTCTTTGTTGGAATGTTAGAGGCTTGAACAACATTAATAAACAAAGAGATGTGCAACAATTTGTTCATAGGTCTGCTTTTCGTGTTGTGAGTCTCTTGGAAACAAAAATAAAAGCCAAGAATATGGGTAACATTCAAAGGATGGTGTTTTACAAGCAATGCAAGTTGTCATGATGGAGGAAGAATTGTGTTGGCTTGGAAATCAGGAAGTTTCCAGGTAATAATTCTACATGTTACAAATCAATTAATTCACTATTTTTTGCAACCTACTAGCAATATAAGTGGATTTTATTGCACTTTCATTTATGCTTTTAATGAAAGAAATAATAGAATTGCATTGAGGGAAGATCTTAAAAGTTTGAAAACTTTAGATCCTTGGATTATGTGTGGAGATTTTAATTGTGTAATGCAATGTGATGAAAGAATAGGTTCATATGTTAGAGAAGCTCAAACTAGAGATATTAAAGAATGTATGAGCTATTGTGATATGTTTGATGTCAAAAGTTCTGGTATTTTTTTTACCTGGAACAATAAACAACAAGGAGATGCCAGAGTGTTTTCAAAGCTTGATAGAATTCTGTCAAATCAAGCATGGCATAATGTATTTCCTTCAGCAGAGTTTGCTTCCAGCAGGAAGGGGAGTTTGATCATTCACCTGCCATTTTGACTGTATATCCTGAGGTATTAAATGGTAGAAAGCCATTTAAATATTACACTATGTGGAGATTATCTTCCCAATTTAATGAAAGAATCAGAATAGCTTGGAGTGTAGATGTTCAAGGTACTAAGATGTTTAAGCTTGTTGAAAGTCTTAAAGCTGTGAAAGATACACTAAAAGAGTTGAACAAAGAGGGGTTCTCAGACATTCAGGCTGTTGAACTTCAAGCACTACACAGAATGCAGCAAGCACAACAAGATATGCATAATCACCCAGGGGACAGTCAATTGGCAGAGGTGGAATTGAAAGCAGTTAAGGAATATCAATTGAAACACAGGGCATATAGAGAATTCTTATCACAAAAAGCTAAGCTTGCTTGGATAAAAGATGGAGATGAGAACACTTCTCTTCTTCATTAGAGTATCAAAGCAAGAAAGCTACAAAATCCGGTGTATGGTATACATGATGAACATGGCAACTGGAAGGATATAGCTGAAACTGTGTCACATGCTACTCTATTATACTATGAGAAGCTTTTGAGCAGAAGCACTGTAGAGAGGAAGTCTATAATAAATGAGCTTATTCAGGAGGGTCCCATGATAACAGTTGAGCACAGGGAGATCCTTAATGCACCATACACAGTTGAGGAAGTGAAAAAGGCCTTATTTTCAATTCCAGGTGACAAAGCACCTGGTACTGATGGATTTGGCACTCATTTTTACAAGGATGCTTGGCATATTGTAAATGATGAGGTGATTGATGCAGTATTAGATACTCTGCACAGCAGGAGGATTTTGAAGGAATTGAATACTACAGTGATAACTTTAATCCCTAAAACAAAATGCCCTCAGATTGTTAGTGAATTCAAACCAATTTCATGCTGTAATACATTGTACAAATGTATTACTAAGGTCTTGTGTGGGAGATTAAGAAGGGTTTTACCTGATTTAATCATGGAAAACCAAGGAGGTTTTGTACATGGGAGATTTATTGTACATAAAATAATGGTGATACAGGATCTGGTTAAACACTATGGCAGGAAACAAGTCAAGCCTAGTTGTTTATTGAAGATAGATTTACAAAAGGCATATGACACAGTTAGTTGGGATTTTCTCAAGGAAATGTTGATTACTTTAGGTTTTCCTGAATCATTCATAGATCTTGTAATGGAATGTGTTTCTACACCAAAGTTTCCAATCATGTTAAATGTGAACATGGAAGGATTTTTTAAATCTTCAAGAGGTTTAAGGCAAGGTGATCCAATATCACCCTTGCTTTTTGTGTTGTGTATGGAATATCTATCTAGAATCTAGACAAAGAAGTGAGAGCTAGATGAGTTTCAATTCCATCCCAGATGCAAGGAAATGAAGCTTACTTATATGTGTTTTGCTGATGATCTTATACTATGTTGCAAGGGTGATTTCACTTCCATCTATCTGATGTTGAGGGCATTCAAATTATTTTCAGAGTCATCTGGTTTACAAGCAAATGCTAACAAATCTGCGATTTATACTTGTGGAATGACAGAAGCAGAAGTGAAGAGAGTAGAAGAGGTCTCTGGTTTTGCAAGAGAAAGAGTGCCATTCAGATATCTAGGTGTGCCAATATGTGCAAGGAAGAAAAATGCAGCACAGTGTGAAGCTTTAGTTGAGAAGATGACATACAGGATTAGAGTTTGGAGCTCTAGGCAGTTATCCTACACTGCTAGAGTTCAACTTATTAATTCTGTTCTGTTAAGTTTGCACATCTATTGGGCACAAGATTTTGTATTGCCGAAGAAAGTTCTACAAGAAATCAATAGGATTTGTAGGGCTTTTCTATGGAGTGGACAACACTTTACATCAAAAGCTGGTTTGATTGCTTGGGAACATTTATGTACAGCAAAGTCTGCTGGAGGACTTGGGTTTAGGAATATTCTACTCTGGAATATTGCTAGCCTTGGAAAATATGTATGGGCAATTGCTTCAAAGCAGGATAGTGTATGGATAAAGTGGATACATTCTGTGTATTTGAAAGAGGAAGACTGGTGGCATTATGTACCTAATACTGGTGCAAGTTGGTACTGGAAGAGGATTTGCAATGTGAAGGAGCAACTGAAGCAGTTTTATACCAGGGCAGATATGACTGCAATGAGTTCATATTCCATTAAAGTTGTCTATGAGAAGCTTATGGGAGACCAAGTCCAAGTTACTTGGGATAAAATCATATGGAACAAACTTAATGTTCCAAAGCACAAATTTGTGATGTAGTTAGCAATTCAGCAAAAGTTGCAAACTACTTCAAAGTTGTTTCAATATGGCATCAGTCAAGATCCTTTGTGTTTGATATGTGGTGCACATGGTGATAATCATTAGCATTTGTTCTTTCACTGTCATTATAGTCAAGAATGTCTTAGAAGGTTGAAGATTTGGTTTAATATTAGAAGCCCTGGGTTAGAATTGCAGCAGCTTATCAGAAGTGTACAGAATGGGAGAAGAACCAAATTTCAGAAGCAAATAATTCAAGATGGAATTACTGCTTTAGTTTATATGGTATGGCAGGGTAGGAATGTTGTATATTGGCAGAAGTGCTTACCTAGTATTGATTTTGTGATAAAACAAATTAAAAGTATAGTTAAGCATATAATCTTCAAAGCGTGGATTATGCACTATGGTGCACAATGCTCATTGTGCACCCAAAAAGAACATACCATTTATATAAAAGAACACGAACTTTTTTCAACAACTTTTCTACTTTAAAAAAGAACACACTACTTAAAATTAAAGAACATGTAAATCTATATTTATAAAAGAACATAGGTTATAATGAAAAGAACATATAGTTAATGAACATCTACACTTAAGGTAAAAGAACATATACCTTTTAAATTTAAATTTGAAAAAGGAATCTTTAGTTGCAAAATTTTAGGAAACAGATAACAACAATTTTTTAAAATTATAGACTCTAAAAATGATAAAACAACGTAGTTTAGAAGAGGGTGCACCATACTCTACATGCACTCGGGTGCATGTACTTATTTGCGTAGAATCTTTGCTATATTACCAAAGAAAATCACTAGGAAAGATCATGAGTGGTTTGTGAACTTGTGAGAGTTAATGACCCTTTTGTCGGGTTTGTTTTACAAGTCTTAGTGTGAGGGAGTCTAACCTAGTTGGTTTGCCTCCTTTTGACTTGTTTAGGTTGTAACAGTTGTTTCAATTAATCTACTTATCTTGCTTAGCAAAAAAAAAAAACTAATTAACTCGAAAAAGAAGTCGGGGGTTTTTGCTCAAAATCACAAAAGGTAGTATAAAAGATACCCTTTTAATTAACTTGAGTAGGAAATAAATCAATCCTTAATTTTTTTTTTTTTTTTTTTTCAGGAAAGATAATTGGTCCGAAGACCAACCCCTACTAGGCTACTAGCCTGCAGGGCACACCAGCTCATTGGCTGGGTAGAGGGGATTTATACCCACAAGCAAACATTTTTATACAACCTCCCCAAATTGGGGAATGATGAGAGTCGAACACTCGACCTTGCGGTTGGGAGGTGGGAGCACCAACCATTGGGCTCCCACGAGGACCTCATAAATCAATCCTTAATAAAGCAAAAGTAATTTTATAAGGCAAAGTGAGTAATTAATAATGGTTTTAGTAAGATAAAGCAAGGGCGATATTATTGTCAACTAAAGTTGCTTTTTTTTTTTACCAAAAGTGGAATTGTTGTAATAGATGCGAAACTACCTAAAGTGGTAATTGTTGCAATAGAAAAAGAGCGGGGAAATATTATTTTACATAAAAAGAGATAAAAGGTGCTATTTGAAAAATAATCTTATTTTAAAATTTTAAGTATACTTTTACATGTTAATTAGTTGAAGCATAACTATCCAGACCATACTAGGTACGTACATATTGGATTTTCTAAAAAAGTTAAAGTTACAATAAGGTAAGATTATGAAAGCGCTATAGTGGAGAACTGGAGATAGCATGGACAGTTGTGAAAACAATGAGGTCAGAATATATAGCCATATAGGATAAGGGAGTTGACATTCACATGAAAAATTACTTCTTTCTTGCTTATAGAATGTAAAGAACAAGTTAGGTTTACTATGAGAAGGGAAATAGATTGATACCATACATCCTAAATTATTAGCACAAAAAATTCAACTAAATGCTTATGCAATCCACATGGATTCTTAACGGATTCACGTTCCTAGGTTGAAAAACGCATATTTTCTTTCCCACCTCTAAGGTTTACCTGTCCAAAGAACCCATGATTATGTTCTTATCGTAGTCCATTCCAGTGGCGGATCCAGGAATTGAGCCACGTGGGTTCGGAATTGTTCGAACATAAATTCTAGATTACATTTTACTATCTAGAGTTACAGTTTTTAAAGAAAATAAAAACTTTCAACAACTGTATTTAACGAATCTTCCATTCTTGATTACATTACAAAGAAATAACTATATATCTATGATATGAAACATGAAAAAAAATGAAATATTAGCAACTACCACAGATATAAAATCTAATATGACTAATCAACAACAAATCAACACGACGACAACACTAATAAGCTCTTTGCAATTTGGGTGATATTGAGCTCTGTCACGAGTTTTGTTTAGAAGTGATGTATACAATTCTTCCATGTAAAAAATTAATGTCTGCACTTTTAGTTTATAACATCCACATTTAGAAATTATAAAAATATATAACATTAATCCTTCACTTTTTAACACACTTCTCATTGCATATCATATAAATATATGAGTAGTGAATCAAGTGATCGACACAATGAATTTTTGACTAATTTTACTTAGTGCATGTTTAATTTATTGCTTAAGCAAGGGTAAAAGTAAGAGAATGGAAATTAAACCAAATTCATCACCTTCTACTATTTTCATACTTGGTGGAAGAGAGAGATTTTATATAAATAAAAAGGAGAGCTAAAAAATAAAGGGAGGATAAAGTGTAAAATATTTAGCAGCGTTATTTTGCTTGCCTTTCTCATTGACTTTCATCAAGTCTTTATACATTACAACAGTTGGTTGTGAATAGGAAACTATCCTCTAATAATATCCCTAAACAATAGCAACAATATCAAAGGATATCTAAAATATCCTAATATAAAGGAAAAGAAGAGCGAGAAATAAACCTAAGACAAAGGGAGGATAAAAAAGACAAAGAAGACAATGAATAAAACTTCCTACACGGAATCGAACCCGCGACCCCGTATAACAACTACTCAGTTAACATTGCACTCAGAAGTTACCATTGACCCACAATGGTATGTATAGTATAATACGCGTGTTTTTTTATATAAAGGATCTTTATTTTCCAGTTTCTTCTTGTTTCCTTCCCGGATCCGCCACTGGTCCATCCCAGTAATTTTAACAATTAATCCATACCATCATGAACCAACAAACTAAACTAGATACATTGTTAGATTACATTATCTACTATATGCTCAAGAATTATGTGGCTATTCGGGTCCTTTTACTTTTGAAAATATGTTTCACAGAATTTTGTACACCTACTATACAACATTTATCATACACTTGGGTGCATTATATGGTACACCTAACGCCATTTAATTTTGCTCATTGCTCATTAAAATCATCCAAATGAAAATTCACACAAAAAAGCGAGTTTCAAATGATATATGACAATTAAAAAAGAACGAATGAAGTATACAATATAACTTTATATTGCTCATAAACACAAACTAGAATGTGCCGACTTAGCACAAGTTTGGCCATGTCCAACTGGAAAAAGCCCAAGACTAGTCCATTGCCTTCATTAACTATTAGGTGCTTTCTTTCTCTCTCGCTTAGTACTATGCATTATGCAATTAGTATATGTGCCATTGACACCATATACATGTATGCGTGGTCTACTTATTGCAATTAGAAACTATTCAAGGCATTGCTCATCATATAATGGCTGCCAATTGCCAAAGATATATACTAATTAGAGCCAACCATTTCTGTTGACAAAAACTATTAAATATTCAAGGAGTGAATCGAAGCCAAGTTGGTGTAGACTGGTATGGTCAGGTTAATATCCCATTACAATGATGTATTAATTGTTGATGTGAGAGTGAGTATGTATGCATAATACAACAATGTAACATCCATGGACATAAACCGCCCATTAATGTAGGTCCCAATACCATAATATGGAACAAGAAGTCAAGAAGTCAAGAAGTCAAGAAGTTGACAAATTACGGGGACCCTTGTTCATCATCTTGTAGGCAACTGACCCCACATTAGCATAATTCCCTGTGTAGATATTTGGCCATACACTTTGAATAAAAGGTCCTTTGTCACATAAAAAAACTGGATTTTGACGCATCCATTTTAATCTTCCCACTTCACTGCCCCAAATTAAAGGGTGCTTTCAATTGCCATTGGTTTATTATTCCAAGTTTTCATCTATTTGAACTTTCGTCCAATTGATTAAAGACATATAATAGTAACTAGGACGATATATAACAATTATCTGACAATTATTAAAAGAGCACACACATTTTTCAGTTATTATATATTCTCTCATTAATTATATTTGTTCAATTTCTTTTCTTTGATATATGCAGCCTACCTTTAGGCTGCAGATGAGTATTAAATACATTCTCTAGAATAGTATTAGTTGTTGGATTTCATCTCAATAGAACGCGAAGGAGGTTGTCGAAGATTGTGTATCATGCAGCGAGCTTTTTGTTTCTGGTTTGGCAGTAGCAATGGTTCGCCCGCACCAGGTATAGTAGTGCGCCCCCATCCCTTTGCGGGTGTGCGATTTTTGTTTTTCGAATTTATTCGGATTTCCTTCCTCTTTCATATAACAATACCTTCTTGGTTGGTTTTCTCTTTCTAATGATTATTCATTAACCCTAAACACATAGCCTACCTTTTCTCTTTGAGATTTGAGCAGTTCTTGAGAAAATGCAATCCTTAAATTCAGGGTGTAGAGTTCTAGGGTGTTGTGTTAACCTTGAGGGGCGTTCGTCATTGGAAGCCTGCACCGATGTGGTGGCGAAACCGCTTCTGAGGCAGTGGCCTCCATACCACGATACAACGCAATTGTTATAAGATTAAATCAAGTTCTGCAAGTTTAATTTGTTGTTAGATATCTGCAGATAAGTTTCTTATATTCTATTGTTCGTCAACATTATTGATTTCATTGTTCTTCATGAATATTTCAAATCATACTAATTATTTCCAGCATTAGTTTAAGAATTTATGACATAATCACGCGTCAACATTGGCTGATCTAGGGGTGGTATAAGGGGTACATCTGTACCCCCATTATTTCTGGAAAAATGAAAAGAAATTAAAATTAAGATTAAAACATAATATGTAAGCAGTGAACGTCTGAGGAAGCTTGTCTCGCTGGAATGGGAAGCGAAAAGAAAGATCGGTTGGTGCATGGGAAGGCCTTGTGTTCGAAACCACACAGTTATGATTTGCTTTTATTTACTCCCCTTTAACTCATGTTTTTCTTCAATGATTGTATTCTATACTACTCCCTATTAGTATGCAACTACAAATTCATAAGCTTACTTAGATCAAAGCTCCAAAATAATATTTTTCCCTCTCTTTTTGTCCCTCAATTTTTTCCTCATTTCTATACTTAAACAACTATTTTTAAATAAATTTTCAACATCACATTAATTGTTAAAATTTTCTAAAATTGTAGCATTCAATCATTATATATTAATTAGATCATTTGATGTTATTTTGAATTTATTTTTTCATTACGTATAATTAAAGTATAAAATTAAGTTAGTATTTAATTATTTATAGATAAATTTGTAGTACATCTAGAAAAAATAATAACCTAACTTAAACGAAATAGTTAATCGGTTATAAGAAGAGTATGCCATAAATGGTATGTTAATTGAACAACTTATCTTTAAAGATTTGGTTATTTTAATTGAAAAATTGGACAACTAAACATTTAGCAATACTCAAACTTGGGCGGACAAAAATGTTGTCAAAGCTTTATTTTCAAAAAAGAATTTTGGTGAGTCTATATGCTTATGTATCCGTACCTTCATGAGTAAGTTCCTGGATACGCCACTGCGCGTCAATCAATGTAATTAATGCTTATTTATTGCTTAATGTTTTTATTTTTAACTTTTTATATGTATCCCTAAGGACTGCATATATCATTTTTTTTTTTCATGCAAAGCCAAGAAAATAAATTAGAGAAAGAAAGAGTTAAAGTCATTACAGGTGAGGTGAGGAGTTTCCTCTTTAACTACATGCGATAGCATCACAGACTCAGTATCTCCTTAATTTGGAGTCTTGTAAAGGTACTACTGTCTTCTAGTCTAGTTCTGCAATCCTTTGCTAGCCAATGCACGATCTTGTTGGTGCTCACTTGCTCCATTAGCGGTATGTTTACTTATCTGAACTTATTTGAACTTATTAGACCTTATTAGTTCTTATCTGAATTTATCTAAACTTATTAGACCTTATTTTGCAAGAGTGTTAGACCTTATTTTTACTTACTTTTGTTAAACTGAAATTATCTAAACTTATTAGTCCTTATTTGAACTTAACTGAATTATTTATCCTGATGAGGACATAAAATATGATGAGCAAAACAGGCCCTACATCCATTAATTTGTCAGATTTAGATCATGCAATTCTAGACAAGCATGGAATTAACATCTTCAATTACTCTCTCCTTATAAAAAATACTTCTCCATTCTCACTTAATCTACACCACAAGTACAATTTCTTGATATTAGACTCTAAATTATCGATTTGATAAAAAAAACACAAGATTATTATTTAAAGGATTTTTTTATTTTTACCACCTTAGAAATAGGTTGTTTTACGCTTTACTACCTTTTGATTTTTTTTTTCAATTTTACCACCTTAAAGTAGTGGCGGATCCAGAAACTGAACCACATGGGTCGAACTTGTTCAAAGATAAAGGCAAAATTATTCACGTGCAGCGAAAATTTAATACTTATATCTAAAGGCGTCAAAAAGAGTTGTACTCGTTGATAGTATTAGAGTTGACATTTTTTTTCAGTTTTAATTTTTCAATGAGATAAACAAATATGTATAACAACTCTTATTTCTATTGTTAAGTATTGAAATTAAATAGTTTAACAAAAGAAAAACAAGAAAAGAAACACTTATGTTGTAGTAAACTAGTAATAAAACACAAAGGGGCATCAAAAAATGAAAAACGAAGGGTGAGAATAAAGGAAAAATAGCATTAACAAAAAAAACACTTAATTGGTAGTAAACTAGTAATAAAACACAAAGGGGGCATAAAAATAATGAAAAACAAGAGAAAAAAAGAAAAAAGGAAAAAGGAAAAAAAAACTAAAAAACCAAATCATGCTTTGCTGGGATTCGTTCCCACGACCAAAGATCACTACAGCACCTAAGATTAAGCGCGGACCATACCACTGAGCTACAAGCATATATTAAGATGTATTGTTTAATTATAGCTATATAACCAATCTATTTTCCTGTAAATTGTAGGCTTTTTTTTCTGTTGATCCGCATGGGTTCAGTTGAACCCACGCTAGACCCGCCCCTGCCTTAAAGTGTCCAACACACTAAAAATTACCACCTAACTCGTGCTTCGGCCAAGAATCCGACGAAGGAGGACCCACATTTTGGATTAAAACTGTAACACCCTCAAATTTCTCTCTTTTTGAAGGATATATTTTAATATAAAATACTTGAGAAACTTGAGAGTATTGCTGCCACTTGATAACGTTAAAGGCTAAAACTACTAACTATTAATTTAACAATGCAGCGGAAACTAATAACTTCTCTTTATTGATAATATAAAAACTTTATTATTCAACTATGACAATAATGGAATCTATAATAAATAAAAATAGCAACTCCTAGCTTAAGTGTTATTCCTCACTAGCTCCCCCATGTGAAGTATGCATCAAATCAACCTGTAAATTCTGCTCACCAAAAGGGTCATCACAGGGACAAAACCATAAAACAAACAAACAAAACGCGTGTCAGTAAAAATACTGAGTACATGTATATGCGAAAATTAAAATACTTTATTAAACATTCAAAATAATTCTATAAACCTTCCTTGGATACTTGTAATGCTTGTATAATATAAAGTATCTAACTTTAATAGAACTCCTTTCCTTGCCTAGGTACCTTTCCTAAAGTGTGCACACCCCCCCCCAAAGTTTAGTATTCCTTAATGAGTCTATGACGAGGGGAACTACCTTGTCCACATGACTTATACAAAAAGTACATGGGTAAAATATAATAGCTACCGTTCTTGTTAATTAACAACAAGTCGTGGCTTCTTTGTAACTGTGATCATAAAAGATCATATATCTAATAAAAATCCTTTGAAAATAATCCTCCTTTAAAAGAATAATAATTCTTATATAAAACTTTAGCCATATAAAAGGCATATATAATTACTGTTCATGAAATAACCTTGGAACACAATCAGGTTTAATATCGACAATAATAACAATGATAACCACAAATTTGGTATTAAGATCATATGACAAAATAGGGAATAGCTTATGAAGCATATATAATAAATCTTTAGATGTTAAACTGTATCATTAGTCTTACTCGTACATCTTTATTATTATTCTTTAGTATTATCAAGACATGAGGATTCATACTCTTTTGTATCTACTGCCACCCTGCCAGCATAAACTACTCTATTATAATTAAACTTTAGATGCATAGACGTCACTATAAATTTTGACGCAACTTAGTATTCGGCTAGAGTGTTCCCAACAATTCATATGCATGCATACAAAAATTCATATTGTTCATATTAAACATATAAAAGTGTGTAGATTAATCTAACATAACAACTCTAGAACATGATACTACACATGCAGGACAATATTTAAAGATCTACATATACACGCACCTTGAAAATTAATAACTACTAGAGGAGAAGAGAAAAGGTAGGCTAAGAGGGAGAGAGAGTTTAAACTTGAGAAAAGAGATGTATTCCTCAAATTTGGTGTGAAGAATATGATGGGTGGAGGCCCCTATTTATACTAGTTGGACAAGTAGAGTCGTACTAGGACTCGAAACTAAAAGATGGGTTTTTGAGAAAAGATAATTAATTTTAGCTAAGATACACTATTCCTTTATGATCATATAGCTAGAATAGGGAATATTCCATAAGATAAATAGTCTAGATGCTTAAACTAAACAAAAGATAAAAAATGAAAAATAACCAATTTGTATGCAAACTCACTGGCGTGAGTTTGCACCGAATCAAGGTTTTAAAGATTTTTTTTTTTTTTTGCAAATCTTTTGTAAATCCTTTTTGAATTTTCCTTTTAAAATATTTTTAAATTTTCTAAGCTAATTACTTGGATTAGAATTGTCAACTTAGGCCCAATACTTAATTTGGGCTAGAGCCTATTTGAAAAATCTATAATCTATTATAAAAGCCTATTTAAAACCTTTATAATTTATAGAAAGCCTTTTTAGTAAATAAAACCTTTTAAAAGATATAACTAATAACTTACTAAAAATACGGAGTATTACAGACTACCCCCCTTAAAAGAAGTTTCATCCTCGAAACTTAAAGCAAGCAATGCAAAAGACAAAGCAAGTAAGACATATATACCACCAACTTCCTATAAAAGTAAGTTGGCTCACATAATAACTCATAAAATAAGTAAAAATTAGGTAAAAACTAGGGTTCTAAGTCAAAAGCGTGAAACTCTATCGCATTCTACCCCCCATAAAAGGAGTTACGCCCCCGTAACTCTACTACTAACCTCTGCAAACAACTTTGGATATTCCTTTCGCATCCCAGCCTCGAACCAAAGGCTTGTTGTAGCTTCTGCCAAAAGTTAGACAAAAATCTAGAATCTCGATCAGACACAATATCTTTTAGTACTCCATGTAGTCTTAGCACATGCTTGATGTAATGTTTCCTTCATAGGTATGAACACTGCAGACTTGGTCAATCTATCGACAATTACCCATATCGTATCATTCCCAGATTTACCCTTAGGTAAAGCGACAACAAAATCCATCGAAATAGAATCCCACTTCCATCCTGACACATCTAAGGGTTGGACTTTCCCTTAGGGTCTTTCATGTTCACTCTTCACCTTCTGACACGTTAAACACTTGGAAACAAATTCAGCTATGTCCAACTTCATACGAGCCCACCATAAATTCTTCTTTAAGTCCTTATACAACTTATCACCCCCTGGGTGCATCGAATATGGAGAATTATGGCCTTCTTCCATGATTTTCAATTTCAAATCTTCGCAAACTTCAGGTATACACCACCTTCCTTCCATTATTAAACTTCCATCTTCATGGATTTCGAAATCTCCAGCATGACCCTCCCTCACCTTCGCTTTTATCCTTCCCATCTTTTCATCTTTCAATTGAGCTTGTTTAATTTGATCAAATATAGAGGGTCGAATGGTCATTGCACTAAACATTTTCTCTACTTCTCCATATTGCATTACTTCAAGATTCATCTTCTGAAAGTCTAAACGCAGTTGATCTGCCACCACCATAGTACTTAAGGTATGACTTGTCTTCCTACTCAAGGCATCTGCCACTACATTGGCTTTCCCTTCATGGTATTGGATATCCAAATCGTAGTCTTTTATGAATTCTAACCATCTTCTTGGCCTCATATTCAAGTCCTTTTGGGTGAAAATGTATTTCAAACTTTTGTGATCTGTATATATCTTACATGTCACCCCATACAAATAATGACGCCAAATCTTTAAAGCAAAGACTATTGTGGCAAAAATTATTCGGAGATGTTTCTCATGCTCTTCTCTATTCTTAGAGTAAACCAATATATCATCTATAAATACTACCACAAATTGGTCTAAGTATGGCTTGAAAATTCGGTGCATGAGATCCATAAATACTGCTGGCGCGTTAGTCAATCCAAAAGGCATCACTGTAAACTCATAATGACCATAACGCGTGCTAAAAGCGGTCTTAGCAATGTCCTTATCAGCAATTCTTAACTGATGATACCCTGAACTTAAGTCAATCTTTGAGAAAATTCCGGCCCCCATCAGTTGGTCAAACAAATCATCGATCCTTGGAAGAGGATACTTATTCTTGATGGTCACTTGGTTTAACTCACGGTAGTCGATACACAACCTTAGACTACCATCCTTCTTCTTCACAAACAAGACAGGCGCACCCCATGGGGATACACTGGGGCTTATGTAAACCTTTTCTAATAACTCTTCCAATTGGGTCTTAAGCTCATTCATTTCTGCTGGAGCCATACGATATGGGGCTTTGGATATTGGACCAGTTCCAGGCATTAAGTCTATAGTGAACTCCACTTCTCTTATTGGAGGCATTCCAGGGATTTCTTCAGGAAAGACATCCTGAAATTCATTAACTACAGGAATATTCTCCATCTTCTCTTCTTCTACCTCCAACTTTTGTACACTACACAAATACAATGGATACCCCTTTCTTATACAGTTCTTGAGTTGCATAGCAGAAATCATTCTTGGACTGGGCTTCTGATTGATTTTTCTGTAGGTTACTTTGACTCCCTTTGGACCTTTCAAGGTCACTTTTTGGGCTCTGCAGTCTATTTGGGCTTTGAATTTCCCTAACCAATCCATTCCCAGAACAACATCTAGGTCATCTAATTCAAATTCAATTAAGTCTTAAGGAAAAATTGCCCCTACTATAGTCACTTAAAACATCTCTATATAATTTAGAAACATCAATGCCTTCTCCAGATTGTATGACTATATCCATGCTTATAGGTTCGGGTTTTCCCAACTTAAGCTTTTCCACTAAGGTTTTGGAAATAAAAGAGTGAGAAGCTCCTGAATCAAATAAAATCTTAACTGGACTAGAAGAGATGAAGAAAGTACCAGTCACTACGCCTGCGGTCGTTTCAGCCTCACGATTGCTCATGACAAACACTCGACCTTGATTGTTCGCCTTAGCCTGATTGTCTCCTCCATTCCCATTCTTAGGAGGAACACGGTTATTAGTCACTGATTGCTGATGGGGTCCTTTGCTCCCATTACCTCCCTGATTCTGGTTTGGCTTAGGATTTGCTGATGTTGAGTCTTTCTGGAAGCACTCATACTCTCTATGGCCTAACTTGGTGCAGATCCTACAAGTTACCAGATTTCCTTCACAGTCCTTCCGTGGGTGGTTTCTTATGCATCTTTTACAATAGCTGTAACACCCCGACAATTTTCTCTTTTCTAAAATACCTTTTTACTATAAAACATAGAGAATTATCAAAGTATTATCTCCCGTGTGAAAACGTATCGGCTTATTCAGAGTTTTACAGCAGAAAACATATAACTAAACTCTAGAATTGAAATATAATAAATAAACAAAGTACCTAAAACCAAACACACTATTAATGTTAACTTCAAACCAAACTTAAATAATATGTTTCTACTAAACACGATAATTAAATCAATCTGTTACACAAGCTCTCCATTCCCAGATCCCCATGATGCAACATCTGCAAACCTGTAGATGTCAATGCACTAAAGAATCTGCTCACCAAAATGGATCATCACAGGATCAATAAGGCAAAGCCATGATCAACACACACAACAAAAACACGTAATCAGCAAAGCTGAGTACTACATAATAATAAATAACATTCCTAACATGATACTAACAAATAATAAGCAGGGATAAATAATAACATAACAGTCTAACAATCTAACAATCTGCAGATAACTCTTACTGAACTAAACTTTAACCATCTTTTTATTACTTTAATGGAATAGTTATTGGATTGAGTTGTCTAACTAAAAACCAGCCTTCACCTAGGAAGACGAAATACGGGCGCGACTCTGCATTCCATAATGACATGCGATATCGAAGAACCTTTGAATAAAAAATAGGAACGGTGATCAATCCAATTCCCAGAAAAAGCCATGGCACGCTCACCATGTACCCTAACTCCTAATTGTCCAACTTCAGACGTGCACCAGTCTAAAGTTTATTACTATCCAAGTTACACTTTACGTGATTTACAACTTATTACTTATTATGACACACAAACAACATAGATACATATAATCAAACATTCACAACTTACTTCCTTTTTATCTTAGGATTAAATAAGTGATCATACAACTTACAACCCAAGATTAATTCCTTTTTATTCCAATCCTTCTTATTTGTTGAACCTAGCCAACAACCAACTTACCTTTCAAAGGCATAAATTATCAACTTACCAAATAAGGCCCACAGTCCTCATAGAGTAGTGAAAATAATAATACAAGGGAACACATGATTTAAACATGATCCAACTCACTAAATATACTAATTCCCCCATGTGAATTAATAAATAAAGTTCCCAATCCAACATGCTTGCATCAATATTCCATACAAACATGATATTCAACTCATAATCAAATCTCATCCATACATGTTCGCACACAAGCATAAAACATATAAAATCCAATCATAATAGAAATCATATATGAACTTACAAAGTTCCTGTACATGATACTACAACTTTTAATTTCCTTCCTAAATCATGATACTACATCACATAACACATAGGTATGTACGTACCTTGTGTAGACAAACTGGAATGCCACATTAACCAACTTCAAAGTCGCCTAGAGAGAATTCTCCGCTTAAAACAACCAATATAAATTTATAATGAATACTCAAATAATTTCCAACAACTTTAAAATACTTTAAACCTCCCTTAAAAATATTTAAAAGTTGATTCTATCATTAAAACTTCAAATACCAATACTTACTAGCATAGTACTACTATACTAGTCATTAAAATCCATAAAACTCCATTAATAGCAACCTTTCTAAAATTCCAGCAACTTATAAATTATTAAAACTTCCTTCAAACATACTTAAACATGCTTAAATTCATAATCTAAATCAATTTCATAGTTTATAACATGCTACTATGATTTCCTAACTTTCAAAACCCTAAAAATTCATGCTTTGATATATTAAAACTCAATCTAAATATAATAATCAAATATGAAAGTTTATTCTTTCAATACATAATTTATATAATCATAGATTCACCATTAAAACAGTAAATTAAAGCCTCTAATCATAATTAGTACTAAAACAAAACATAAAAACATAATCTTTAATCAAAACTTGAGGAGGAAGAAAAGAACAAACCAAAACAAGAAGGAAAAGAAGGAAGAAGGACGCCGGCAGATGACGTGGCAGCAGCAGCAGCCGGCTTCACGGTGGTCGGCGGTGGTTCGAAATGAAGGAGGAAGGTTTCTTGTTGAAGAAGAAATCGTTTCTTGGAAGAGAAGAAAGAAAACTGAGAGGAGGAACGTAATATGGGGCGCCGGTTTTGAGGAGTGAGGAGAGAGAAAATAATGTGTGGGTAAAATATTTGGGTTCAAGGTATTTATATAGGTGTTTCCCTTTTGGGCTTAGGAAAAGGCAATTGGGCTTCAAATAGAGTTTGATGATGAATAGGAATAGTGATTGAACTCCTAACATCACTAGGATTAGTATTTGGCTTCCTCAATCCCATTTAAACTCTTTTTCAAATCCAAATAGGTATTTCAAACATTTCAAGTACTTTCATAGCACGACATTAATAAATATTTGACTTGAATAAATTAGTAAAACAATTCTTCTGACATTCAAATAGTCAACCATTGAAATATGAAATCATTAAAATGCTAACATATATTAAAATATAAATAACTATATATTAAAATATATTTATAATATTCACAAAAATACAGGGGATTACAGTCTACCCCTCTTAAAAGAAGTTTCGTCCCGAAACTTGACACGAAAACTCACACATTTTCAAAAGTTTTTCAACTCAACTCCCAAAACTCACACATTTTCAAAAGTTTTTCAACTCAACTCCCATTGGAGAAATACTTGTGCCACTCATGTGCACTCTTTTGCCAACTTAAAACACTTGTGTTACTCATGAACGCATTTTCTTATGCGGAGAATCTATTTATTTTGCACCAACATGTGCAAATCGCCAAAAGAAGCATAAAAATGCATTAAAATACCATAAAAATAGGTAAAAAGCGCGAAATTTCATCGCATTCTACCCCCCTTAAAGAAAACGAGTTACGCCCTCGTAACTCACCTTAGGGAATAAATTTGGGTACTTTTTCTTCATTTCATCTTCAGCTTCCCACGATGCCTATTCAGACTCATGGTTAGACCAAAGTATTTTCACGATATTGACATCCTTATTGCGTGTACTACGCACCTTCTTACCAAGAATTCTCACAGGCCTTTCCTCATATGTGAGGCTACCATCAATCTCGATCCTCTCAGGCTCCAAGACATGACGTTCATCAGGGATATAATGCTTGAGTTGGAAAATATGAAACACATTGTGCATCTTCTCGAACTCCATTAGCAAAGCCAACCTATAAGCTACCTTTCCAATTCTTTGCAGAATCTCATATGGACCTACATATTTGGCACATAATTTGCACTTTTTCCCATACCTCATCACGCCCTTAGTTGGTGATACTTTTAGGACTACTTTATCACCTACTGCAAACTCATCTTATATTCGCTTTAAATCGGCATAACTCTTTTGCCTATCTTGAGCAGTCTGAATCAACATGACATCCTTAACAGTCTCCTCAATAATTCTGCCATTCTCACTAAAATCATTCCAGCAAACGGGACTTCTACACTTTCTTCCATACAACACCTCAAAATGAGCTATTCTAATGCTCGCATGATAATTATTGTTATACTACCACTAAGGATTGAACTTTCCCCATTAGTCTCTTATGATCTATCTTCACTTTCTGACAGGCAAGACATTTTGACACGCATTCAGCGACCTCACGCTTCATACTCGGCCACTAATAGCTTTCCTTAAGATCCTTATACAACTTATCACCCCCAGGGTGTACAGAATATGGAGTATTATGCCCCCCATCCATAAGACGCCTCTTAAGCTCATCACATTTATATGGTACACATCACCTTCCCTTGAACCTCATACTGCCATCATCATGGATCTTAAAATCAACTTCCTTACCTTGCCTCATATTTTTCTTAATCTTCTCTAGGTGCTCGTGTCCAACTTGACCGTCTTTGATCTTATCGAAAACTGACAGCCCCAACGACAAAGCACTCAATCTTGCCTCGATCTCCCCACGATTTAAGTTTTCTAGGCTAAGCTTTTGCATATCTCGACGCAATTCCTTAGGAACTACCAAGTCATTCATGCTATCGCTCGACTTTGTACTCAAAGCATCGGCAACTACATTTTCTTTCCCTTCATGATACTAGATGTCTAAATCATAATCCTTAATCAACTCTAATCATCTCCTCTGCCTCATATTGAGGTCTTTATGGGTGAAAATATACTGCAAACTCTCATGGTCAGTAAAGATCCTACAGCTTAATGTCTCCAAATTTTCAAGGCAAAAACGATCGCAGCTAACTCTAGATCATGGGTAAGATAATTAGCCTCACAAGGTTTCAACTGACGCGACGCATACGCGATCACCTTCCCATTCTGCTGCAACACACATCCCAAACCGTCTTTTGAAGCATCACTATACACCCCAAATCCCTCATTCTCATCGGGTAGGGTCAAAACAGGTGCAGAGGTCAAACGTTCTTTTTAAAATCTGAAAAGCTTCCTCACACTTCTCACTCCACTCGAATTTTGACTCCTTTTTCATCATATTGGTCATCGGCCTCGCTATCTTCGAGAAATCTCTCACAAATCTTCTATAATAGCCAGCTAGACCTAGGAAACTTCGAATATCAGACACATTCTTTGGAGTTGGCCACTCACTCACAGCTTGAATCTTAGCAGGATCTATAGAGACTTCTTCCTTAGACACATAGTGACCCAAAAATGCTACTTCCTCCAAACGAAACTCACACTTCGAGAACTTGGCATACAACTAATTTTTTTCTAAGTGTCTCCAATGTAATCATCAAGTGTTCATCATGTTCTTTTTCATTCTTCAAATAAATCAGGATATCATCAATAAATACAACAACGAACTTATCTAAGAACTCATGGAAAATCCTATTCATCAAGTCCATAAATAGCAGGTGCATTGGTTAACCCAAAAGGCATTACAGTGAACTCATAATGACCAACGAATCCTAAATGCAGTCTTAGGTATATCCTTATCAGCTACCCTCAATTGGTGATACCCCGAACGTAAATCAACATTCGAGAACACGCTCGCTCCATTCAATTGATCAAATAGGTCATCTATCCTAGGCAAATGATATTTGTTTTTGATGGTTACATTATTCAATTCCCTATAATCGATACACAACCTCATACTCCCATCTTTCTTCTTAACAAACAACACAGGAGCTCCCCAAGGTGATGCACTAGGCCTAATATAGCCTTTATCGAACAGCTCTTGCAACTGCGTCTTCAATTCACTCATCTCCGGAGGTGCCATTCTATAGGGTGCTTTAGAACTAGGTGCAGTGCCAGGAATTAAGTCTATGGTGAACTCATGACTCTTTCAGGCGGCACAACAAAAATCTCACTTGAAAACACATCCAGAAACTCATTCACAATTGGTACATTCTCAATGTTCAATCCAACCTCTTTACTTCCGAGCTGCTAGCTAATCACACTTAACATTCGTAAACCTCAATTTACACTTAATAAACCTCGAATTATATTATCTTGCACACTACAGAAGAACAACTCACATCCCTTCTTCACTAACTTATAAACTTGCATTGCAGGAATGACACCAAAGTTCTTAGGCTTCCCAAAACGTCAATATGAATTTAACTTCCCCAAAGGGCTTCTCAATACTACTTTCTGAGCCTTACAATCTATTTGGCATTATAGAAACCTAACCAATTGATCCATAGAATAACATCTAGGTCTCCCAGATTAAACTCTATCAAATTAGAAGGAAATACACAGTCTCTTATTTTTCAGAGGCAATCTTTAAACAATTTGGTATACATTATGACTTCCCCATTAGGTATACTTATGGGCAGGTCAATTACTTCAACGTCTACTAACCCCAAACTTTTAATAACGGATGACGAAAAAAACAAATAGGTTGCTAGATCCCCTTTACAGACTCTACCAGGGTGGTTCGTACTACGTACACTTCTTACAGTTGTAACTCCTCTCAGACTGGCCCTTATTATTCAAGTCTTGACTATTTCTTCCTTGGAAATTTCCATTCTCATTTATATTCCTCTTAAAGTTCTCCTGATTTCCTCCAGCATTAAAATCTTTTCTCTTTTCACCCACTACAACATTCTTCTTGTCACGCCCCGACTGAAGACCATAAATATTAGCGGCTCTTCCATACACCACATCTAAGTAACTAAATCTTTACTTTTATTCCTCAAACTATAATAGTAATGTTTTTCCAATCCAAAATAACCAACTTATTCCTCGACAATATCAAGACCCAAAAGAAGAATTTAAACCATTGTAGTTTAGCTACTTATTCAACTACTAACCTTAGAACATAAATAAATACTCTATGGAGTTACATTATCATTCCTATCCTTATTTTCTTTATACTTTTATGGAGTAAACATTTCATCCTCAAAGTCTCCAGAGTCTCCACTATAAGAATAATAATAACCTGGATTCCTAGGTCTAGTAGATCTTCTAATCCTTTTGGGTTAATGACCATCCTCGGCCAACTCTGAATCACTCGCATTGCTCAGATAAGATCTCCAAGTAATACTATAGATGTCCTTTCATGTTTGCCCTGTAGTACAATCAAACTCCTGAATAACCTCATCATTGCTATCAGGAATGTTTACTTTCAAAACGCAACACATAATGATCTCTAGGCTAGTGTAGCTCTCACTATCAGACTCTCCATCATACTCATCATCACTCAATACAATTGGGTTGTAGTAGCTCCCTACTCAAATATTCTCTCTATTAGACATGTCTACAGATCCCATAACAGATGAATACTACCTCTATAAGCAAACGATACTCTCACTTAGCGTATATTCCCAACAATAATAAGAAATAAGCAAGAATAACATAAATGTAAAGCATAGGGATAACATAACATTTAGCAGGGAAGAAAAAATATAATCATGCTGAACTAACTATTTAATGCAGACATATAATATTTTTATCCTATATGCCCTTCCTATACTACCCATCTCTCATAAAATAATAAAATAAACTAGAGTATTGAAAAATAACTTAAATAAATAATTTTTAGATGTATGGAACCGAAAAAAGCACGAACATAATAAAAATATAGTTCGAAAATCTCGAACATAATAACGAAAATAAAAAAAAATCGGACACCATAAAAAAATTTCGGACCCTTAAAAAAAGAAATTCGAATCGAAATAATATTGAAATCTTGAAAAAGAATTTTCAATGGTAATTTGAATATATACCATGAATAATTAGGAGCTCAACTCTAATAAATTCATTTTAAGCAACTAGCTAATTAGGCGCCTAAAAACTTAAAGATGGCACGAAAAGGCCAATAAAAACCTAAAGCTTTACTATAAAACATAGATAATTATCAAAGTATTATCGCTCGTGTGAAAACGTATCGGCTTATTCAGAATTTTGCAGCGGAAAACATATAACTAAACTCTAGAATTGAAATATAAACAAAGTACCTAAAACCAAACACACTATTAATGTTAACTTCAAACCAAACTTAAATAATATGTTTCTACTAAACACGATAATTAAATCAATACATTACCTGAAAGCTCTCCATTCCCAGATCCCCATGATGCAACATCTGCAAACCTGTAGATGTCAATGCACTAAAGAATCTGCTCACCAAAATGGATCATCACAGGATCAATAAGGCAAAGCCATGATCAACATACACAACAAAAGCACGTAATCAGCAAAGCTGAGTACTACATAATAATAAATAACATTCCTAACATGATACTAACAAATAATAAGCAGGGATAAATAATAACATAACAATCTAACAATCTGCAGATAACTCTTACTGAACTAGACTTTAACCATCTTTTTATTACTTTAATGGAATAGTTATTGGACCGAGTTGTCTAACTAAAAACCAGCCTTCACCTAGGAAGACGAAATACGGGCGCGACTCTGTATTCCATAATGACCTGCGATATCGAGGAACCTTTGAATAAAAAATAGGAACGGTGATCAATCCAATTCCCAGAAAAAGCCTTGGCACGCTCACCATGTACCCCAACTCCAGATTGTCCAATTTCAGACGTGTACCAGTCTAAAGTTTATTACTGTCCAAGTTACACTTTACGTGATTTACAACTTATTACTTGTTATGACACACAAACAACATAGATACATATAATCAAACATTCACAACTTACTTCCTTTTTATCTTAGGATTAAATAAGTGATCATACAACTTACAACCCAAGATTAATTCCTTTTTATTCCAATCCTTCTTATTTGTTGAATCTAGCCAACAACCAACTTTCCTTTCAAAGGTATAAATTATCAACTTACCAAATAAGGCCCACAGTCCTCATAGAGTAGTGAAAATAATAATATAAGGGAACACATGATTTAAACATGATCCAACTCACTAAATATATTAATTCCCCCATGTGAATTAATAAACAAAGTTCCCAATCCAACATGCTTGCATCAATATTTCATACAAACATGATATTCAACTCATAATCAAATCTCATCCTTACATGTTCGCACACAAGCATAAAACATGAAAAATCCAATCATAATAGAAATCATATATGAACTTACAAAGTTCCTGTACATGATACTACAACTTTTCCTTCCTAAATCATGATACTACATTACATAACACATAGGTATGTACGTACCTTGTGTAGACAAACTGGAATGCCATTAACAAACTTAAAAGTCGCCTAGAGAGAATTCTCCGCCTAAAACAACCAATATAAATTTATTATCAATACTCAAATAATTTCCAGCAACTTTAAAATACTTTAAACCTCCCTTCAAAATATTTAAAAGTTGATTCTATCATTAAAACTTCAAATACCAATACTTCCTAGCATAGTACTACTATACTAGTCATTAAAATCCATAAAACTCCATTAATAGCAACCTTTCTAAAATTCCAGCAACTTATAAATTATTAAAACTTCCTTCAAATATACTTAAACATGCTTAAATTCATAATTTAAATCAATTTCATAGTTTATAACATGCTACTATGATTTCCTAACTTTCAAAACCCTAAAAATTCATGCTTTTATATATTAAAACTCAATCTAAATATAATAATCAAATCTGAAATTTTATACTTTCAATACATAATTTATATAATCATAGATTCACCATTATAACAGTAAATTAAAGCCTCTAATCATAATTAGTACTAAAACAAAACATAAAAACATAATCTTTAATCAAAACTTGAGGAGGAAGAAAAGAACAAACCAAAACAAGAAGGAAAAGAAGGAAGAAAGACGCCGTCAGATGACGTGGCAGCAGCAGCAGCCGACTTCACGGTGGTCGGCGGTGGTTTGAAATGAAGGAGGAAGGTTTCTTGTTGAAGAAGATATCATTTCTTGGAAGAGAAGAAAGAAAACAGAGAGGAGGAACTTAATAGGGGGCGCCAGTTTTGAAGAGTGAGGAGAGGGAAAATAATGTGTGGGTAAAATATTTGGGTTCAAAATATTTATATCGGTTTTTTCACCAAATACCCCTGACAAATAAATTTATTCACCAAATACCCCCACTTTTTTCAAAATTCACCAAATACCCCTAACCTTTAAAAAAATTCACCAGATACCCCTGACATTTCAAAAAATACCAAAAATGCCCTTTTTGGCTAACGGACGTTAGTGCTCCGTTAATTAATTAACTAATTAACCTAAAAAACCCTAATTAAACCCTAATTAAACCTAAAAACCCTAAAACTCTAACTAACCCTAAAACTCTAACTAACCCTAAACCCACCCCCAAGTTCACCACCCTTCCACCCCACCACCCCCGGCCCCCACAACTCCAACCCCGCCGCGCCCTCCCCCCGGCCGCCTCGCCTCCCCTCCCCACCACCACTAGGCCGAATCCCCCTCCTCCCCCACCACTCGAATCCCGAGCCCCCCACCCCCAGCCCGCAGAGAAGCAAACTTCTCGTAGACCTCGAGTTCTACGCCGTCGGAGATCTTGCGCCGCCGGGAGATCGATGACTCGGATCTAGTGCGAAAATCGTCGACTCGTTCGAAGGAGTGAGGGAGGGGAGGCGCCAGCGAGATCGAGGGAGGGGATGTGCGAGGGACGAAGGGAGGGGGAGGCGTGAGGGAGGTCGAGAGGACGGGGGTCTGCGTGGGGACCTGCCGGGGGAGGGGGTCTGCGTGGGGGCGCCGGGTTGGGGAGGGGAGGGGGAGGAGCTCGCATGGGCTGCTGCTAGGGGGAGGGGAGGGGGGTCTGCGTGGGGGCGCCGGGTGAGGGGAGGGGGGAGGGAGGGGCTGCGTGGCCGGGAGGGGAGGGGGGTGGGGCTGGTGGGGCTGGGGTTGGGTGGTGGCTCTAGGGTTGGGGGGTGGGGTTGGGTTAGGGAGGAGAGATTTAGGATTTTTAGGTTTACTTAGGGTTTAGTTAGGTTTAATTAGGGTTTTTTAGGGTTAATTAGGATTTTTTAGGATTAATTAGGGTTAATGACTAACGGAGTTAACTCCGTTAGTCAATAAGGGCATCTGGTGAATTTTTTTAAAGGTCATGGGTATTTGGTGAATTTTGAAAAAAGTGGGGGTATTTGGTGAATAAATTTATTTGTCAGGGGTATTTGGTGAAAAAACCGTATTTATATAGATGTTTTCCTTTTGGGCTTAGGAAAAGGCAATTGGGCTTCAAATAGAGTTTGATGATGAATAGGAATAGTGATTGAACTCCTAACATCACTAGGATTAGTATTTGGGTTCCTCAATCCCATTTAAACTCTTTTTCAAATCCAAATAGGTATTTCAAACATTTCAAGTACTTTCAAAGCACGACTTTAATAAATATTTGACTTGAATAAATTAGTAAAACAATTCTTCTGCCTTTCAAATAGTCCACCTTTGAAATATGAAATCATTAAAATGCTAATATATATTAAAATATAAATAACTATATATTAAAATATATTTATAAAATTCACAAAAATACGGGGGATTACAGTAGTAGACTCTCTTAGACTTTCCATTTTCAGACTACTACGATTGTTGTTATTCCCATTGCTCTTGTCATTTTATCCTTGCTTGAATCCTCCATTAGTCTTTTGTCGCTTGTCTCCACCTTGGAACCCATTACTAGACCCCTTCCTTTTATCTCCAGGATTTGCTTCTATCTCTCTTCCCTTGATCTCGAATAGATGGGTAGCTCTCCCATACACTTCATCTAGGCTATCAAAATTAGCCCCTCCCAATTTCCCTTGAATGGACAAGGTCAACCCTTGCTCAAATCGTTGAGCCTTGAAAACTTCAGTTGGAACCACTTCAGGTGCAAACCTCATTAACTCTATGAACTTAGAGTAGTACTCATTGACAGTCATGGTCCCCATCCTAAGGTTTGTAAACTCTAGGCACTTCTTTTTCCTTAAGTGAGGTGGGTAAAACTTGGTTCTCAAGGCTTCCTTAAATTGTTCCCATCTAAAATCTCCTTGAGTCGTTAATGACTCCTTCCTTTGAGACCACCATAAATCAGCTTCCTCTCTTAGGTAGTATGTAGCATTGTTGATCTTTAACTCATTAGTGCACTTGACAGCAGTAAACAACTTATCGAACTCCCTAATCCAGTTCTCAAGACTAGCTGGGTCCTCTTTTCCATCATAGACAAGTGGATTCCTAGATACTACTTTCTTAAACACATCACCAGCTAGGTCAGGTTCTTGTTGACGGTTCAGTTGAATAGTCATGGCCTTAGCCTTATTCTTGGTCAGAGAAGTCAACTCCTTAAGAGTTGCTCGAGTCTTAGATCTACTTCCGGGTCTACTTGCCATTTCTTCCTGAGTAAAAAACAAATAGGTACTACTTATTAAGTCATCCTACTAAATTTGTAAATCATACAACAATCATAATTCATAATATGATTGACATTAAGCACATAACATGAAAAAGGAAACTAAAATTTCATTTATTAAACTTCCTTAAAAAGGAATGCTAACATATTTAAAGAGTAGAAGTCTAATTCCAGAACTACTAATTATTTAAACTACTAACAACTACTAAAATATCTAAACATTTTCCTACAAATTTTTAAATAATAAAAATCAGATGAATCGAAGTCTGAGTCATTTTGATCTTCTGCTTCAATAGTAGCTTGGTGTCTAAACCATTCATCTTCAGACATAGAGTGATATTCCGGAGATGATGAACTACCCTCTGTGCTTGGCAGGTTGCTCTGAATATTGGAGGGTTCAGGACTAGTAGTAGATTCATGATAGGAGTGGCTCGGAGTTTGATATGCATTAATTATGTCTTGTGCTTCTTGTTGCTCTTTCCACAATTCAGCATATCGGAGGTCAATTATGAAATGAGGTACGGTAGCTAGCCAGATTCCTTCTTGGTAATGATCCCTCATGTTGGGCATTCCATCCGATAATCGCAATACATTATAATACTTATTGAATAATCAATGATAGGCTTCAATGTAGGGTAAGTGCTCTAAAAGCAGAGCAATTGTTGGTCCATGGTTGTAAAATTGTTGGTATCCTTGCTCTATTAGAAAGTTTGCATACTTCATAATAGCACGCACATAATCAGTCACAATTTCTGCATCTCTTTTGACTAGAATGGGTACGAAAAATGGACTATGACTTGCCATAATGAATCTGTGGTAAAAATTATAAATAGTAAGTACCACACATATTGTCATAAAGACAATTAAATCTCCTTCCTTATAAAAATTTAATAATATTTTCAAATTTAGCTAGACAAAAATGTCATACAATTATTCATAATAATAATGCGAGTGTAAATAAGGAAACAAAAATTCAAACTATTTGTGTTTTCGAAAAGATATTAAGTATATATAAATATGTATATAATAAATTTTTATTTTGAATACTATGTTTTTTCGTACATGGAATAATTAATCGAGGGAGTTCCCAGGATAGAGAGGTGCGGCAGAAGCGGCCAACTTAAGTACCAAGTCTTTCCTTAGCTAGAGCTTTCCTCAGAAGAATAGATCCACACACTTATTCCTTTCTTCAAAATATATAAATTGGAAAATATTTATACTTAGAAATATAACTTTTTAGGCATAATAAGAAAATAAAACAAATGCAAAAAAATGCAAAAAATTATGCACAAAAATGCAAAAAATTATGCACAAAAATGCAAAACTCTAACTTATATGCCCTTCCTAAATCTACCCAAACTCTCATTAATAACCCTAAAGGCTCTGATACCACGTTGTAACACCCTCAAATTTCTCTCTTTTTGAAGGATATATTTTAATATAAAACACTTGAGAAACTTGATAGTATTACCGCCACGTGATAACGTTAAAGGCTAAAACTACTAACTACTAATTTAACAATGCAGCGGAAACTAATAATAATAACTTCTCTTTATTGATAATATAAAAACTTTATTATTCAACTATGACAATAATGGAATCTATAATAAATAAAAATAGTAACTCCTAGCTTAAGTATTATTCCTCACTAGCTCCCCCATGTGAAGTATACATCAAATCAACCTATAAATTCTGCTCACCAAAAGGGTCATCACAGGGACAAAGTCATAAAACAAACAAACAAAACGCGTGTCAGTAAAAAAACTGAGTACATGTATATGCGGAAATTTAAATACTTTATTAAACATTCAAAATATTTCTATAAACCTTCCTTGGATACTTGTAATACTTGTATAATATAAAGTATATAACTTTAATAAAACTCCTTTCCTTGCTTAGGTACCTTTCCTAAAGTGTGCACACCCCCCCCCAAGTTCGGTATTCCTTAATGAGTCTATGACGATGGGAACTACCTTGTCCACATGACTTATACAAAAAGTACATGGGTAAAATATAATAGCTACCGTTCTTGTTAATTAACAACAAGTCGTGGCTTCTTTGTAACTGTGATCATAAAAGATCATATATCTAATAAAAATCCTTTGGAAATAATCCTCCTTTGAAAGAATAATAATTCTTATATAAAACTTTAGCCATATAAAAGGCATAAATAATTATTGTTCATAAAATAACCTTGGAACACAATCAGGTTTAATATCGACAATAATAACAATGATAACCACAAAACTAGTATTAAGATCATATGACAAAATAGGGAATAGCTTACGAAGCATACATAATAAATCTTTAGATGTTAAACTGTATCATTAGTCTTACTCGTACATCTTTATTATTATTCTTTAGTATTATCAAGACATGAGGATTCATACTCTTTTGTATCTACTGCCACCCTGCCAGCATAAACTACTCTATTATAATTAAACTTTAGATGCATAGACATCACTATAAATTTTGAAGCAACTTAGTATTCGGCTAGAGTGCTCCCAACAATTCATATGCGTGCATACAAAAATTCATATTGTTCATATTAAACATATAAATGTGCGTAGATTAATCTAACATAACAACTCTAGAACATGATACTACGCATGCAGGACAATATTTAAAGATCTACATATACACGTACCTTGAAAATTAATAACTACTAGAGGAGAAGAGAAAAGGTAGGCTAAGAGGGAGAGATAGTTTAAACTTGAGAAAAGAGATGTATTCCTCAAATTTGGTGTGAAGAATATGATGGGTGGAGGCACCTATTTAATTTATACTAGTTGGACAAGTAGAGTCGTACTAGGACTCGGAACTAAAAGATGGGTTTTTCAGAAAAAATGATTAATTTTAGCTGAGATACACTATTCCTTTATGATCATATAGCTAGAATAGGGGAATATTCCATAAGATAAATAGTCTAGATGCTTAAACTAAACAAAAGATAAAAAAAGAAAAGTAACCAATTTGGATACAAACTCACTGGCGTGAGGTTGCACCGAATCAAGGTTTTAAAGAATTTTTTTTTGTAAATCTTTTGTAAATCTTTTGTAAATCCTTTTTGAATTTTCCTTTTAAAATATTTTTAAATTTTCTAAACTAATTACTTGGATTAGAATTGTGAACTTAGGCCCAATACTTAATTTGGGCTAGAGCCTATTTGAAAAATCTATAATATATTATAAAAGCCTATTTAAAACCTTTATAATTAATAGAAAGCCTTTTTAGTAAATAAAACCTTTTAAAAAATATAACAAATAACTTACTAAAAATACGGAGTATTACAAAAACAATTCTTCCCCTTCTTTTTACACTCTCTCTCCCCGATTTCTCTTTCTTCCTTCACCATCCCATTTTCACATTCTTATCTTCAATTCCCTATCAACAATCTCTCTGTAAAAAAAAACATCAACTCCTCTTTGATTCTTACAGATATTCTTTAACTATTTCTCTCTTCAACTTCACCAACAAATCCAGAACACCAATATCCTCTCTCTCCTCCGTTATTTCGACTTTTGCAGCAAGAGGAATTCCACAATTGCACTTTGCTGGTTTTGGGATTAAGAAGATAGAGACATTATGTGCCTATATTGATGAAGATGAATGAGAACCAAAGCAAGCATTTTGCTAAAGAATACCATAGATGCCCTAATTTAGGCCCAATTTACGCAAAAATTTCAATAAACAAGAAATGCCCAATATTAAGAAAGAACTTAACCTATAAATTTGGGCTGAGAAATCATACCTTTAACAGTAGCGGAATCTTCAATTTCTCCTTTGATTGAGGTCAAATTTGTCAAAAACTAGTAAGCCATAACTTGATTTAGATTTCCAACAAAGAAATTTGGGTTTTTAGAGGGAATGGAAGACAAAATTGTGGTTTTAATGAAGAGAAAAGGAAAAATCGAGAGTAAAGGGGGAAAAAAGATGAGATAATACTAAACATCAAACGGTTATGTGGGCCCCCTTGCCGGATTTCTTCACCTAAGGTGAGTCAAGGTGGTGATTTTTAACGAGTTCGAAACTTTAAGGTGGTAAAATTTAAAAAAAAAAATGTGGTAAAGCGTAAAACAGGCTATTTCTAAGGTGGTAAAAATCAAACAATCCTTATTTAAATTACCAAGAGGTATGTGATTTGCTGCAAACAAAATAATCAACAAACTAAATTTGGCAACTCATATATAAAAAAAGTTACACATACATCGTCTATTATAATATCTTAAGAGAGGTACCAAAAGTAAATAAATATAATAGAGGATACTAAGAGTGTACTCGTAATCGTATGATTGTACACTATTATTATATATATGAGTTATCAGATCCCACTGAGTATTGTAGTAAAGAATCATGTGGGAGCCCAATGGTTGGAGCTCCCACCTCCCAACCTCATGGTCGGGTGTTCGACTCTCATCAACCCCAATTTGGGGAGTTTGTGTAAATATTTTCTTCTGAGTATAAACCCACAGTTTTCAGTCTCTGGAAGTTTCTTTGTGGGTTAGGATCCCCCTTCTTACCCCCCAACTCATAAGGGCTGACCCTACTAGGGCCAGTTAATTACCGAATCAAAAAAAAAAAAAAGACTGAGTATTGTAGTATGGTTGGGGCTTTACAGTACTTGACTATGACAAGACTTGATGTTACTTATGTTGTGCATTTAGTTTCCCAATTCATGCATGCACCGTACACATCTCACTTATTGGTTTCGTTATACTTCTAGTTTTCAACCATTAGCCCAGACTCTCTCTCTCTCCAAATAAAATAACATCACTCCTACTACCTACTAACTCTAACGATTGGCCTACACTATCGCTCCATCAAATAAATAATATTACTCCTACTACCTATTAGCTCCTATCACATCTACCTTTTCAATAAAATAATACTCCCTCCATCCCATAATATAGTGCCTACTTCATTTTTGGTGGGTCAAACTTTAAAATCTTTGACCGAATATTCTCATTTGTATATATAAAAAAACATATTCATGTGGGATCTTGTTAGATTCATCTCAATGTGTAGTTTCATAATATCAACTTTTTATATTTTTTATTAATACGGAATTGAAGATATTAAAGGTCAAAGTTACATCTTGGAGACCGTGTAAAAAAGAAACAAGCACTATATTATGGGACGGAGGGAGTATATAATTGATAACCAAACAACAACTTATCATCTAAAATTACGTGCACTAATAAGTGTCAAGAGTATTTTGGGATGGAAGGAGTATATGAGTTTTAGGAGCTTGTATTAGAATAAGTAGTACCATTATTCTCATACAATATAATATTAAATATTTCAATAATTACCAAGAGCTAGGGGTATGCCTAATATCCAATCCAATTGATCCGATCCTTGATCTAGTCAATCCGTTATGATAAGCCGAATATCCGATATCTTTTTTGGTATTCAAATATTTCGGATAGGATATCGGAAAATTTTCGGATTGGATAACGATCAGAATTTTTGATTTTCGGACTACCAAAAATATCCGAAACATGGGAATTCAATCGAATAATCGGTCATATATCTGGTCCCATGAACGGATTATCCGAAATGAACACCCCTACCAAGAGCTATGGTGCTGTTTTGCCATAATGAGAGATCAATGCCTAAAAGAGTAGTAGTATTTCACAAGATTGAAATTATGCTTTAGAAATATTACACTCTTAAGTTCTGTCTTATATTGATGGAATTTGGGAGAATAACTGAAGATTGGGTTGGTAATGTAGCAGAGAAGGTGAAGGCGCTTGCTTGAAAAAAGGAAAAGTGTGTCATGGTAGTCGAACACAAAATTTTCGGCCTTTTCCAATGAATTTATTCAAACAAAGTACCATTGATTTAGACAATCTTGCTTTCACATTTTGTCTACAATAAAGACCAAATATAATATGGGTCCCTTTATTTTTGGGCCTGTGTAATCGATATTGGCCTACCTAAAACCGTCCCTTATCTAGACGGTGTGTTTTGGGCGAGAATTAAGAAGGAACTGAAAAGAGATAGAGAAAAGATGTAGGTATTTTAATATTCAACAATAACTGTATAATTATATTAACCCCTTATTATTGTACCAAATAAATATTAACCCCTAATTAAAGGGGAAAGCTTTGTTTTTCTTATGCAAGTTAAGGGGAAGAGATTGAATAGACTTCGTTTTTGTATAGCAAAAACCAAACGAAGCAGCCTTGAAAGGAAAGCTGAATTTGTTGCTTTTATAACACTTATCCAACTATCCTTTTGTATCATCAATGTGTGGACTGCGGTCCCATTGTCTCTTTACTATGTGTCGAAATGAGCAACTACTAGAATCACAAGTGTCATCAGATTAATGGCCTAATCTCTCAGTTCTTTTTAATCCTTGGAGGAACAAAACTTGAAAGCCCACTAAAGGACGGTCGTTGGTAAAGGCCAAATTGTCCTATAGTATTACAAATCCTCCCTTTCATCATTTGAATACTAGTTTTCTTTGCACGCGATACGTGCGTGAATAATTTTGGCGGTTATCATTAAATTTGATGAAGAAGTTGTTTTCTTGGTATTTTTATTACTTGTTAATGGATGTTGGTATTGTTATTGCATTTCAAAGTTTAGGTAAAATTAAAATTTTTGTCTTTGATTTTGTAATTGATTTGAAAACTGATTTAGTTATTTTAATTTGTTCTTCAATAATAAATTTTTTCTTTCACTACACATATTTTTATGAAAGTTTATTTTAGCTATTTTGAACTTCTTTTGATATACATATTTTAAATTAGGAAGGACTATGATTGAGGAAAATTTCAAAATCTTAATAGGTAAGTATTTTTATTGGATGAAGGATTAAAAAGTCTTTTTAAAGGGGGACACCATAGCTCCCCCCCTTGGCTTATATAATAGAGATTTTAAGAATATTTTACCGTCACCTAAATATGTTAAAAGATATTCGATTATCATGCGGGTATTTTTTTTTCAAAAAAATTAGCAACAAATAAGCATTTAATAAAAACTTCGTTAACCATATTAATCTGTATTTTTTAAATGAAGAAAGAAACTTAGGTGGCTATTAAAATCACTACATCTGATGAAATAGAAAGAATTATCTCTATTATATAAGCCAAGAGAGGAGGTATGGTGTCCCCCTTTAAAATGACTAGAATACCCTTTAATAATTTAAAACAACGTTTTCTTTTACAGAAAATTAAAAAATGAGAACTAATGCAACTTGCCATATGGAATAAGTAAAAAAGGGAATATGCAATCAGCATTAATAACTTGACAAAATAGGTTGACACAATCAATTCACGAAATTAATTAGAATCTTCAATATAAAAAAAATTAGCGATATATCCTAACAACATAATACTTCGGAATTACAAAGTTCAAACAATATGGTTTATTAACATTTACAATCGTTAAAGAACTATCTAAAGCCGCTGACAAGGAATTATTAAATCATCGACCAAATTTTTCAGTAATTGTATTGAACAATTAAAAATTGGTCACCTTCAATTTAATAAAATACCAACATCTATAAAATAACCTCAAAAATTTACATCACTATCAAAATAATTTTAGATTAAAAAAATAAGTTTATTCGTACATATAGCTACATAAGATTGTTGACGTACGCATCGAGTGCATATACAACTAGTATATATAAATATTAAGATTAGAGAGAACAATGAAACATATGCTCTAAGCTCTTACTGTCCATCCTTACTTTAACATAGACTTGGTGAATAAAAACTACAAAAATAGATGAATAATTGAGTGGTATATGATTGACGCTTGATCTCTTTGATAAGATAAAACCAAAGCCTAAACCTTTACCGCAAATCTAAACCAGAAAAAATAACAAATTCACCTAGAAAATTGAAAAACGTATCTGGAAAAAAAGGGATTTATTACACTCTAAGAACCTAACAAACCTTTATACTTATATTAACTGATCACTACCTAAGGAGTAAGGACTCATGTTTAAAAACCGTACGTACAAACATGGTTCATTGTCTTTAACTCATTGGTGGATACCCAAGGCTTATTAGTCATCAATACCTTAAATTCATGTCTCAATTCTTGGGATTTATGCCTTAATTTTTGGTTCAATTTCGAAGTCTCAATAGTGGAACAATATCTTTCAATACATTGTAGTGTAGACTTAATAAAAAAATGTAAATTAACCTTAATATCTTCATACTTATGGTAGCAACATAATCTACGAGAATCAGAGAGAGTGTGAAGAAGTAAGTCCTTTTAGTAATTTAAACTAGTAATTTGGGCTGAGGGATGCCTTGGGTCAATAACAATAAACAAATATGTTATTATTCATAAATTTCCTAATTCATTTATTATTTTTCGTAGCTTTTTTCTAGTGAGAATTGAAAAATTAATGCCAAGACGTGATAAGTAAAAAAAACCCTTAAGGGTTTGATTTTGAAAATAATAGCTTAAAAGGAATTGAGGTAAGAGAATATGTCATCAATAGTCTATCAAGTCTCAGTAGTACCATAATAAGAGTGTTAGATATTTATATACTTGTTTAAATATTTTTAGTCAAATATAATTATTATAAGACTTTAGCACAATTTATTTGAAACATTAGACAATAAAGTTATAGTGTATTAATGGCTAAACTCTCGCTTTTTATTCCAAAGTTCACATGCATATGACTTCTTTTTTCTCCGTTGTTGAATTAAATGGATCTACAACATATAATTTTTTTTTAATAAGATAAGATGAAGGGGACTCACTTGAGGGGGGATAAGGGAAAATCCTCAAATGAGTCCCATGAGGTTTGATCCCTAGACCTCAGGGATATGAGGTGGGAAGCGATGCCACTACTACACCACCTCAACCTCATCTACAACATATAATTTCAATATCATATTTTATACACTCTACTAATCAAAGCATAAGAGGTCATGATTTATATAATTTTTCTCCGTTGTTGTGACATAATAAATGATTAGAGCTTATGAGAAGAAATTTTATTTTTTATTTTCTGGTAATAATCGCCTTAATTTTACTAATTCTAGAGAGTAACATGGTAATTGTTCTAATGTGATCATGTCATTATAACTTGTATAATTGATTGGGATATAAAAGGTTATGCGATTTCCACTAGAAAAGGTTTTGTGAATAGGCATATTACATGGTTATGACTTATGAAGATATGGGTCTACGATATAGCTGGTATGTAGAGTATAAATTAAAGAATCTTATCATTGTTAATAGACGTGATTAGTTTCATATTATATCTTTTCACACTTACATTCTCGCTAATGAAGTATATAACTTTGATGGTTTGGTGAATAGGTTAAAATTACAAACTATTGGGATTTCGAAGTTACATACTAAGCAAAAATTTAACAAGATTTCCCTCGAATATGTTTTATGTATAAATCATCAAGTATATCCAAAGTAGCGTAATGTGAATACTAAATCTGACAATTAGATCATTCTATTCGGGGCTTCTCGAATTGGGTAGCTTTCAGCTCTATTTTACATTTGGATCAATTCGAGTCTTATCTAAACTTATTTGAAGTCTCAAATATGGTCATCCGTCTGATTATTTGAGTTGGATCAGTTTTACCGAATCTAATACATACTAGAAAACGATAAAGTGTGTAGATTAGAAAGAGTGAAAAAACTATATTTTCTCACTGATGACAACCACAGAGTATCATTGCTCAGAAAAGAAGGGTCCCACCATCGCATGTCATGCATATAAAACAATGGGGCCATCCAACCTCAACCAACATTTAAGCCTTTCTTCTCTCTCCCTTCTCTTTCAACATCATATCTCTTATCAAGTACAACCCCCCCTGAAACCCATAAAAAAAAATACTCATTTCTTTTTACAAATGACAAAACCATAGAAAAACCAAAACAAAACAAACAGAATCAAATACAAGATCATCAACCATACAATAAATACAAATACATATATAAGTACCAATACCATACACCATACCCATGGATAGCACCCACTCACCGGCGGCGGGTGGCTCCCACCAACCATCGGAGCCACCACCGCAACCGCATCTACCACCCGGCTTCCGCTTTCATCCGACCGACGAAGAGCTTGTCGTCCACTACCTTAAGCGAAAAGTCCAATCTACCCCTCTTCCTGTCTCCATCATCGCCGAGGTCGACCTCTACAAATTCGACCCGTGGGAACTCCCAGGTAATTTCATTTGTTTTTTCTTGTCACAGAGTATAAAACTACTCCTAGAGTTTCGACTATCAGTTTAAGCTTTTAGTTAAGTTTGTCCCTTAATATCTTCGACCTTTTTCCATCTCTTTTTTAGTAGTATTTCGTTATGTTAATAAATGAATAAATTGGTAATTTGATGGTGAACAGATAAGGCCGTGTTTGGAGAGCAGGAGTGGTATTTCTTCAGCCCAAGGGATAGGAAGTACCCAAACGGGGCTCGACCAAACAGAGCTGCAACATCTGGTTATTGGAAAGCTACAGGAACGGATAAACCTGTTTTGAGTAGTGGAAACCAAAAAGTTGGTGTGAAAAAAGCTCTTGTTTTCTATGGTGGAAAACCTCCTAGAGGTGTCAAAACTAATTGGATTATGCATGAATATCGCTTGGTTGATAATAAACCCAACAACAAACCCCCTGCCTATGGTCTTTGTCATAACAAAAAAGGATCCTTACGGGTATATATCTATCTATGTATATGTATATGTATTATGTATATATTAATTCTGTTCATACTATTGTATATGTAATGGATTTGATTTTTTTTTCTTGTGTATGTTTAATTGTTGTATCTGAAGTTGGATGATTGGGTGTTATGTCGGATTTACAAGAAGAACAACACGAATAGGCCGATGGATCACGAGCGAGAAGATTCGATGGAGGATATGATGATGATGGCGGCACCTGTGTCCATGTCTATGTCCATGTCGATGCCAAGTTCGTTAAGCAACATAGGACAACATCATCATCTTCATAATCATCATCCGCTTTCCAAGGTAACGGGTTCTTTAAACTACACCTCTCTTCTGGATAGCCATGTCGATGATCAACATGGGATATATGAGGGTATGATGGGTGGTCATGCTATGGATACACCCGCTAATATCTCACATATGCCACTCAAGAGGACCTTGCCTTCCCTATATTGGGGCGTCAATGATCATAATACTGGCGGCGATATTGGATGTTCTCATAGTCCGAGTAAGAGACTGTCGATGCTCCAGATGAGCAACGATGGCGACAACAATAACAACAATAACAACAACAAAATTGCGGGAAATAACAATAGCAGTGACGAAAGTGGAGCAAGGAGTGATCATCATGTCAACAACAACAACAACAATAACAACATGAGTTCCATGTCTAGTCTTCTCAACCAACTTCCTTCCGAGATTCCTCCTCCGTTGCACCAACAACAACAACCGATGTTAGGGAGTCTTTCGGATGGGGTATTCCGGCAACCGTATCCTCTTCCTGGATTAAACTGGTACTCGTAATCGTCTCCGAGTTCCGGCTTAAGTTATGATCATTATTCATACATATCTGAATGATTCTTAACCATTTTAGTACCCTTATATATATATATATATATATATATGTATATATATATATATATGTATATATATATATATATATGTATATATATATATATATGTATGTATTACACAGTTTGATTAGACTTGTAGCTAGGTATTGATTAATTTTGAGTTTTGGTTGTTGAAGAGAGATTTTAAGGAGAGGCAAGGGGGAAAGGGGTGTTTTATTAATGGGCCTAATAGTGTTTAGCAATTATTGCATGATTACCTAGTTGATAATGCAGTATCAACCTCCTACCTCTCCACCAAAAGCAGGAAAAATAAAATTCATATAGTTTACATATATAGTACATATATGTATACAATATATCCAAGAAGGAAAGGGAGAAGGGGGTTAGAGTTATTGTAAATTTTTAAAAAGACAAGCTTGATTGTGATAAATTTGCATTATTAGGTTACATATCAATCTTAGGTCTTTTGTATAAAGTTTGTGTTTAATAAAATTGATTCTCGCTTGCGGTTACTAGTGATAATGATTATATACATATAGATAAATTTTTGTTTCTTGTTGTTAAATATCATTAACTTTGATGTGTATAGGTTGTTTTGTGAAAAATCAGTTTTCTTTAAAAGGTACTGGTTGCAAGCATCTCATCATGCAACGCAACATTCACTTCATATAATTTTTTTCTCTTCACTTTTTAAGGAATTTCTTTCACTTATTAAGCTATTTATAGTCACTTATTATTAACCTTTTTATAGTCACTTATTATTATTTTCTTTTAGAATTGAGTTATTTAAATATGGTATCACATGTTGAAATTTGTGTCATAATAAAATTTGGTACTACTCCTCAAAAAAAAAACTTTGGTAGTATATATTATTAATTCAATTTTTTTTTGCAGTTAGTGATAGTACAATACACAACATGTCTAGTTACTCCAAAATTTAAAAGTCAATTTCTTAAAGAGGTGTTTTTTTTATTTAGTTTGGATGATTGAGCTTTTTTTTTAGGGGAGATGACTGAACTTTATGGTATACAATGTTGAAACCCATTGAAAGCCCATTTATAAGTGTCCCACATTGGAGAAAGAGAAGAGATTGTTCCACTTTATAAGGTAGAGGGGTTACTCCTACTATCACCAATTGGTTTTAGTATGGAACCTCATTTGGGCTTATAAAGTGGACCAAATCTCTCCTCCTCCTCCTTGTTCGGGTCACCCAGGCCCGTTTCGTATTGTTTCTAAATTTAACAATATACAACACACCAATTGTATGCAAAGTGTTATAAGTATTGATGTCATTTTTTCGAATTGTGTAGGGTATATTAATGCATTGTTTAGTATAATAATACAATTTAATGAGATTTAAAAAGAAAAAAAATCAAAAGTATGGGTTTAGAAAAATACGGAATAGAAATCTTAAAATCATTGCTAGTGACAAGTGCAACAAACTTCTCATTTCCATTGCTAATCTTGGCTTTGCAAGGTGTTGTTGCATGCTGTGGTTGTCGTACTCAATACCTAGTGTTGCCTTTCCTTTTTCTTTTCTTTTTCTTTTCTAGATTGTAGTAGTTTATGTTCCTTTAGCAATAATATTCCGATTATTCAGCTTTTTTATTCTTATTAGAAATTATTCAGCTTATTTTAAGCTTGAGAAAAAGGAAGAAAGAAGTTAGCAATATCTATCTTTGATCCTTGGCTGCTCTTTCATTATTAAAACCGACCTTTTGCTTCTCAATCATGAGTAACTTTTGCCTCCCAGAAACCCTAGAAAGGTAAGAATCTTATTTTCTTTCGACATAGTACTTTTTATTTTTAAAGTCATACTGGTGTAGACAGATAGAATAATTAAGCCAAAAAATTATGTAAAGGAAATTCAGTTTTTATTTTATTTGACATATAATATTTGCAACTCTGAAATTGCTACTTTTAATGGGTATCTCGATTAAACTTATATAAATTTTGTTTTGAGAGAATATTATTTTGTGATATATGTTTATTGTAGTTCCTTTATGAATAAGTGACTCTTGTAAAGGTTGAAAATTGAAAAGTTACTAGGCCTGTTCTCCCCAACTTATTTTCAGTTCAGTTCCTAAATTATTATCATTACTATTAATTAGTTATAATTTAATTCAGTTCAGTTCGATTCAGTTCAGTTGTTTTATGTCGAAAATAATATGACTTAATTGACGATTATCTGAAAATGAATCGTGACAATGTGCAAGTAAAGGATTTGTTTGGTAGGATAAACATCATTGTAATGAAAATAATTTTATTTCATTTTCCTTCCTTTTTGGTAAAGGACTGAGTTAATTGTTCATATTTGAAAATAATTTTTCAACGTGGAAAATAATTTCCTTTTGCAAGATACAAATGGTCTATTTTATGTTATCTGTCACCTTTCTTCATTTTATCCCCTTATCTTTATTTTTCTTTCTGTCTCGCATTTAGCATAAAACTTCCATATTGAAGAAAATGATAATGAAATCTGGAATATATTTTCCATGAGATTCAATATCCATTTTAGAATTTTCTGTTCAGATAGAAGTGTATCCAAAGTGGTAGTTTACTCCTCAAACGAGTTCATAGTCAGCTATGAGAAAATAAAACTTTTATCGCAGCCAACTTATTTGTATCTTTAGATGTGCCACTTAATCTTATAATTGGTTAATGTTAAGTACTCTTAGCCTTTTTTTATTTTTTTTAAATAAAAGATTGTTAATCTAATGATATGGACCAAAATTATTGAATAGCACATGTCATGGTACAAAAAAGTGGGATAGAAGTTTTGGACTCGAAAAAATACACAAAAGATTTATATACAAGAGCTGAATGGCATACAACAACGTTTAGGGCCTGTTTGGCAAAAGTAGATGTCGCGGAAGCTGTTAGCTGTCGAAGTAACTGTTAGTTGTTGTACTAGCTGTCAGCTGTCAAATATTAGTTGTTAGAGTTTGACTGTGAAAATAGCTTTTATGATAATTAGTGTTCAGTAAAACTAGTTGTTCGTTTGAATAAATAACAAAAATAAATTATATTCATTCTTCAAAAGCTACCTCTACCCCTAAAATATTTATAGCTTTTCTAAAACACCAGTTCAAACACCAAAAATAAAGCTACTCCAAACACAACTTTTCACCATTATAAGAGTTATCTCAAAAGGCGATAGTATGATTTTTTGAGGTCATGTTTGGACTCTTTTTGTGTTTTATGATTTTTGTGGACGAAAGTAAGTAACAAGGATATGAACAATTCAACTATCGCGGTATGAATTGAGTTAGGTTAGAAGAATAAAGCTATCTCGGCTAAATTCAACAGTGTTATTTTGCTATCTCGGCAAAAACAACAATAATTCACAAGGAATTACAACTCAAAATAAATCAACTCTAACCATTATTCTGGTTAGACTCCTATATTTATAGAAGAAGAAGCAAGAAAACCTTGCCCTCCAAGCCATTACATCACACGGCCAACCAACAAGAAAATAAGGAAAGTTTTCCCTAAATTAAAGCCTAGAATCTAGCTTGAACTTAAGGAAATGATAGCTTTAAGGAAAGAGGTGCAACACTTTCCTTAAATAGTCTAATCCACACGCCTAAGCCTAAGCTATTACAACTCAGATTTTCGGCCCTTATTACAACCAAAATGACATTAACTAATTTAACTAACAAATATAATAAAAGACTTATTTTTCGTTACATGTAAAACCTCTACTTTAAGAGTAAAGTAAAACCATGCAACAATTCTATGAAAAGCAAATAAAGATAGTTGGACTTGCATCAAAAGATATTGCCGAACACGCCCTTAGTCATTCCAAATTTGAAAAATCTTTCACGAAGTTGATTGAAACTCTGTAATTTGGAGCAATTAAGCCTGTTATATATATGGCTCTGTTCTTTTGGACTGAACATAAATTAATTTTTCTGAACTGAATTGCATTGAATTGAACTCAATATGTCTGAATTGAAGTGAATTGATTTAAAACTATGAGAGGATCCTAAACTCAATTAAATTGATTTGAGTTGAATTTGTCTAAACTGGATTTTCATTAATTCAGTCGAAAAGAACAGACCTAACTCTCCCTCTTCTATTTTGTATTAAATGTTTTATTTCATTACTTGCTGTCAAAGATGCATGTTACTTCCTCCATTTCTTTGTAATCTAAACACTTTCCTTTTTGATTTGTTTCTCTTTAATCTACACATTGTTGCTTTTTTTATTTTCGGTAACATGTCTCATCTATTTTCTCTTATATTTCCACCCATGTGGTGATGTGGTCCACTTTTTAATATAATCACCCACCATAAAAAAATTCTCCATCTTTTTAGTTTCTCTCTCACTTTTGGACTTGATGCTTGGTACTTTTCCTCCAACGTCAGGTGAGTAGATTAAAAAGAAACGGATGGAGTAGCTTTTAATCAATAATCTTCTTTCACAAACAATAATTTATAATATAGAATGTATGTAGTTTTCTTAAGAGTTTATTTGATATTATGTACTATTACCATCTTTAACAAAAATAAGTTTCACTATAACAAGTGAAAAGTGACGATTAAATTTAAACTTGACGGAGAATTAATTAAATTCCAAGTAAGATTAATTTAAGGAATTAAGGATAAATGATGTAACCAAACAAAGTCTACAACTCTACAAGTATCATATATTAATTATGATAACCAAGGATGTCTTGGCCTAGTGGTTAAGATTGAGGTGCTGTGAACAATAGGTCACATGTTCGAATCCCCCTTCCCCTTCTTTGTACTTTGTACTACCTTCGTGGCTCATATGGATAAAAAAAAAAAATTTGATATCTATACTAATATATTAAAAATCGTTATTAAGCAAGTCTACGCGCCACCTGCTACTCTTCTTTTAGTTGTTTCATTCCATGTCATCATTTTACACATTAAAAAAAATTACAAACATGCTCCATATAAGATTCCACCACGTGATCTCAAGTTAATATACTAAAGTTCTAACCAATAAGTTGTGCAACATTAGATGATATTTTTTAACATGAAAATGTTTATAATCGAGAACATCGTGCGGAACTAAAAACTCGTTATATAAACAAAACTTCTGCCTTGATCTCTCTCTGTCTCTCGGGGGGAAGGGTTGGAGTGATATTACTCAAATGATTACCGAAATGAACATCTTTCATGCTTCATTAGTCTTATTCTTCTTTTTTTTAAATGACAACTGTTAGAAATATGATGCTTGAATAGTTCTCTAATGTGTCAAATTTCGTAAATTAGACCTTATCTTAGGCCATTTTAAACGTGAACTAAACAGAAGGAACGCATCATAATGCTACTGATGGAGGATAGCACACATCACTAAACTTGACTAAATATGTGGTAATTACAGCTATCTTTTTTATCTTCTTTGAAGGAAATCAGAGCTAGCTAGCTTCTACTGTACTTTTATATTACATCACTGATGATTATCAGAATTCAGAACAGACAAAAGTTTCTTATGTAATTCCCTTAAGAATTACTGACATGATAAATTAGATATTTAAACTGTTTTTTTAGTGCAACATTTGACTTTTACACAATACACACATTTTACTTTAACTGTATTATATAATTAGATATATTCAATTAAAAAAATGACCACATTAAACATTGTTGGATTTGTTTCAATGGATATCTTTATAATATCAACTTTCTATAATTTCATAAATACATAATTAGATATGTTCATCGTTAAAGTTGTATATAGGTAAGCATAAAAGTCAAACTATTACACTTATCTAAAAATAGAGGAGGTATATCTCACCATTAATAATGAGAGTAAAACGATAGCACACATCACGAATGTTTTCAAATTATATATCAACATTCGTATTTTTTGCTTATTAATAATTAGAGATATTAAGATTATATTTATGTTAGGGTTGTGAGTGCATAGCGGAAGCAAATTAAAGATGTAGAGATTGAGCAAAATAATAAAGTTGGACATATGTGGCAAGAAAAGTAGTAAAAATGGACACACAATTTAACGTGGGAAAAATCCTCAAATAGAGGCAAAAAACCCACGAACGCCGAGTACCCAAAATCCACTATATAAAAATAGGAGAGTACAAGAATCACCAAAAACTTATAAGGGTGAGTACGTAGTACAAATACAACTCTCACTATAATATAAACTCACAAAGTAGTAATAGAAAGAATAGTGGATTAATAATACAAGGTGGGTTATAAGAAAGGAGGGTTAGTATGGTAGGAACCCTTGTAATACATAGAGAATTCTATGTCTGATGGCCTTCAGAAGTTCATGAGCACCTTTGGAGACTTTAAGTACTCCACCTTGAGTCGAAATCTTGCACCCTTTAGAATCAAAAGTGCCCAAAGAATTGATGTTCTGCTTCAGATAGACAGAGTCCTGATCTTAACATCATGTGTCTTGATTCGAACAGAGCCAATAACATGAACTTTGCAATGGGAACCGTTGCCCATAGAGACGAATATGTTCTTCACCGATTTATAATCGATAAAGTGATCCTTTTTAGAACAAACATGGTAGGTGCAACCGGAATCAAGCACCCAATTAGGAGTTCTACTTCTTTCAGGAGAAGTAGCCAAAAGAACATCATAGGAATCCAATTCAGCAAAATCAGCTTGTGCAGTTTCCGTTGCTTTTTTCTCATTTTCTTATCTTTCGAGCTTTTTCTTTAGTTTTACGCAATCGGAAACATCGTGCCCATGCATTTTACAATATTTGCATAATTTTTTGAATTTATGCCCATTAGTTATGGCCCGATTTTTGGTACTTATTTTTCCATGTGATCTCCCTCCTACATTTAATCCTTCGGCATTATCATTAGAATGTACTTCAAGGTCAAAGTTTCTCTTTTGAGAGTAAATGTGATATAACATCCTCAAAAGATAAAGTATCATTGTTACCATATAACATGATTTCCTGAAAGTGCTTGTACGAAGGGGGTAGGGAGACAATTAATAACACGGCTTTATCCTGATATTCAATCTTGACATCCAAATTTTCAGGATCAATAATAATAGAATTAAATTCACTAAGATGAGTTTGGATAGAAGTACCTTCGGCCATCCGGATAGTGTAAAGCCTTTCCTTTAAACAAATCAGTTTGTTAGCGAGACTTTTAGTCATGTAGAGGAACTCGAGCTTCAACCATAGCCCTACAGCAGTCTCCTCGTGAATAACCTTGCGTAGTACCTCCTTACTTCGACATATTTGGCTCGTAGATAGTGCTTTTTCATCCAACTCTTGCCATTGCTCGTCGGGCATAGTAGATGGCTTTTTCTGTTTGCCATCAAGTGTCCTTTTTAATCGGCTCTGAGTTAGAACGACCTTCATCTGGACTTTCCAAATGCTAAAACTTATCTTGCCATCAAATTTCTCAATCTCGAACTTTGTTACCGAAGACGTCTTTAATATGAAAACACTCTAAACAACCTTGGCTCTGATACCACTTGTTAGGGTTGTGAGTGCGTAGCGAAAGCAAATTAAAGATGTAGAGATTGAGCAAAATAAAAGAGTTGGAAATATATGGCAAGAAAAGTAGTAAAAATGGACACACAATTTAACGTGGGAAAAATCCTCAAATAGAGGCAAAAACCCACGGACGACGAGTACCCAAAATCCACTATATGAAAATAGGAGAGTACAAGAATCACCCAAAACTTATAAGGATGAGTAGTTAAATACAACTCTCGCTATAATATAACTAACAAAGGAGTAATAGAAAGAATAGTGGATTAATAATACAAGGTGGATTATAAGAAAAGAGGGTTAGTGTGGTAGGAAGCTTTAAAAAGTATGGCTTCTTGTAGTTGTGTGCTTGTGCGCATCCCCAAATATATGCCCAACTTCCTATTTATAGATGCATGAAGTCGGCAACCATGCTTAGTAGAAATTACTCTAACAAATTCTAGAATTGTTGAGAGTTCACTTGTTTGCCGACATAAAGTGAATCAACTTCACTTGAAATTTTTTATCTAGAGAAATCTAGATAATTGATCTTTGACTTCAAATGTTATAATTGGGCATTATTATTTTTTGTAGCACCCATTTTATATGGAATTGGGTTATAAAAATTTGGGCCATAACCCAACAATTTAAATTAGCTTCTCATCAAAAGTACCTAAAGAAATGGGTAAACTAAAAAAAAAGAGAAAATATGTACTTAGAGAATCCGACTCCTCAAAACTAAAACTTTTAAAATCTTATGTAGCTTGCAGTACTACCGACATGATACACTGGTTGTAAGATATATAGTCCATAAAATGGAGCAACCCCCCCCCTTTTCCCGTAGTGATCACAAGTCAACACTTTATGTATTTGAACTAGTATTTAATCTTAGGCAATGCCCCGGGTTATTATCATTTTCATACTAAACAATATCATCTAATGTTGCATAGCTTATTGGTTATAACTTTAGTATATTAAATTGAGGTCACGTGGTGGAATCTTATATGTAGCATGTTTCCAATTTTTTTAATGTGCATAATGATGACATGGAATGAAACAACTAAAGGGATAGCGCCACGTGGCGCGTAGATTTGCTTAAGAACTCTTTTTAATATATTAGTATAGATGCCCTAGATTAATTGCAACATTTCATGGCCTACAATTGTTTTATAATTTATTTAATCATCTCTTTGTAGTTCCTATATTCTTCTTTCTAATGTGATTTTATAACGGAAAAAACAATTATGGCCGACATTGATCCCGTTTTCTTGTAGTAGTGAATAATACTTTTTTTTTTTTCTATTGCAATAATTAGATTTTTACAGTTGCCAATGCATAACTTTAACTCTTAATATATTTAATTACTTTTTAAGAAAAATTATAATAATTTAATATTTTGAAAGTATATATCGAGACGAATCTAACAAGATCCCACATAACTATATTTTTCCTTACATAAAAATCACAATAGATAGTAAAAAAGTAGTAGATGAAGTGTAAAAATCCAATTGTTGCAATAGAAAAAGAATGGAGGAATAAGTATTTTATAATCTCTTCTTAAATCTATTTTTATAATAAATACTAAAAAGAAATCCACAACCTAGCTCTCTTAAAATTATATACTACCTCCGTTCCTAAATAATTGTTACACTTTGACTTTTAACATTATTCACAAATTTCAATTTGACTATCATTTGTGATCTATGAGTAAAAGGATATATAGTCTTGTGGGGTCTTGTTGGATTCGTCTCAATATATACTTTTATAATATCAACTTTTTTATATTTTTTACAAATACAAAATTAGAGATATAAATGCTCAAAGTATTGCATCGACATGTGTGAAAATTGTGAGTATAGCTATTATTTAGAAACGGAGATAATATATAATAAGGAGTGTTATAATTATTTTGAGACAGAGGAAATATATTATACATTTTGAATTGCAAAACATTGATGGGATTCTCGATTACAGTATATAGCTTGTATAAGAGCAAATAGAACGTGTCTTCATAACTTTTTTGGCACAGCGAATTTTGCTTCATATGTCCTCTTGTTAGCTAAGTGGAAATTCAGAGAATCCATCAGTATATGTCTCAGTTATTTTATCATACTTTATCATGTTTTATTCTTTTCCTTTTTTGTATATCCCATGCATAATATCTCACGAGAAGATACAAGATTACAAGGCTAACACATGCATATATAGTTGCATTCACAAGCTGCTCATTCTCGTCCACAGTAATAAGATTTTCTCTCTCCATCTCATATTAAATTACTCATTGTTTCCAACACAAACATTTTAGAGGGGTATATAAGATGGACCTGCTAAATGATAGTACTTTCTTTGTTTCTTTTTAAACTATACACTTTGTACATTTTTACTATGTACATACTTCACTTTGAACATTATTTGTATTTATGCATACGAAAAAAATACATGCAAGTGAGATCTTGTTATATTTCTCTCGTCATATAAATTTATATAATATTTACCTGTTTGTAATCAAAGGTATTAATAGTTAAAGCTTCACGTTTGCAAGTATGAAAGTCAACTATTTGCGAGAAAGGGGGTATATTATAATGATAACAAATTTATACATGGTCTACGAAAGAGATTGTTATAAACTGACAATTGCAATAGCAAGGAAGAAACTGATTTCAAGGCTGTGCCGTGTTAGGAGACCACTGACTTGAAAGCAATTACGGCCCGACAACGGTGGTAATCGACACTGGCCGGAAAGCTCCCCAAGGTTAACACAACAACCTAAACTGTCACCACTAACAGAGTAGGCTATGGAGATTTGCACGTACCTGGAAGAAGAAAAGAGAAGAGAATATTATGTGTGTCTGAACTGATGAGTATGATACTCATTTTATAGAAAGAAATCAGAGCAAAAATGAAAGTGAGTAAATCCGGGGAGGATATCAAGGGATTGCCATAAATACTGTGACGTTCAAACTGTTACAGTTAGGGGTGAAAGTTCGGTGTACGGTTTGGATGAGAGCCTAATCCAATACGATCCGAATAAAATTTGGATTTCAATTTTCCAATCCAAATCCAAACCAATTAGAGTTTGAATCCGATCCAATCAAATCCGAATTTTCAAACTCTAAATTTGATCTGATCCGAAAATCATATTTTTTTAAAACTCTATTTTTTCGGTGAAATAAATTAATCACAATAGCGGCCTAGTATATTTATGATTTACAAATTCATAATTGATTACAAACCCCATAATCCATTAATAAACTAATAACAAATCCATTGGCCATAATTCACTACAACAACACATCAAATTCAGTTCAACAAGACGTTCATAGTAGCTCATTATATAACAACAAAGCAGCAAAGATTGTACAAGTCACAGCATATTGTACATTGTACAACGAAGAATATAAAGAAACAACAGCAGCATTGTACAAGTGCTGTTAGGGTTTTAGGGGAAGGGTTGAAGGGCTACACCGTACCTACTGGGCTACGACCTGGCTTTTTTTTAAAAAATCAGTTTAACACTTAAGCCCAATCCAGATACATAATACAAGGCATATTACTACTCGGTTATATTGGATTTTCGGATACATCACAAGCGCTTTATAGCCATGCGCATTCCTTGGGTCTCATAAGTGCTCTAGAAAAACAAATCCAGCCTTTCGTAGAAGGCGGCTTAACCTCCACACTTACGTAGGTAGTCCATCAAGTGTTTCTCAACAACACCACCTTGAAAGGATATGGAACCATTAAGAGCAAAAACTCAACCTCACAATATAAATCCATCAAGTGTGTCTCAATAGCACCATCAATAGGCTATGGATTTAAAGGGCACTACCATGCGCCATAGGGATGAGAAATGTAGTGCAAGTTAAGATTCTATGGCTTCGTTTGACCACAAACAGGTATCCACCATAAAATCTCAACTAATGGGCTTTAGCCCCATCCCCCTCGACGACTCTAGGACAACTCTCCTAGGTAACCCCTTAGTAAAGGGATAAGCAAGATTTCTTTCGGACCTCACAAAGTCCAAAGAGATCACCCCATTCTTCAGGAGTTGTTTGACGACTCCATGTATGATCCGTATGTGTCTCTTCTTACCATTGTAGACATTGTTCTTAGCAACACCAATGGCTGCTTGAGAATCACAATAAAGAGAAACAGGTGCACCTTGTCCTCCCCATAATGTCTCTTCTTACCATTGTAGATACTGTTCTTAGCAACACCAATGGCTGCTTGAGAATCACAATGAAGAGAAACAGATGCACCCTGTCCTCCCCATAATGGAACATCAGACAACAAATTTCTCAACCATTCAACTTATTGCCCTGCCAACATGAGGGCAATGAAATCAGACTCCATGGTGGAACATGCTATACAAGTCTACTTTGAAGACTTCCACGATATAGCACCACCACCAAGGGTAAACACATAACCACTAGTTGAACTAATCTCATCATTACCAGAAACCCAATTTGCATCACAAAATCCTTCAAGAACAGCAGGAAATTTAGAATAATGCAAACAAAAATCAACAGTTCCTTTTAGGTATCTGAGAAAACGATAAAGATTATTCCAATGTTCATTACTAAGGTTATGAGTATATCGACTCTGTCTACTCACTGCATAAGCTATGTCAGGTCAAGTACAGTTCATGAGGTACATCAAACTACCTATGACTTTCGCATATTCACTTTGAGAGACACTTTCACCTAAGTTCTTGGTCAAATGAATACTAGGGTCATAGGGCGTACTCACTGGAACAACATCAAAGGAGTTAAACTTTTTAAGCACCTTTTCCACATAATGAGACTGACTAAGGGAAATGCGACCGGAGATTTTCTTAAGCCTTACTCCTAAAATCACATCGCCTTCTCCCAAATCCTTCATCTCAAATGTTGATGACAAGAAAAGTTTAGTATCATTAACAACCTTTAAGTCGCTGCCAAAAATCAGCATGTCATCCACATAAAGATATATAATAACACAACCTGATCCTATCAATTTGAAATATACACACGAGTCAGAGTTGTTGACAATGAAGCCATTTGACACAACAGTGCTGTCAAATTTTTCATACCATTGTTTCGGTGCTTGTTTGAGACCATATAAGGACTTTCTCAACTTACACACTTTATCTTCTTGACCTTGCACCACGAAACCCTTAGGTGAGACATGTAAATCTCCTCCTCTAAGTGACCATTCCGAAAGGCGCCTTAACATTCATCCGATGTATAACTAAGTCATGAATAACAGCAAGAGTTAGCAGGGTCCTAATGGTGGCTATCTTAGTCACAGGAGAATAAGTGTCAAAGTAATCTAGTCCTTTCCTCTGAGTAAAACCCCTAATGACAAGTCTGGCTTCAAACCTCTCAATAGTCCCATCAGGTCTCAACTTCTTTTTCAAGATCCATTTACTATATATGGTCTTTGACCCCTTAGGTAAGTCAGTTAACTCCCAAGTAGAGTTAGACACTATGGAATCTAACTCGCTCTTAATGGCGTCTTTCCAAAAACTAGCATCCACATATCTCATTGCCTCTTCAAAGGTCTTTGGATCCTCTTCTATCATGAAAGCATAGACTAGTTCATCACTCAATAAGTCAACACAAGAACTCTCAAACAGAAAAGCAGTGACAACATCGGAACCAAAGTCTTTTGCTACTCTAGGTCTTTTACTTCTCCTAGGCTCATCTATAGCAGAAGAACAACTAGATAGCATGCATGTCAACTAAAGTACTACTTAATGTCAAATCAGCAGGAATATCACTAGTAGGTAAATCAACATAATGCGTAGAACAAGTAGATAAATCAACAGTAGGAGAAGAACAAGAAGGCACAGATGCAACATCACCCTTTTTCAAAGGAAAAACGTGTTAAAAAAACTCAGCATCTCTGTATTCACAAATAGACCTATCGCTCAAAGTCATGAATCTATAAGCAGCATGAACATAACCAATAAACACAACATCAAAAGTCTTGGGTCCAAAGTTTGACTTTTTATAGTCAGGCAGCCCAACTTTAGCTAGACACCCCCACACTCTAAGGAAACTCAAGTTTGGAGGATACCCCTTCCATAGTTCATAAGGAGTCTTATCTAACGTTTTGTGAGGTACTCGATTAAGAACATGGAAGGCTGAAAGGACCGCTTCCCCCACATATCATCATACAACCCAGAACTTACAAGCATAGCATTCATCATATTTTTCAAAGACCTGTTTATCCGTTCAGCTATACCATTTTGTTGAGGTACATAGGGGGCACTAAGTTCATGAATGATACCCAATTTCTCACAATGGTCATTCAAAGAGTTGTTCTCATACTCTCTACCTCTATCAGACCTAACCCTCTTGATTTTCCTATCAAGTTGGTTTTCTACTTCAGCCTTATACTTTATAAAAGCTTCCCCTGCGTCACTTTTGGCTTTAAGAAGGTCTCGAGTAATCATCAACAAAGGAAATGTACCAAAATTTTCTTCCTCTGCTTCTAGAATTCTGGAAATCATCTAAGTCATTATGAACCAATTCTAGAAGTTGTGTGGTCCTTTGAGTCACGGTTTTGCAAGGTTTCTTAGTAAATTTTGCTACAGCACAAACTGGACACTTAGAAAACTCCGTTGTGGACAGATTAGGAATTAAAGCTAAGGTCCTTAGTCTCTTAATAGAAGCAACATTCACATGCCCTAATCTACCATGCCACAAATTTATAGACTCAGCAATATAAGCAGAACCAAAAATAGTTTTATTAATAGCAGGAACAATAGAAGAAGCAACATTTAAAATAAATAAACCTCCACTTAAATACCCCTTCCCCACAAACTCCCCACCACGGGTCATTACAACCTTGTCAACCTCAAAAACAATTTTCAAACTAGCTTTGTTTGACAAGGCACTATACACTAGGTTGCGACGCATAGTAGGAACATACAATACATTTGAAAGGGAGAGGGTTTTTCCAGAGGTAAGTTTTAGAGTGACCTTTCCTTGTCCAATCACTCCAGCAGTTGTCGCGTTGCCTATGTAGACACACTCGCCTTCAGTAGCATCCTGGAAGTCATGGAGAAGCTCCATGTTTGCACGTAAATGCCTTGAAGCCCCGTGTCCAAAATCCAATCGTAACTATTCTCGATCGATTTGCTTCAACAACCATAGCAATGACAATGTCATTAAATTCAGTAAGGTTAGCCTGAGGTGCTTGCTTTTTTGAACAGAGCCTTGGTATTGAGGACATTGGTAAGCCTTATGATGAGGCTTGCCACATACATAGCAAAGAACCGACCTCTTCTAAATCTTACCATCAGGTTTGTTGAATTTTCCTTGCTTCTTACCTTTATTGTTGACCTTCTTACCTTTACCCTTAAACTTATCAGATGCTGATGAAGCAATAGCTGTTTCCACCAGGTTAGCTTTGGTATCATTGACAACAACAGAGTCCTGATTGTCCTTGATGCGGTTTGCCTATTCAATCCTCATGTGACTAATGAGCTCCTGAAGTGACAGAAACTCTTTCATGTGCTTCAGATTATTACGAAATTCTCTCCAAGAAGGGGGAAATTTTTCCAAAGAATACATTAGCTTGGAAAACTTCGCAAATTTTCATGACTTCATTCAAAACATCAAAGACACGGATTTTCGTAGACATGAACTTGGTTCATGACAGGTTTGTCATCAACCATATGGAAAGCCAGCCCACTTTCCGACAACATACTTTTGTCTCCCAAAGATCATCGCCCCGTATTCTTTCTTAAGGGCCTTCCAAATCGTTTAGACGATTTATGCACCATAAATAAATCGAACGCATTGTTTGTCATCAGATCAAGGATGTGGAAACGAATAGTCTTGTTATCCTTTTCATATTTCTGAATTTCATCCTCATTCTTCTTAATAACAGTAGCAGAAGGAGAAGAAGAGGAATCACCTGTAGCAGTTTTAGCAGCAAAACAGTCCTTGAAAAGGACGTAGTCGATGTCCATTTGCTCAAAAAACATCAACATCTTTTGAGCCCAGTGTTTGCAGTTATTTCCGTCAAGAGACTCAAGCTTTGAAAGGTGAGCCATGGATTTGTTTGGAACGTCAGCCATTGCAAATAAAATAATTGCTTTCAAATTGTTATAAATTGACAATTGCAATGGCAAAGAAGAAACTGATTTCAAGGCTGTGCCGTGGTAGGAGACCACTGGCTTGAAAGCAATTACGACTCGACAACTGTGGTAATCGAAACTGGCCGAAAAGCTCCCGATGGTTAACACAACAACCTAAACGGTCACCACTAACAGAGTAGGCTATAGAGATTAGCACGTACCCAGGAAGAAGAAAAGAGCAGAGAATATTTTGTGTGTCTGAACTGATGAGTAAGATACTAATTTTATAGGAAGAAATCAGACCAAAAACAGAAGTGAGTAAATCCGGGGAGGATATCAAGGGATGGCCATAAATATTGTAATGTTCAAACTGTTACAGTCTTCCACAACTGTTACACACACACTTAGCCCGAGTCCAAAAAGATAATGAATTGAGGCACGCGTGTGTGTAATAGCAAGCCCAAGCCCAAGCATGATAACTAACCACAAAAGCATCTCAAGTATCCAACTCAATAAGTAGAAGAAGGGAGGGAATATATAAACAAGGGAGTATTCCCTCCCACAAGCAATGTGGGACTTTTAAAGTAAAGGAGGCTTTTGAAGCCTTGATTTCAACAGAGATAATTGCTTCTTAATAAAGATTTGGCTTCATAGTTGGTCTTGGATCTATTTTGATAAATCTAAGGAATTGTATTTCAAGAATAGACGAGGATCTATGAAAAAATTTCAATGCATACATAGGGATACGATATGGTGAACCGAGGACGTGAAAGCAAAAGTTAAGAACGAAAAAGAATGCTACTTGTCCTTTAGAAAAAGTAGGGAAAAAGAAATTAAATATCGTGAAATTTAATAAATGTTGAAGTTAAGGTAAAAGAACCTGTTCGAGTGACAAAGAAAAATGTAGATAAGAATAATATCCAATAAAATTAAATCCAGAGATGAATAAGATATTTAGAAGATAGTTAAATGTAGACGGGTGATCTTTTTTTTTTTTTTTTTTTTTTTTTTTTTTTTTTGGTAAGCAAAGCACTTCATTCATTACCTAATAAAGTTGAAAATATTACAATCGAAGTTTTATAGTTCCGTACAATAACTAGGGGGGATAGGGAAGTTCCTAGTTACAACACATTCACCATTCATAACTCTAGCCGCTTTTGCCAAACTATCAGCCACCCGGTTATACTGTCTGCTGCAATGCCTAATCGAATCTCCGGTCTCTTCTTGAGCCGCCCCGCATGTATTCAAGATGTTGGAATATAAATCAGAATGCTCCTTTGTAAGAAGCTCAAGTGCATTCTTACAATCGGAATATATGATCGCTTTGGGGAGATTGTGGGTCTCCAGAAAATATAGGGCCTCCAAAATCGCCAAAATTTCTGCTACGAGAGAATCATTGGTAAATATTTTCTTTCCAAAACCCCCAAACCATTGTCCCTTACCATCGCGAATCACACCTCCAATCCCTGTCACTTGAAAAGTACTAATAAACGAAGCATCCACATGAATCATAAGAAAATCCTGAGGATGAGCAAAACATAGAGGAACACCTTGTACCCTACTACTTGTTCCTAAAGCCGAATCATAATCTCGGGCACTCCCTGTTGCCTTAAAGCAAATGACCTGAATAGGTGTAAGCTGGCGACCCTGGAAGACGCAGCTATTCCTGTCTTTCCATATCTCATGGCAAAGGTAAGGGAAGACACAGAGCCATGGGAGCTCTCTAAAGGTATCCTTAGAAGTCATATTCACTCGTAGCCACGTCTTGAAGTCCCCACCCAAAACATCAGGCATTCCCGGGCATTCCCAAATGTCCCTACTCTTAACACACTCACGAATAATATGGGAACCATGCTCGGATTCACACTGACATCTAGGACATATGGGATCAGGGGTTATGCCTCTAGTTGCAAGAAGTTTTCTATGTGGTAGGCGGTCATGCCAAAGCAACCAAATAAAAAATTTTATTTTTGGTTCACACCGACCCTTCCAAATCCAGGATAGGTCCTCCTCCACTATCGGATGGGGTAGGAGGGCCGCATAGGCATCTCTAAGAACAAACCCATCGTGGTTTACAAACTTTGAAATAAGAAGGTCCTCCGAAGAGTTTTCAAGTGGGGGGGGGATACTAAGAATGCGGTTGACAATATCCTTTGGTAGAGCAAGTGTTAGGCTAAGAGATCCCACATCCCAAGGTTTGTGATACTATGCACTTTCCTAATGTTTTCTTGAGGATCAAGGGGGCCCTGGACCCAACTACGCAAGGGGCCCACAGAGAGCCAATCATCATGCCAGAAGTCAATTTTCCTACCATTTCCCAGATTCCAAGAACTATTCTGACTCAATAACTCCCACCCATGGCCAATATTTCTCCAAATTACCGACCCATTTTTGAACTTGGTGACACTATTATTATGCAGGTATTTAGATCGAATGCACTCCTGGGCCAGGTTTGGAAAGAACAAATATAATTTGACGAGTTCGCAAATAGTCAAATAGAAATCAAGTGGGTGTAGAATCAAACATGTCAATTGAGCATCGAGAAGTCATCTAATTTTATAGATTGAGAATCCATATAAGAATTGAGGTTAAGACTCGTAGTGAATTGGACGAATAAATAAAACAGGAAAAAAGATGAAATTGCATAAGTTTTTGCGTGGAAGAATTCTCGACTTTTACCCATCACAAATTCTTGAGTGTAATTGTTACACCATAGTTTATGGTGTAACAACCCACAACTACCCTTTTTTTGTAAAAAAAAAACTCAAATGACATGAAATAAATGACAAAATGACATGAGATTCATATCATTATTTGCATAGTCAATGCCATTCTTATTGAAATTTATGTCATTATACATGTTACATAATAAGTTATGGTGTAACATGCTACAAGCCTACAACCAAGACGCACTCTTTATGTAACACCCCGTAATTTTCACTCTTTATTTTTGGCGTTGTCTACATTTAAAATGATATTTGCCGTTAAAATAAAATAATTTATTATTAAAAACTATTTTTGAAAGTGTACAATTATTGTATTATTGTTTTATGTTGTTGTGATTATTAATTTAAAGTGTATATATTTATTTAGGAATTTTACTTGTTATTATTATTAATGTGCGTATTTGTTTTATAATATAGTTAGTAATTTATATTCTATAAAATTAGGTAGCGTGTGATTTTATTTTAAGCGTTAATTATATTTTGGACCGAACAACGTAACGAATTTTGCAACCCCATTTCCTTCTTATGCTGTCCGAAAGTTAGAGGAGCATTAAGCATAGTATTAGCATCTTCTAACCCTCTTTGTAACCATCAAGAGACGATGAGTCAAACCTTCATAAACCCCCCCATCAATTGCCACCATTAACCCCCCATTAACCCACCTTAATGCACCCTTAAACTCTTTGCTTAATGAGGTGAATAATCTCATTACTTTCTTCACTTTAACCCCCCTCCAAAAGCTGGAAACAATCAGGAAAAACGCATCACAACTCTTCTTCTTCTTACTTCCTGCATATTCGGTCATTTCTCCACACGTAACTTGTTTGCATCATATCTCCTTCGTCTCTTATCGGAATTGGACGTGTGAGTAGTAAAAATTCATCTACTCGGAAAGATCTCGCTCTTGGTATAATTTGGTTTTGAAGAAAGTGAAAGACGCATCTGCTTTCCATTTCAAATAGACGACTCATCCAGTTTTCTTGGAGTTTTCGGGAGCAATGTTATTCTCTTCTTTCTTTGCCATTCTAGTATTATTTTCCACCTAAAATCTAGGTAACTAGCATCTCTTCTAGCACGTTAGGATTAGAGTAGTGATTTTGGTATTGTCAGGATTTATGTTAGTAGGCTAGAAATCATGTTATTAGGCTTAGGAATATGTTAGGGTGCTATTAGAATTGTTCTTGTTATTTTTATTCATGTTAGTATCATGTTAGGATTGTATAAATGTTATTCTTCATGCCTAATGCTATGCTTGTGATGTTATATGTATTATTATCATGAAAGTATTAGGAATTTGTGAAAAATTAGTTGCATGATGTTAGGGTTATGTTTAAGCATGTTTATTGAATGTTGTTTAAGGTTGGGTGTGGTTTTGGATGAATTCTTGTGGTTTTAGTAATCTGGAAATTTATTTATTTTGGGCTATGATTCATGTATTTGTGATTAATCATGTTAGAATAGTTATTTTATGTTGCATTATCATGTTTGGGGGGTTATATAATCCATGTTTTATGTTAATCCTCATGTTAAACTAGTTAATTTCTATGGTATAATCATATATTGGCTTGGGTATGTTTCATTTTGATGTATGAGTATATGTGGTGAAAATTTGGGTGAAATAGCATACCTAGTGTTGTGCACGAGGAAAAGAAACAGAAGGCCTTTCGTGGCCCGCGAGCTATTTCACGACGCGCGACCAGCTTTGGACAAGTGTATGTTCAAAGTGTCATATCTCGTCGTTTTACCTCGGAATTGAGCTTATGACCACTTGTTGGAAAGCTATTGAGATAAGCTTTAATATGCATTTGGAATTTCATAAAAATACTGGGTAATCTGAAGGTTATGTCTATTTGAAGTTGCTGCTTATGTTTAAAACCATTTCAAAAGGCGTTCGTACCTTGTTGTGTTGAAGCATGTTAAGACTTGTTTTGAGGTGAAATCTTGATATATGGAGCTTTTTGAAGAATTATTGCATGTTTTATTTATTTATTTATTTTTATTATTGAGTTGAATGATATATTTACTTACGCTTATATTGTGAGTGTCTTATTTATTTTATGATGTTATTGTTGTTTGTAATTAAATTGAGATTATAATAATGTTGTACTTTCATTAATCAATATCTAAGTTGTCGACGTTACAAAACTCGAGGGAGAATAATACTGTCTTTAGTACCATTTCGCTAAGAGTTATGTACCGGGGTATTATAACTAACGTTGTAATTAACCTTGTACCCAAACTCGGACAACGAGAGTGTAGTAGTTAGAATATTTGATTATACTGTGTTTTTGGTGTATAATTATGTTTTAATGAAGGTCTATTCTTTTTAGTCTCGATGAAATGATTTTATTAGTATTATTATTACTAATACTTTGGGAAGAGTAAATATTGTTGAATTGAAACTCTTGGATTGCGATCCTAGTTTTTGTTGATTTTAGGTGTAAGGCCTTAAGGGCATCCTTATCATTTATATTTGAGGATTAATGGATGAATAAATTATTGTATCTATTTGTAGAAATGTTTTATTGAGATTAAGATATCCGATGGGATAGATGTAGTCCCCCGTGAAGAACATGCCAACCACCTAGGTTGCGATTTAGGGGTATTACCTGGGTTAATTGTTGTCGTCCGAGAGGTTAGGAAGTACCGAGATGGGTACTATCCCGCATCGGGAGTTTGGCCATTCTTAGACACAGCAAGTAGGGAACGTAAGCCCATATGTCGTTCCGGAGATTTCGATCGACAAACCTTAGGAAGTGGGTTGCGATCCATTGGCGTTCGCTCTTTCTCAAAACCTATTATATTATTTTGTTAATTATTTTGGAGGCTTATGCTATGGATCTTATATGATTATCTTAAGTTCATTATTGTTGATTTACTTATTGTTATTAGAAGCATGTTGCTCTGTAGTAACATTTGTTTTAACTTTACTTAAAATTGCTATTTGGATCCTATATTGGGTTGGGAGAGCTGTTAGTTCTTCCCGCTGATTGTGGATATTTGTTGTATATTTTGCAGGTTTTGTTGATGGGGTTTTTTCTTTGATTTTGGGCTCGGGTTGAGATGCGAGAAATAATCTATTAGGTATTTTAGTTCTAGACTTCTTTTTAGTTTGAGATAGTTATCTCATTTCGTTTTTAATCTAAGTAATTTATTTATTTATAGTATCTACTTAAGTTTGTTTTTATCACTTAAGTTATTTAAACACTATTCTTGTAGTAGTGACATTCCCATAAGACGATGTTTCCGCCATCGTCCTATTAAATATATTAATTCTTTTTCTTTTCCGCTTTTGAATTTTTGGGGTGTTACACGTTACCTATACCATTTGGGCTACGTACTCATCTAGTTTCACTTAAAAGTGGAACATTCAACGATAACTCTAGAGTACTGTTCCACTCATACCTCCAAAAAGGTGTCTCCTCTGAATCTTAAAAGACTTCACTCAATGTTCGACCTCTATATATTATTGGAAGTCCACTCAATGTCCTCACTCAATCGGTAGATTCACTCAATCTCTATACAAACTCAATTGCAATTCAATCAGATCAAAATTGGTGATATAATTATTGAGGTGTGTTGTTTTGGATGAAAGAACTACAAGAACGGGATAATTGAAACTTGGTGATTTCAAGAATGTGAAAAAGTCGACCGAAACATAGGTCAGTGCAATAGATAAGATTTTGACTCAACTCTATACGAGAATAGGCTAACAACTCAATTACAACTCATTTCTAACTCGTGTTGTCCGAAACATAGGTCAGTGCAATATATAAGATTTTAACTCAACTCTATTCGATAATAGGCTAACAACTCAAATACAACGCATTTCTAACTCGTACCAACAACCGATATCCTCTACAAACTTAAATTTCCAACAAAGGTTCCTCTAAGGCTCATTGTTCTTCCCTGACTTCACAAGAAATCTTCTTTTTTACTCTAAGGATTAACTCCAAGCCATAACACAAATTTCCCTTCAAACCTACACTTGAAATCCACAACTCAAATATGCTTAAATTATTAATACAGGAACTCAAATAGTAAAAGAACAATCTTAAAAATATATATTTCCTCTAATTTTTTTTAATTGCACCATTTAGTTTGACCATAAAAAACAAGAGAAGAGTAGAGAGAGTGAAAATTGACATAAATACCCTTAATTACTATGTGTAGGTTGGATAATTAAATGGGTTGGATGTGTAAGTCAAGAGAGGGTAAGAATGTTAATCTGACCCAAAAAATTTACCATAATAGAATATGGTGCAATTAAAATGAATCACGAATAAAAGAAAAGTGATGCAAGTTATATAAAAAAAAGTATATCAATCTCACTAAAATTTGAAGGTTCATTTTGGAGTTAAGCTAATTTATCTTTACTTGAATTAGAATATTGCATTCAAACTTGGACCATCTAGAAATGGGTTGACGATTGAATTCAAACTTGGATCATCTAAAAATGGGTTGAGGCAAATTGAGCGTTAAAAAGGATGCGAATCCAAATGCTTGAGAAATATAATAAAATTTTGGAGTAATACCACTCTACCACATATATATGTAATGGTCTTACTTAACTATGGTAAGTGTTGCCTTTGAAATCGATGAAAAAGAAGATTTGGAATCTCTCAGGTGGGCTATTTAGTGGCCCGGGCGGGTCGCTCATATTCCACACTCACTGCCTCATTTTTAGTTTGTTGCCCATGCGAGCATGAACAATGATTTCGGTTTCGTGATTCTTGGTAATTTTTCCGTTTTTGATATATTTCCTAAATTAATTGACGGCTATTACTCATATTAATTTAGGGTTTTCTTGATGTTATTAGGGGTGTATATGTCCTATAAAAGGACCTTATTAGGTGGTTAAAACCTCTAAGCCTTTTGTTAGACTCCTTGTAATCCTCTAATTAAAATTTCTCCATCGAAGATTATAGAAAAGCTTATGAATCCCCCACCTGTGGACTAGGTCACATTGACCGGACCACGTAAATCCATGTGTCTTTTGTTCATCTTCTTCATTGCTTTCTCCCTTATATTTTATTGTTGACTATTGTTCCGCATTAAATCAAACACAATACCGTCTTAACATCTAACAAGTATACATTAAACACGTAGGAAATTAGATCTCCGACCAACTCATATCTTTGGGAAGCAAAGTTGCTTTATTATACTCACTTTTCAATTTTCATGTTAGAATATGTTCTGATTAACTGAAGAAAGCTAATGGTCTTTAATAAAACGGTCTATACAAATAAGATCTTGCTAATTAGCACAACCTTTGCTTTTTCACCCAAAAAAAAAAAAGTAAAAAAGCCATAACAATACAAGATATTATTTCTGTGGGTGCATGTCTTTTTCTTTTAATTAGCTAAGGTGCACTGATAAGACATAGATTAAGTATATTCCACGAGCGAGCTAAGAGGTCATACAAGTTGACAACCAAGAAGGGTACCTCACTATGTGGCTTTCTCCTTTGCTGACTATATATAGGTGGGTCCATCTCACTATCATCACTAAGGAATCATTATCCTAAAACCACACAAATTAATTGTACTTTTAATCACATTCCTTTCTTAGGAAAAGGTACAAAACAACTTTATCATATTTCGCATCATATCTTCCTTAATATAGCAAATTGATTTTCAGTAAATGAAATGCACTATATATATTATCCTTAATTCCACCCTCTCTCTTTCAACTCCTCTTGTGGAGGAAGCTTTTTTTGACAGCCTAGTATGTAGTGATAATCTTGGAATTTTTTTCTTTATAATTTTTACAGGTGTTAGTTTGTAACAAGACAGAGAAATACGTATGCTATACGTGTGTATCTACATCATATTTATAAATGGGTATGTACATGGACTTTGTATACCATGACCATTAATCTTGATTCCATTAACGTTAATGTTGTTAACAAGTGCAATTTGACTCGATCAAGTGCGGATTTACCTAGTTTCACATAGATTATCTAATTATCTTCCAAAGTGAAAGTAATAATAAAACAGATATAAGTAGAAAAGACTTGATGAGTTGGTTTTGGTGATTAAAAGTCAAAGTGCTACGGATCGGGCATGATATGGTTCACCAATAAATATTACTCAAAGAGCATCACTACACATCCAACAATCTACCTTTATGTATTATTGCAATATACTTCTTTATTATCTTCTTATTTTCTTTTTTAAATTTCAAAAATGAAAATTATGATTGTCTTTAGTAATATAGTTGTATTCCACTACCTCTATGTTTCTTTAATAATCTTTACAGTTTAACAGTCATACTTTTCAATTTAATTCCTTAACCAATATATAATTGATTATAATTAAGTAAATATTATAAAAGAGATGTTCTAAAATTATATATAAAGACAAATATAGAAAGTATTTTCTTACATATGTATCTATAATGGTCAAAGTAAATTATGTGAACAATGCAAAACTACAAAGTGTGTGATAAAATACAGAAGGGAGTATGTATATTATTAAGAAAATCATCCTGTGTTTTCTTATTAGATATATTATCATCTATTCATAATTACCAGGAATAACGGGAAAGTTCATTATTGAAATTTTCCTAAGCATTAATCCCTTTGCTTTTTCAATAAGTGTAATGCTTGTCTTTTATTTCACAATCCTAGATGCATTTATTTGATTGCTAGCATATTTGATTATGTATCAATAAAAATTATGAAAATATGACATTATGAAAGTATACATAGTAATTCATCTACTTATTTATATATCATGGATAAACAAATTGGTCGAAAAGTGAAATTTGACCACCAAAAAAGAGGTGTTGCATTAAAAAAACATTATGAAAAATTGTAAAATAAATACTTTTTCCATTGTATTCTTTTATCTTTTGTACTTACTTTTGCATATCCAATGCACGTATTCATATTTAATCATTAATATCTCTATAGGTACTTCCTCTGTTTTTTATCTTTGTCACTTGTAATCTTGACACTATTCATACTTAGAGAGAATTCTCAATTTATAAGAAAAAACATAGTCATGTGGGGTCTTGTTTGATTTATATCTCAATTAATACTTTATTAAGATTCAATCATTATAATTTTTACTAATATATAATAAAATATATTTAAGTTCAAATAGGTGCATTAGGATATGCAAAAGTAAGTATAAAAGATAAAAGAATACAATGGAAAAACTATATATTTCTCACAAAACCCCCAAGCAGAGTCGTGCCTCTTACTCCCCCTACCCAAGGCTCGTCGGCGGCCTGAGCATCAACTACTCTTTCAAGGTCGTCGGCGAGCTAACTCTAAACAGCTTGCTCCCGCCTTCCTCTCCTTGCATAGACAGTGAAGCATGGCGTATCTCACGGTCTTTCTTCTTAAATAGAGCAAAGTAGGCGCAAGTACTTCTCACCCAAAAATTAGATTTTCAACTAGTTGGGATCAAGAATTCAGCTAAAATATACTCTCAAATTTTAGTTGTCGTTTTCCAAATCAAAGGGTTAATGGGTTTTTCCTTCACTTCCTCTTTTACAATTTCTCTGCTAATGTAGCTTTAATACGTTTTTCTTTACTTAGGTATGAGTGAGTTGTTTTCCTTCTTAATATACTTGGTAATTCTTCTAATTGTTGGAGGATGTCCTTTATTTCAAGTTGTTAATGTTCTTCTTCGTGGTTGGTTATGAAAATCGGGAAGTGAGTGTAAGTTGGGAAAGGGAGAGATGGTTCTTCAATTTGGCAAGAGTAGTAGAATGGGTAGGTTCCTTGGAGTGTTCGATGACGGTAAAGTTGAATGATGTGGACGAAGAATATTTAGTTGGGTATAGTCGATTTTCCTTCCCAATTTGTAGAACTAGATCTTATAAGGATATTAGAGCGGGCTACCTTGATTTTGAGTCAAAGAAACTCTCAATCTTGAGAGTGAATAGGGGAAAGGGTTCTAATGTGATAGACTAAGATGACGGTAATACCTTAGAACCCGAAAAAATGGAAGTTGAAAGTGGGGTGACGGGTCGTTGTATACTCGCCAAATATAACCTAAATTACCCGATATAGGGTAAGTATAGGGTCGAATCCACAAGGAAGTAGGGTTAAATCAAGAGTTAATTAGCTAACTACAATGAGCTAAATCAATTTTTGGGTTTTTGAAAGTTTAACAATGATTCTAAAATCTAAATAAACTAGGAAATTTGCAAAGTAAATCAACAAGCAAGTAAAGGAGATAAAATAAGGGTAAAAGAACTAGGGGATTCACCAACATTCAATCCAAGAATCCAACAATCAAAACCAAGGGGAAACAAATGCGGGATCACAAGGGGAAAATCACGTACATATGAACTCTAATTACTCTCTCGAACTAATTAGAGGAGTTTGATTAGTCACTCATGACCTATTCTCATGGCATGAGCAACCAATCTAGCCAAATCAAGCACAACATGATTAATCAAGCTTCCCTAAACTAGAAAATGCCTATTTTCATGGAGATCCTAGTCTAGCAACCAAACTTAGTTTATTCCTAGCTTCATCTCTCAATCCTTCACTAGAAATTCCAAATATGCAAGTTAAGTGGTGATCAAGTACCCAACAAACCAAGTAAAACAAGTTTGATCAACAAGTACAACCCCAAAAGTTAACCCCCTAACTTGATCTAGGATTCAATGAGTAAATGAAGGTTATATCCCTTCCCCTAGTAAGAAACTACTCACACATTATGGAAATAAAACAAAACAAAGCTGGAAATAACTTCATCACCATAACCATGGAGGAAAAAGAGAAAAAATGCAAATAATCAACTACTAAAGCAAGATCTAAACAAACAAGCATGAAATAAACAAGAATAATGGAAGAAAAGAAGAAAATAAAAAAAGATTACCAACTTTAAACTTTCATAAATGAAGAATGGAGATTCAAAAGTTTCAAACTTCCACTTTTCTCTCTCCTAGGGTTTTGTTCTAAACTTTAATGCTAAAATAAGATCTAACCTCTCTCTAATCTCTAATTAAAAATTGCCTAAGTTAAAATAAGAGGAGTCCCTTTTATACAGTCATAAGAAATAAAATAGAAAATTACAAAACAGCCCCCGCATTAAAACAAACAAAGTCGCAAAACGTTCCGGAAAAATAACCCGACCCGGCGGGGCGAGATGACCCGAGCACTTGGGTGGCCTGACCCGAACCCTCGGGTCCCCAAACCCGGGCAGGTCAACTGATCAGGAATCATGGTGACTTCTCAAAGCAGACGACCCGGGCGGGTATAGACACATAATCATGACTCCCCATTTAAGGATCCGATGATGAAACATACAGCGGCATTAGTTGGCGCGACCCAACGGAAGAGCAATTTAAAGAACCAATCCAAAATGTGTTTTGAAATGATATTCTAAAGCCCAATTAATTGTCCATGATGATTAATTGTACTTTAAGCCCATAAAATGTTTTAAGTCCATTTTAAATCCCAACCAAATATTTATCATTTTAATAGATATTTTTCATAAATATTTTATTATCTTTGATAAATAAATCAGCCTTTTAATCCGTTAAATTCCATCTCCGGAATTTTAGGGATAAAAGTATCTTCGAAAGACGCGCAATGGGATATGCTTGAATATTCCAGAATATGCGCCGAACGCGGGGCTGTGCTCAGCGCGCCACGTGCGTCCAGCACATTGGCCATATCGCGTCACGCGTGCCAATGAGCGCCTGACACGTAGATTTTGTGACTCACACAGAGTCCTGCGTCAGACGCAAGTCTTGTGTGAGACGCAACTTTCTTTTCTATCTTTTCAAAACGCGTTTACACGTGCTTAAACCTAATTGGGCTGGCTGCGTTAGGCACACCAATGTGCGCCTGACGCGTGGCAATGCACCTGCCACGTAGGACTGCGCCTGGCTCAAGTCTTGCGTGGAGCGCACGTCTTCCTTTCCCTATAAATATCTGTAATTTCCGCACACAAATTCTCTCGAATACTCCGAAATATACTTCGATTATTTCAAACACTCAAATACTTTCAATACTCTCCATCAATTCTTAATCACACGGTGTTCCTAGTTCCACGATTGCTCCGCCTGAAGATCGTTGCGCTCTTCAATCTAAGCCGCATATGTATAATACCTTAGGATCCTTGAATAAATTCTCTAATTTATTGCTTTGAAGTTACTAACCATTTATTTCATGACGTAGATCTTTAAGTAGTAATCGCTATATTGTATATTCTAACCTCTTTTCTATACTTTCTTCTATTTTCATATCATTCTTGCCTTTGTATATTATATTCCTGCCTGATCATTATATGCATATCATATGATTGTCCTGCTTTATTGCTTTTATCACCCACATGTTATTTTTGCTAATCAAAGACCTAAAGAACTATTCTAACATTAATCAGATTAATTTGGACAACTTGCTAGGTTCCCTGCAATATTGATTGCCTAATAACATGTCACTAAAATTAGTCTTTTTATGTGTTTCCTGAACCCACTTAGACTAAATATTTTTAGGGTGTTTAAAACATTATTTGATTATTCTTTGGCATAAAATCTATAATGAATCGATAATTAGTAGAGGCCAACTTTGGACGAATGTGGTTCGATATGACTATATTCGTACCCTCACCCCCCAACTCAATCTTTGGTTCATTATGACCATCTATGGGGTCAGGACGGGGAAATCTACATTGGATAATTTATCCCTACGGTTTTCCCATATCCAATTAGATTTATGATTCTTCCTAAAAAGAATTGTTGGCGACTTATTTCAATACAAAATAATTTTCAAAAAACCTTAACAGTGGGGTAGTCAAATCTAATACGCGCTCACACCGCGTAGGGGAAATAAAACACGCCTACAATTTGGCGACTTCACCGGGGAGGATTTTAAAAAATAATAATTTTTTAATGAGTGGGTGAAACTTGAAAAATACGATTCATTCTTATTTTTATGCCTTAGAATAATATACAGTTTTGCATATGCATGGCTACTGTTCAGCCACCATAAGGACAATCTATCTTGCCTCATTAGAGCATGTTTTATGTGTGAGGTCACTCCCGGGGGGTTTACACTTTGTCTTTCCAAAAAGCTTCCTGAGCGATAGTGTTGGATCTTAGTCATAAGCAAACCTACCCAACCATGGCATTGCTCTCTTGTTCCTGACTTGAGACTGGAGTGCGTCTTCCACGTGGCCACCTCTTTAAGCAGGGGTACGAAGCGTGGGATCAAGCTCTTAGTCATGGACCCTTTTCATACGGAACCTAAACCTGACCAATAGTTTCAAGCATAGAACTGGACTTTAGGTTGGAACTTTTGCATCCATGTTATATGACATTTGCTTGTGATTGTAATTATTGCCTGTTATTATCTTGTCAATTCGTCATTATTATGTGTCGTTCCCAAAAACCGCGCCTAAAAACAAGCAAAAATTTGTCAATCGGCCGATTCGTCGCCTAAATCCCCGAAAAACGTGTCAGGGAGTAGTGCGCCAAGCGCATTAAGTTGCGCCTGGTGCACCATTCCCGGGCCAGAGGCACGGTTGTGCGCCGCGCGCAGCAATGCTGCGCGGCACGCAGTCTGTGCATCACGCGCTTTTCGTCAATTTAGCCGTCGTAATTGCCGATCCTATGTTCAGTCCTATGTGTGTCTGTCTTATTCACATAGTACATGGTCATTCTAGGGGTCTCACCTAATCAAACATTCAAAAATCAGTCTTTTCTTGCAAGGTCAAGTCTATCCTAAAAAGTACATCTAAAAGTGGTCATTGTAGAGTTAGAGTTGTCATGCATGTTTACCTCTTCCCATCTTCTCCCTCTTGTTCAACTAATCTTCCCTGTGAATCTTACCTTACCATATTCAGCAATTTCAAAAACTTACATTTTTCAAAATCAGTCCTACACCCTTTTCTATTCTACTCTTTTTCAAAAGCATTTACTAAACATCATCATACAAGACATTTACAAAAATATTTTTCAAAATTAATCCATCATCTTTTCCTAACAGAAGATGAAATAAGGGGATCCTTTCAAAAATGAATTTCGAAAATTCTAAGCCCATTCGAAACACCTTCAATCCAATTCAATCCAATCCACTTGCATTCATTCTAGGCCCATATGCATTAGAATCCATTTTGCATTCATTTAGGCCCATCTGCATTTCAGTCCATACATTAACTAGCATTGAGTCGATCTTAGGCCCATATAAATCTAGTTTATTTCAAAATCTAGGCCCATCTGCATCTTTATGTGAAGTCTAGTCCAAGTCTATCCCTAATCAATTCCAATCTAAGTCTATGTCTAGTTCAATCCAAATCTTAGGTCCATTTAGGCCCAATTCATATCCTAGGTCTAGTTTGCATCTCCATGTAAGCCCTAGTCAGTCTTCGGACTATAAAAATTCAGTCTTAGGACTATAAAGTTCATCCCTTAAAGTCTAGCCTGCTTGCTCACCCGTAAGTTCAAGGTCTAGCATTCCTTAAGTCTATAGGCAATTTTTGTGTCTAGCCTCGCTTTGCTCATCCGTAAGTTCAAGGTCTAGCATTCTTTAAGTCCATAGGCAATTTTTGTGTCTAGCCTGCTTGCTCACCTGTAAGTTCAAGGTCTAGTATTCCTTAAGTCCATAGACAATTTTCGAGTCTAGCCTGCTTAGTTTAATGTAAGTTTCGAAGTCTAGTTATCTAGCCTGCTTGCTCACCCGTAAGTTCAAAGTCTAGTTGCCTAGCCTGCTTGCCTTAAGTTAAGAGTTTGGTCTCTGTTATTGTCCAGCCTTCCTTGATGTCTAGTCTACTTGTTCACCCGTAAGTTCAAAGTCTAGCATTCCATAAGTCTACATAGGCAATTTTTGAGTCTAGCATGCTTAGTCTAATGTAAGTTTCGAAGTCTAGTCGTCTAGCCTACTTGCTCACCCGTAAGTTCAAAGTCTAGTTGCCTAGCATGCTTGCCTTAAGCTAAGAGTCTAGTCTCCCTTATCGTCCAGTCTTCCTAAAAGTCTAGCCTTCTTGCTCACCCGTAAGTTCATAGTCTAGTCTCTCCTAAACCCAATTGTGGAGTCCATTCTACTTGCATAGTCCAGCCCAGTCCATGTCTGCATTTGCATATAGTTAGGCCCACGTCTCCATCATGGTCAAGTCCATACTAGTCTAAAACCCATAACCATTTCCACTTCCATTTTTTCATCCCCATTTCCACTTTCATCTTCATTTCTCATCTCTCACTTCCATTTCTCCATCCCTCGTTCCCATTTCTCATTTCAAAAATCATTTCCAAAATCTTACAAGTAAGATCCACTCGATTCTGTTCATGACCGGTCGAGAGATTACAACTTAGGAACGCCTAGAGGAGGAACAAAAGTGAGCCTACTCTAAAGCTCATCAATCGCACTATCACCATCCCGACTTCATTTAGAGTCATGAAGATTACTTTTGACCGCTTTCACAATAGAGGCACGATCACTTCCATTGGGTCTACCGCCTTCACAGTACAGGCGCGATCACTTCCATAGGGTCTACTCTGAACCTTGCACTTAAAAGAAAATTCAAAAGGTGCAACCTATATTTCTATTGCAAATTCCAACATAAAAACGAACATCTTACACCTAGTGTTGGATCCCTCAAATGCACTGCGAAACATGGTCGATGACAACAGACTACTAATACTTGCTACAACGAGAATCAACATCACCAACAACCCTTTTCTGCAGTGCATCAACAATTCAACGGGCTTAGTCTTTTATTTCTGGTTTCCTATGATGAGTCAGAGAGTCCTTACCCTAAGCCATTTATGTCCTTTCCCATCTAGTCTATGTCACTATAGGTCTTCATCTATTATAGCCTTTCCATTTCCATTTTCATTTCTTTATTTTTATTTTTCATTGGCCTTTCTCCATCATTTATGCTTCTAATTAAATGATGAAGCTTCAATCAACTAATGAACTTGATTAATAATCATAAAAAAGAGATTTGAAAAAAAAATGAAAATACAAAAATGAAAAAATGGATATATTTTGGATCAGGATTTATTCCCCTATTTCTTCCGTCATCCTCCATGGTACTTAGCTAAATAATCCCTCCATTAACCAAAGCTCCACAAATATCCTTCAAGTCTTCCCATACCCTTAAACCATAAACTTGTGTGCAAGCCTTACTACATAAAAAATAAAAAAGAATCAACGCCAGGCAAAATACAAAAAAATTCAAAGTGCGAAAAAAATGAAAAAAAGGCAAAAGAAAAAGCACACGACAAAAAGAAAAGATTCAAAAAGAAAAAGCCAAAGGCAAAGAAATAAAAAGTCAAGCTAGGGGGCTTGCACACAAGTTCTACCCTTCATACAAATCCTTCAATCCAGTAAACCTTAACCCATATAGCCCAAAACGTGATCCTTACCTTATTTCAACCAATTAAACCTTCATCAAAGCCTTAAGCTTTAAACCTTTCAACCTTTCATCAACCATAACTCCTTATTCAAGGTATGTTCAAGCCCGCAAGGTTGAAAACCCGAAAGGGCGGCTTAGGCAAAAGTTAGGGCACATAAAAAAAACAAAAAAATAAAATAAAATAAATCAAATCCCGAACTACGAATGGTCTGATTCCGCAAGGATACGTAGATCCTCATCTCGAGGTCCGACCGCTTAAATAAAATAAAATTAATCATGGTCTAATGATTTGACTTTCTAGAATTTAGGAGCATAATCTCTTTCTAGATCCCGACATAGACCCGAGTCTGCACATAGCCTCGTTAAAACTTTTTCCCACCTACATTCATTTGAGTAAAAAATTTAACCTTTTTATTTTTTCAATCCAAGCTCTCCTTGTCCCTGAAGGACTCTCCGATAATTCCATGATTTTCGGCGATACTTGATTTTGCCTATATCAACTGCCCAAAGAAGAATCCCCAGTGGAGTAGCCAAGTTGTAGGCGAAATAAAAACACGCCTACAGCGGGTCTGTGAACCCGAGCCCTCGGGTCAACATACCCAGGCGGGTCAACTGAAAGGGGTGAGCTGTGTTGGCTGGCTGGGCTGACCCGGGCGGGTCCACACACCCGGGCCCTCGGGTCAGCATGCTCCTTTCTTTTCTTCTCCTCTTTCGATCTCCTTGAGTCCTTGGTGCTCCATTTCTTCAATGCATTGCCTCGGGTTTGTGCATAGAACCTCCAAGCGTGCTCCAAATCCTGAAATAAAATTAAACACCCAAAGAAAGCGCGCAAAGGAGGGAAGATGCACAAAAAGAAAGGAAAGGAAGAAACTTAACCTAAATTAACCTATATACTATCATAAAAACTATTAAAAACTAATCATAAATTAAGCATATAAACCAATCATCAAATTCTCCCAAGCTAGATCTTTGCTTGTCCTCAAGCAAAATAGATTAAAACACAAGTAAGAGAATGAAAACTTTTTTGAAAACAAAATGAAGAAGAAAGAGGGAAGAAAAAATGAAAAAAGAACGAAGGATAAAGAATTTACACTAACTCATTTTCGTAGGAATCACGATTGCATTTAGCACATGCAACAAGCTCTTTAAACCCTTAGATCGCTCTAGAGGGCGAGTGGGATCTCGCGAGGGGAACCAAAGAGTTTTCAAACCCACAACTCTAGTTTTTCATCAACAATTTATTCAATCAAATTCAAAAGCAATGCCCAAGTCAACTATCAATGAAATGGTTCACAAGCAAGAACAGAAAGCAACTTTGAAAACAACTAATTTCCAAGTGTACTCATAGGTTCACTAGTGGAAAAAACCTTATCTGTCACTTAGTAACAGATTCGGTTTTTAGAAAACCGCATCTGAAAATCAATGAAAAAATGGGAGCGGAGTCTGGGCAAAAAATATGATCCGGTCTTTTAGTGAACCGGATCAGATTATATAATCTGCTGCGGTTTTAAATAATTTGATCCGGTTCTTAGGACTACATCTGATTTTCTGGTTTTTTTCCCTGCCACAAAATCCCGTGTTTTTTCCCTCGCTTTATTTACCCAATTTCAGTTCCCTCCACCCATTTTCAATTCATTCTTCCTTCAGCGAGTTCAATCTCCACACCTGAGCGCCACCACACTGGGTACGACGACGCCACCCGAAGCTTCCAGCATCAGCTGGGCGCCCTAGGTTGCGCACCACTACTGTTGCCCTAGCTTGCGCACCACTACTCGTGTCTACTCTGCGATTTTCAGTGCACCTCCACCTTCCTCCTCCTAAACAACTACATTCGTCCTCTACCCCACCCTAAACAACTACATTTCTCCTCCACCTCTTCCTAGGTAACTAAATGTTCACAACTTTTATTTTAATCTCATATTTGAAACTTCAAGTTTATAATTCATTGTAGTTTTATGAATAATTGTTAGTGAAATTAGGTTGTATAATAGTTAAAGGGTTCAAAGTTGATTGATTTGAGTTAATTTGATTTTAGTTTAAGTAGTTAGTGTGATTTTTAGGTTAAAAAACTAGGCCTTTGGTGGGGTTGTTGTTGTGGTTGTTGTGGTGTTGTTGTTGTTGTTGTTGTTGTTGTTGTTATTGTTGTTGTTGTTGTTGTTCTTGTTGTTGTTCTTGTTGTTGTTGTTGTTGTACTTAATTAGTTTAGTTTAGTTTAGTTTAGTTTAGTTTAGTTTAGTTTAGTTTAGTTTAGTTTAGTTTAGTTTAGTTTAGTTTAGTTTAGTTTAGTTTAGTTTAGTTTAGTTTAGTTTGGTTTAGTTTGGTTAGTTTAGTTTAGTTTAGTTTAGTTTAGTTTAGTTTAGTTTAGTTTTGTTTTGTTTTGTTTAGTTTAGTTTGGTTTAGTTTTGTTTAGTTTTGTTTTGTTTGATTTGGTAATTTATACTAATGTTAACTTTAACTTTGTTGTTGATTGAAGCTAGCTAGTGACGGAGTGTTGAGTTCGATTTTCCTATTTGTAACCTTGATATTGGTATGTTATCATTCATATATAACTTTATTTCATATATAGTAAATTGGTTTATATGTGAAAATATGTATATATTTATCGTTGAATTGATATTAGATGTAAAATGTTTTGTTGTTTAAAAACCTATGTATGCATCATCATATCATATGCCCAGATACCCGTTCGAGACTTACTCATTAGGAGTAAGTCTTGAATAGTCCCCGGTTTGGGACTGTTCTTAGATGTTTAATCTCACTTAGGTGGTGAATGTATGCCTTTATTTCGATTCTAGAGGAAAATCTTGGCTCGTTGTTTCCCTACTTTTGTTCTTTGGGTACATATGTAGATATAAGTAACTATATATCTACATCGTGTACTTGGAGAACTGTAGGGAAATGCTGCCGTATTTTCCTTAGAATCGAAAAGAAGGCATACATTCACTAGTGAGATTAGACATCTAAGGATGGGTTAGGTTGGAGTGATAAGGACCCTTGGAAAGCATGACTAATTTCATTAAATATATATGGTTCATAAACTCTAATCATGTAATGAAGTTCGTCATTGACATGAGGTACTTGTTGCTTGTGTTTAATTAGAGGTATGATTGAAATGAATCGTGCATGGATGTACAGTAGTCGCGACAAAGGGAATTCGTGGATGGCGTCTATGAATTTTGTGATGCTGCATTAAGTCATCAGGCTACATTGGGAACCGAGGGGTTTTATTGTCCTTGTGTTGATTGTAGTAATGTGGGCATGGTTAGTACCATTGGGTCGCTTAGGGAGCATATCTTTCGTCGCGGGTTTAGGCAAGCCTACCATGTATGGGTTTGGCACGGTGAGAAGGGTATATATGATGGTGGGAATGCCATTGTTAACGATGTGCATGAAGGAGTTGAGTTTGATGTCATTGACAATGACAAGAACATCGAGGATGAATATGAGGATAATGAAGTAGAGGATGATGATGATGAAGGGGACTATATAGAGGAGATGATAGAGGGGGTGGATGATTATGCTGGCAAACGGCCTCGTGTTTTTGAGTGGATGACCGAGGCATCTCCGAAACCGTTGTATCCCGGTTGTACGAGGTACACGAAGCTGACGGTCGTGATAACACTCTTTAATATCAAGACGAAAGCCTGTATAAGTGACTCTTGTTTCACTTCCTTGTTGCAAGCCTTTGGTGATATGTTGCCGGACGACCATGAACTACCCAAGTCGAACTACTATGCTAATAAATTGATGTGTCCCTTCGGTTTAGAGTACCAGAGGATACATGCTTTTCCAAACGATTGTGTGCTATATTGAAATGAATATGAAAATATGGATGAGTGTCCTTGATGTGGGAAGTCGCGTTACAGGCGCGCAGGGGTTAGTGATAAGAAAGGGCCTCTAGTAAAGGTGATGTGGTATCTTCCGATTATACCACGATTCAAGCGCATGTTTTCAATTAAAAAAGATGCTAAGAACTTGAGGTGGCATGCAGAACGAAGGAAGAAGGACGGTTTTATCAAACATCCGGCTGATTGTCCTGAGTGGAAAGATATCGATCGGGTGCATAAGCCCTTTGGTGCCGAGGCCAGAAATTTGAGGCTTGGCCTATGCACGGATGGGATGAACCCATTTGGCACTCTTAGTTCTCAACATAGTACATGGTCGGTTCTTCTAGTTATATACAACTTGCCTCCTTGGTTGTGCATGAAACGCAAGTACATCATGTTGTCGATTCTTATTTCAGGGCCGAAACAGCCTGGAAACGACATAGATGTCTACCTCCAGCCACTTGTTAATGATTTGAGAAAAATGTGGGATGAAGGGGTTTCTGTGTATGACGCACATGCTAATGAGATATTCACATTGCGTGCCATGCTTTTATTCACTCTTAATGACTATCCTGCTTATGGGAACTTATCCGGGTACAAGAACAAAGGGAAGAAAACATGCCCGATTTGCATGGACGACACAACATCTAAATACATTACTACTTGTCACAAAGATGTTTATATGCGCACCCGAAGGTTCCTTCAGCGCGACCATCCTTATGGTAATAAGAAGAAGGCATTTGATGGAATAGTTGAGGAAGGGGTTGCTTGTAGACCATTGACTGGTATTGAGGTTTATGATCAAGTCAAGGGTATTGAAATGATTTCGGCAAAGGAGCCAGTGTTGGTGATAAGGGACTTTGGAAAAAGGAGTTTATTATGTGGAAACTTCCATATTGAAGAGATCTAGAGGTTAGACATTGTCTCGACGTCATGCACATAGAGAAAAATGTATGTGACGCCAATCTGGGGACACTTATGAATATTCCACATAAGACAAAGGATAGCAAAGGGGTACGACTGTATCTAGAAACTGAGGGGCTTCGACCAGAGCTATGGGCTCAAAAGAGGGACACTAAGAAAAGAAAGAAAAAAAGAGAAAGTGCCTGGCAAAGGAAAAGGAAAGGGAAAAGAAAAGGAAAACGAAGAAGGGTCGCCTGCATGAATTGAAGGAAAAGGAAAGAAAATGGTGAAGGATGATGATAGGAACTATTTGCCTCCGACTTGCTACACTCTATCTAGAGCTGAGAATCGACTTTTTTGCGAGTCTTTGTACGGCATTAAGGTTCCATCAGGGTACTCATTGAACATGAAAAGATTTGTTACCTTAGATGGTGAGTTGAAATTATCGAGTATGAAGTCTCACGATTGTCATGTAATGATGCAAGTATTCTTACGGATTGTCCGAAACACGTGAGACACACCATAACAGAGCTATATTCGTTTTTCAATACTATATGTAGCAAAAAGTTACAACCGTCGAAGCTTGGTGCTCTCCAAGGCTGGTGTGATAGAGACTTTATGCAAGTTTGAGATGTATTTCCCACCTGCTTTCTTCGACATTATGGTCCATGGGTTATACATCTAGTTCGAGAAATTAAGCTATGTGGTCCGGTATTTTTGAGGTGGTGCTATCCCTTTGAGAGACATATGGGCTCTTTGAAAGATAAAGTAAGGAATCCTGCGCAACCAGAAGGAAGTATAATTCAGGGGATTGTGAGTGAAGAGGTCAGTAATTTTGGGGCTGAGTTCTTACCTAATGTTGATCCTATTGGACTTCCTACATCTCAACACGAGGGCAGACTCGAGGGTAAAGATACACTTGGCTCCAAAATGATCGTACCTCCTGTTGAAAAGCGCATACAAGCACACTTATTTGTATTGCAGCATATGGTACAAGTCCATCCCTACTTGGATGAGCATATGGAGGAGTTACATGATCAGAATCCAGGTAAAGAGACTAGAGCATTGATGCAGTTGCATAATAAGACGTTTATTGATTGGTTCCATAACCGATTAATGCGTGAAGTAGATTCCAATATTTCTGAAACTCTGAAGTGGCTAGCATTTGGTCCTCGAGAAGCTGTGCACTCCTATGAGGGTTATGATGTTAACGGATTTACATTTTGGAGAGATTGTCAACATCAAAAGTCGAGATCTCTGCAGAATAGTGGCGTTTCGAGAGAGGCATCATCTACACAAGTATGCAAGTGCCAAAGACAAGTCTCCTATTGATGCTAAATTGTTATACTATGGGCGGGTTCAAGATATATGGGAGCTTGACTACTCTGGTTTCACGGTCTGCTTATTTCGATGCAAGTGGGTTAATTATAACCGGCGCTACATAAGAAAAGATGACTTTTGTGGATTTACTCTTGTAGACTTGGGTCGGTTGCGTTACAGTGAAGAGCCATTCGTGCTTGCATCACAAGTTAAGCAAGTATTCTACGTAACTGACCCTTCTGATAACAAGTGGTCAATTGTTGTCCCAGAAAAAACAAGATACTTGGATTTGTAGATGTTGAGGATGAGGAGGAGTATGATACGTTTGAAGACACCCCGCCTTTCACCATTCCCAAGTCCGATGTCATTGATGTCGAGTTAGCGACAAATTACATGCGTGCAGATCACGGGGAATGGATAATGGTTGAAACTTCATAGGAAGGTGGCAAAAGTAAACAATAGGCTCGCTTCTCAAGTTCAAATTCCGGCTTTCGGCTTTTCAAGGTCATTTGACTTAATTTCTCACTTTTTGTCGCTTGTAATGTCATGAATAGTTCTTATTGGTATGTATATATGTATTACAATCAACTAAACTCGCTTGACATGTTTTGAAACTCATTTTGGGTAAGTGAATGTCATTTCGAGCCGATTTCGGCTTTTCAAGATCAATTAACTTAATTTATCGCTTTTAGCCTCATTTTAGGTCATGTATAGTTCTTATTGGTATGTATATATGTATTATAATCGACTAAACTCACTTCACATATTTTGAAACCCATTTTGGGTAAGTGAATATCATTTCGGGCCGATTTTCAGCTTTTCGAGATCAATTAACTTAATTTATCGCTTTTAGCCTCATTTTAGGTCATGTATAGTTCTTATTGGTATGTATATATGTATTACAATCAACTAAACTCGCTTCACATGTTTTGAAACCCATTTAGGGTAAGTGAATGTCATTTCGGGCCGATTTCAGCTTTTCGAGCTCGATTTCATTAATTTATCGCTTTTAGCCTCATTTTAGGTCATGTATAGTTCTTATTGGTATGTATATATGTATTACAATCAACTAAACTCGCTTCACATGCTTTGAAACCCATTTAGGGTAAGTGAATGTCATTTCGGACCGATTTCAGCTTTTCGAGTTCGATTTCTTTAATTTATCGCTTTTAGCCTCATTTAAGGTCATGTATAGTTCTTATTGGTATGTATATATGTATTACAATCAACTAAACTCGCTTCACATGTTTTGAAACACATTTAGGGTAAGTGAATGTCATTTCGGGCCGATTTCAGCTTTTCGAGCTCGATTTCTTTAATTTATCGCTTTTAGCCTCATTTTAGGTCATGTATAGTTCTTATTGGTATGTATATATGTATTACAATCAACTAAACTCGCTTCACATGTTTTGAAACCCATTTTGGATAAGTGAATGTCATTTCGGGTAGATTTCGGCTTTTCGAGCTCAATTTCTTTAATTTATGGCTTTTAGCCTCATTTTAGGTCATGTATAGTTCTTATTGGTATGTATATATGTATTACAATCAACTAAACTCGCTTCACATGTTTTGAAACCCATATTGGGTAAGTGAATGTCATTTCGGGCCGATTTCGGCTTTTCGAGTTCGATTTCTTTAATTTATCGCTTTTAGCCTCATTTTAGGTCATGTATAGTTCTTATTGGTATGTATATATGTATTACAATCAACTAAACTCACTTCACATGTTTTGAAACCCATTTTGGGTAGGTGAATGTCATTTCGGGCCGATTTCGGCTTTTCGAGCTCAATTTCTTTAATTTATCGCTTTTAGCCTCATTTTAGGTCATGTATAGTTCTTATTGGTAAGTATATATGTATTATGATAACCTAAACTCGCTTCACATGTTTGAAACCCATTTTGGGTAAGTGAACGTCATTTCGGGCCGATTTCGGCTTTTCGAGCTCAATTTCTTTAATTTCTCGCATGTAGCCTCATTTTAGGTTATTCATAGTTCTTATTCGTATATGTATCACCATTAGAGTCACTATAAGTCGGGTCACATGATTTTACAGATATTTCGGGTAGATGAATGTCGTTTCCGTCTTCCGATCGAATTATGGCTTGTGGGGGAGGGGGCCGTGCAAGGAGGGTGGGCAAGCAGGGGGGGTTCTCGCAGGGGTGGGGCAGCAAGGGGGGTGGTCTGCAGGGGGCAGCAAGCCCGGGGGGGTCTGCAAAGGGGGAAGCAAGGTGGGGGGCTATGCGAGGGGGGGCAAGCAGGGGCGGGTTCCGCAGGGGGGCAAGAAGGGTGGGGGTCTCGAGTGGGGCACGCAGACCGGGGGGTCTACAAGGGGGGAGCAACGGAGGTGGGTGGTCCGCAAGGGGAAGCAGGGTGAGGGGTCCGTAGGGGGTGACAGCAGGGGGTGGGCGATGCAGGGGGTGTAGCAGGGGTTTGCGGTGGGGAAGCGGGGGTGGGGGGTGCAGGGGGACAAAGAAGTGGGGGTCCGCAGCTGGGGGAGCAGAGGTGGGGGGCAGCAGGGGGGTGGGGGCAGCAGGATGTTTGCTTTGTTTTTTATGTTCATTTGCTATTCGTTTGATGTTCGTTTCTAATGGTTATATTTGTTTGATGTTTGTTTGATACCGTTGTTTTTTTGTTAACTCTTGCGCGTTTTTAATTTCTTTTTTTACATTATTTTAGGACTTTCAAACATGGTCCGAGATGATGTCATTGTGGAGGTTATGATAAGTCATTGGATGATGATGATGAGTATGATGCAGACAAGGACGAGGATAAAGGTGAGCCGGAGCCTGAAAGACATAGCGCATGATGAGGAGAAGCGCTTGCATGATAGGGAAATTCGCTGCTGAAATAAATGAGGAGCTAGCCGATAATGCTCCCCCCATTGATGGCAATGCTAGGGAAGATTATCCATGTATTTCATCCATCGTTGTGCCACACAATAATGCGGGGAAAGAATTGCATAGGACCACCAAAACTCCAAGCATCGTTGCAACAAAGAAGCGAAAAGGAAGGGGTGTGACTAAGGGTTTGAATGTTGATAGAAACATCCATATGACCCTCGAGTATGATGATTTGGATCAACCTTGTGGTAAGTGGCGTGCAAATTAAAGTATGGGCATCATATTGGGTTTTGTATGCGCAAACTCAACATTTTGGCCAAATGGAAAGATGTGCCCGAGGAAATGAAGAAATCTTTATGGGAAGACACTTGTGTAAGTTTAATTTTCATCTCAATTAGTTTAAGTTCTCGCATATAGCCACATGTTAGGACATATATAGTAGTAGTAACAACATATACAACCATTAGAGTCAAGAAAAATCACTTCACATGCTTTGAAACCCATTTTGGGTAAATGAAGGCCATTTCGGGCCGATTTTTGCTTTTCATATTCAAAGTTCTTTGTTTCTCGCATTTAGCCACATGTTATGACATATTTAGTTGTAATAACAACATATACAACCATTAGAGTTAAGTCAAATCACTTCTTATGCTTTGAATTTGGGTAAAGGAAGACCATTTCGGGCCGGTTTTTGCTTTTAATGTTCATTGTACTTAGTTTCTCGCATTAGCCACATGTTAGGAGATATATAGCTCTTAACACAACATATACAACCATTATAGTTAACTAAAATCCATTCACATGCTTTGAAACCCATTTTGGGTAGATGAAACCCATTTTGGGTAAATGAAGGCCATTTCGGGCCGGTTTTTGCTTTTCATGTTCAATGTTCTTAGTTTCTCGCGTTTAGCCACATGTTAGGACATATTTAGTTGTAATAACAACATACACAACCATTAGAGTTAAGAAAAATCACTTCTTATGCTTTGAATCCCATTTTGGGAAAATGAAGGTCATTTCGGGCCGATTTTTGCTTTTCATGTTCAATGTACTTAGTTTCTCGCATTTAGCCACATGTTAGGACATATTTAGTTGTAATAACAACATATACAACCATTAAAGTTAAAAATAATAACTGCTTATGCTTTGAAACCCATTTTGGGTAAATGAAGGCCATTTCGGGCCGATTTTTGCTTTTCATGTTCAATGTACTTAGTTTCTCGCATTTAGCCACATGTTAGGACATATATAGCTCTTATAACAACATATACAACCATTAGAGTTAACTAAAATCCATTCACATGCTTTGAAACCCATTTTGGGTAGATGAAACCCATTTTGGGTAAATGAAGCTCATTTCGGGCCGGTTTTTGCTTTTCATGTTCAATGTACTTAGTTTCTCGCGTTTAGCCACATGTTAGGACATATTTAGTTATAATAACAACATATACAACCATTAGAGTTAAGAAAAATCACTTCTTATTCTTTGAAACCCAATTTGGGTAAATGAAGGCCATTTCGGGCCGATTTTTGTTTTTGATGTTCAATATACTTAGTTTCTCGCATTTAGCCACATGTTAGGACATATTTAGTTGTAATAACAACATATACGACCATTAGAGTTAAGAAAAATCACTTCTTATGCTTTGAAACCCATTTTGGGTAAATGAAGGCCATTTCGGGCCGATTTTTGCTTTTCATGTTCAATGTACTTAGTTTCTCGCATTTAGCCACATGTTAGGACATATTTATTTGTAATGACAACATATACAACCATTAGAGTTAAGAACAATCACTTCTAATGCTTTGAAATCCATTTTGGGTAAATGAAGGCCATTTCGGGCCGAATTTTACTTTTCATGTTCAATGTACTTAGTTTCTCACATTTAGCCACATGTTAGGACATATTTAGTTGTAATAACAACATATACAACCATTAGAGTTAAGAAAAATCACTTCTTATGCTTTGAAACCCATTTTGGGTAAATGAAGGCCATTTCTGGCCGATTTTTTTTTCATGTTCAATGTGCTAAGTTTCTCGCATTATGCTTTGAAACCCATTTTGGGTAAATGAAGGCCATTTCGGGCCCGTTTTTGCTTTTCATGTTCAATGTACTTAGTTTCTCGCATTTAGCCACATGTTAGGACATATATAGCTCTTATAACAACATATACAACCATTAGAGTTAACTAAGATCCATTCACATGCTTTGAAACCCATTTTAGGTAGCTGAAAGCCATTTTGGGTAAATGAAGGCCATTTCGGGCCGATTTTTGCTTTTCATGTTCAATGTACTTAGTTTCTCGCATTTAACCACATGTTAGGACATATTTAGTTGTAATAACAACATATACAACCATTAGAGTTAATAAAAATCACTTCTTATGCTTTGAAACCCATTTTGGGTAAATGAAGGCGATTTCGGGTTGGTCTTTGCTTTTCATGTTCAATGTACTTAGTTTCTCGCATTTAGCCACATGTTAGGACATATATATCTCTAATAACTACATGTATTCATTGATATATATGTATATGGAAATTAACTATTTGTTGGTTTCTTGTTTCTATAGAATTTGTTCCATATTACTCCTAATGAAGCCAAAAAGGCGTTGTTCCTATCCGCGGTGGCCGAAAGATTTAGAGCTTTGAAAAGCAAACTAGTTAGTGGGTGGATCACGATATGGAGAAAGAGGAATGTAAAGAGGAGGAAAAATGTAAAATGAAAGCAAAATGAGACAGAACAAACAGAAAAGGACGGGGGAGAGGAAGAGCCACGACAACAAGATAACATGCCTTCTGAGATTTTGGGCCATATAAAACGAGAAGATTGGGAGGCATTTGTTGCCCAAAATGCTACGCCGGAGATGGTGGTAAGTATTGTGCTATTTATCGCATATTCGACTTTGTATATTTACTTTTAATACAATTAGATGTGTTTTCAAACGAACCATGTGATTTTATAGGCTAAGCGTGATAAACATGCACACAGTTCAAAACAGAGGAACCACTACCATCATATGGGTTCCTACACTTGTGCGAGGGCGAGACAGGTGTGGATTGACGATAAATTTTACCCTTCTATCGATGCATCTACAACGACATCTTCTGCCTCCAACACCGCATCTGTCAAAGTTGACCATGTCGCTGATTGGTGGTGCTCCATGCATAGGAGTGATTCGTCTCGGGGTGAAAAAAGCCTATGCTAAAGATTCCTCCGTGGGTACAAGATCACGCTCTAATGAATCTATGTCACATGCTATGCGGGAGAAGCTTACGGAGGAAATTATAGAGAAAGTGACTGCTAAAATCACGGAAAGTTTCAACGCGGTCCTTTCACAGTTTGGTATACCGGCGATACGTCCTTTGGATCGTCCTTTGGAGGACAAAGCTAGCCATCCTAACACACAAAAATCAGCACCATCTATACTTGAGTTAGAGGTAACTACTATCCTTCTTATAATTTTTAAAACTATATAAACTAACCTCAACCTATTTACTTTTGGAAGGAAGAAACGCCTTGCCAGCTTTTACTAGATGTAAAAGATGAGGGTTTGATTATGGTGGCTGAAGGAAATGCACAACCATGAAGTGAACACTTGGCGGTTAGTGTAGTCACCATCACTCCTGGTTACGAAGACTTTGCTCTTCCGTTGCCTAAACCGTCAGTTGATATAAATGTCTTGATCGACGCTCGTGGTGGTTATGTGTTGTGGCCATCGGCATGGGTGAGGTTTTCAGACGAGGTAAAATGAGAAACTAAAATCCATTTTCAAATTGATTTATTTCATACCTATTAAATATTAACTAACTAAGTTGATTGTTTTCCCCTTTGAATTAATAGGTTTTGGAGAGAATAAACAAGCCCAAGGAAAGCAAGGCGGCCTCACCTCCTCTAGAAAAGGCGAAGGAGAAGGAGGGTACAAGCAGGCCAAAGAAGGCCATTTCGGGTAAAGGAACGCAAGACTCCAAAGGTCTAAGTTGCGAACAAAACCTGTCTAAAAATACTTGGATTGAGAAATCAACGCTTCAGTGTCTCACTAAGGCATGCTTATGGCTACATGCAAATGTGCGTGATATGCCGAATGATAGACATGTGGAGGTGAAGTTGGGTACCACAGAATTCAACTACCACGAGGAAACATCGACATGGGTGTCTAAGGTTGATGTGAAGGAGTTCCTTTGCGGAGAGATGTTGAATGTTTCCTTGATTCAAGCCTTCATGAGGTATAATAGCTGTACTTATGAAATATATGAACTTCCTTTGCAATATCTAATAATATATCTATGTTACGTACTTGATTGTGCTTTGAAGATTAATCCATGATGATCCTCGTGGACGCGATCAGTTTGGGTGGTTATGTCCAAATTTTGTCCGAGCTGACAATTGTTTGCAAAACACAAGTGAGGTTAAGGAGTATATTTGGCTATGTCTCAAAACAGCTAAACGTGCACAACATAAGTTCATATTTGCCCCTTGTTTTGAAGAGTATAGTTCTAAACCTTGTATCCATTTTTGCCACTTCATTATTATACAATACAAGTACTCACATGATTGTTTCCAAAATTTTTTGGGATTTTAGTCTCCATTGGTCGCTCCTTGTGGTTTGTCCTTCAAACAACACAGTATATCAGTTTGATTCTGCAGCTCAAGATCCACTACGATCCTTACTCCTCAAATCATGCATAAATAGGTATGTTTGTTACTTAAAATGCTTATTAGCATAACATGTTTCACTAATTTCATCCTTTGCCCACCTCAAATGAAATTAACATAACTACAGTTCTATGAAGAAAGTTGATAGAACAGGACAAGTTCCTCGGTGGAAAGCAATGAAGGTAATAGATATTACTTAAGCTACTTCTTTCTTTTACAAAAAACAAACATGTACGTTTCTTACATGATTTTTTTTATGTAATTTTATAATTAGTGTGCTCAACAACCCAGGGGAACCGAGTGTGGCTACTATGTGTTGAGGTTCATGTTCGATATAATGTCAAGTTGCAAGGAAGTTGGGGATCTTGAGAAGGGTATTATACATAAATAAAAAGTAGCTCAATTTACGGCCGATTTTGGCCTCGTAAGCTCAATTTTTTTTACTTTCCCGCATTTAGCCACATTTTAAGTCATATATACTTATAATAAGTACATATAGAACCATTAGAGTCAAGTAAACAACATTCACATCACTTAAGACCCAATTTGGGTAAATGAATGCCATTTCTAGCGGATTTTGGCAATTTAAGCTCATTGTACTTATTTTCATACATTTAGCCACATGATAGGACATGTATAGTTCTAATAACAACATGTATAACCATTAGAGTCAAGTAAAATCCATTCACATGCTTTGAAACCCATTTTGGGTAAATGAAGGCCATTTCGGGCCGATTTTGGCCTTTCAAGCTCATTGTACTTAATTTCTTACATTTTGCCACATGTTAGGACATGTATAGTTCTAATAACATGTATAACCATTAGAGTCAAGTAAAATCCATTCACATGCTTTGAAACCCATTTTGGTTAAATGAATGCCTGTTCGGGCCGAATTTGGCCTTATAAGTTCAATTTACTTAATTTCCCACATTTAGCCACATGTTAGGACATTTATAGCTCTAATAACAACATATACAACTATTACAGTCAAGAAAAATCCATTCACATGCTCTGAAACCCATTTTGGGTAAATGAATGTCATTTCGGGCCGAATTTGGCCTTTCAAGTTCAATTTACTTAGTTTCCCACATTTAGCCACATGTTAGGACATGTATAGCTCTAATAACAACATATACAACTATTAGAGTCAAATAAAATCCATTCATATGCTTTGAAACCCATTTTGGGTAAATGAAGGCCATTCCGGGCCGATTTTGGCCTTCTAAGTTCAATTTACTTAGTTTCCCACATTTAGCAACATGTTAGGACATATATAGTTCTAATAGCAACATATATAACCATTAGAGTCAATAAAAATCATTTTTCATTCTTTGAAACCCAATTTGGGTAAAAGAATGCCACTTCGGGCCATTTTTGGCGTTCCAAGTTCAATATACTTGGTTTCCCACGTTTAGCCACATGTTAGGACATATATAGTTCTAATAGCAACATATATAACCATTAGAGTCAAGCAAAATCATTTTTCATGCTTTCAAACCCAATTTGGGTAAAAGAATGCCATTTCGAGTCTATTTTGGCCTTCGAAGTTCAATTTCCTTTGTTTCTCACATTTAGCCACATGTTAGGACATATATAGTTCTAATATTAACATATATATAACCATTAGAGTCAAGCAAAAATATTTTTCATGCTTTGAAACCCAATTTGGGTAAATGAATTCCATTTCGGACCGATTTTGGCCTTCCAAGTTCAATTTACTTTGTTTCCCGCATTTAGCCACATGTTAGGACATATGTAGTTCTAATAGCAATATATATAACCATTAGAGTCAAGAAAAATTATTTTTCATGTTTGAAACCCAATTTGGGTAAATGAATGCCATTTCGGGCCGATTTTGGCCTTTTAAGCTCATTGTACTTATTTTCTTACATTTAGCTACATGTTAGGACATGTATAGTTCTAATAACAACATGTATAACAATTAGATTCAAGTAAAGTCCACTCATATGCTTTTGAAACCCATTTTGGGTAAATGAATGTCATTTTGGGTCGATTTTGGCCTTCTTAGCTCAACTTTCCTTAATCTCCCACACTTACTCTCATTTTAAGGTCATATATAGTTCTAATAAGTACATATGTAAGTATTAAAGTCAACTAAAGTCCACTCACATGCTGTGAAACCCATTTTGGGTAAATGATTGTCATTTTTTGCCGATTTTTGCATTTTAAGCTCGATTTCCTTAATTTCTTACAATATATTATTTCCTCAATCTCTTTAGAGTCAACTAAAGTCATATGTGTGTTTCCTTATGTTTGTTTTATAAGGCATTCCTCGATGGCAAACCAAGAGAGGGTTCTTTCACCACAGCCGAGATAGACGAGGTTCGGGATTTTCTAGCACGCTACCTTACCGAGTTTTGCATGTGAAGATGATGTCACGGCTTTGAGTTTTTATGTTCTTATTATGTTACTAGCTACTTATATAGGTCCAAATGTTTATTTTTTTGATTTTAGTACATATTACAACTTTATTTGTAGTACATTCTCAAAATATATATATATATATATATATATATATATATATATATATATATATATAACACAATCTAATCCAGTTCTCTAAAAAACCGGATCAGTAAATTATTTACTGATTCGGTTTTGGACAGAATCAGTAAATTATTGGGATCTGCTGCGAGTCCACCTAATGTGGCCCAAAACCGCAGCAATAAGCCCGGTTTTGACCGCATCAGATGGGCTTTTTTCCACTAGTGGTTATGGGTAGAGAAAGAAACTCATCAAGATTGCAAAAGGACACCTAATTAGATTTTTTACTCGCTCATTAGAGAATAGCTAGCTATCCAAAAGACTTAGGGGCCTTCAAGTGTTTTAGAAGCTCAAACCACTAGTCCACCATCCCTAGACACACAAATATGCCTTAGACTCCACTCTACTCAAAACTTAAAAAAAATAGTACTAAGTGTGGGAGGCATCCACAAATTGACCTCTTTTATTGGAATTCTTCTACTCTTTTTGCTTTTCATTTTTCTTCACTTTTTTTTCATTTTCACACGTTTTTTGACAATTTTTGGCTTTTTCTTTTTCCCTTATTATGGGAATTTTTGCTATACAAAAGAGGAGTAACAACTCACTAAAGAGAAACATAAGAACTTGTGGCTTTTTGTACCACTTATTACAAACGAAAAGAAGTAAAAAACTAAGCTTCGTGTAGAGTTTTGTTTGGGAACATGATGAGCATATTTAGGGACACTAGAGACCGCAAATTTGAAGCTAAATTTATTCAAGCATGAGCAACATAGTCAAGATTCAAAACTAAACATGAAATTGAGCATTCATTGGTTTCATTTTGGTCGATTCTAATGCAATCAAGATTAATCACCTCCTGAAGCACCACAACCCAAGCTCACACTCTTCCAAAAGGAGCCTCTAAATATATACTCAAAATCCAAGCAAGGAATCTACATATATCATTAACTAGCATCTTCCTTGGGTAAGGAAATCAAAACTTTATTCGAAGCTAAAACTTCTTTTTGTTTTTCTTTGTTTTTCAGATTTTTTTGCTAATTTTGCTTTTTTCAAATTTTTTTTGTTTTTTCATTTTTTTGAGATAAAATCAAAGATTGAAAAAGAAGGGAAGGTAAAGGAAAAGAAAAAAAGGAAGAAAATTGTTTTTGGGTTTTATTTAAAATATATTTTTTTCTTTTTCTTAAAAACTAAGAAAATGAACAAATAAGAAAAATGGAATCATGGCACACCACATATTAACAAGCATTGGCCCATTCACCAAGCTTAACCACAATCACAAACAACAATTCAATCAAAATAGCAACAAGGATCTCCTAACGCCTACCCCTTAAAGTAATAACTACCCAAACAATGAAAATACCCCCCCAAGCCAAACCAAACACCGTCCTCAGTGTGAAAGGAAGAACAAGCGGGGAGGGGGTGGGGAGAGACCAACTCAAGGGTCTAAGTCCTCTTCTCCCTCGGGGGGAGGAGTGGGTTGCATATAGGAGAGGTAGGGGGTGCCAGGAGGGACCATGTTATTATCATGAAAGTATTGCAAGATGGGGGTTAAACTCTCTCGCATCTCGTGCTGGAAGGTGGTTAGTCTTTGTTCAAAACTATCAAACTGCCTATCTATATGGGCATAAATAGGGGCATAGGTGGGATGGGGTTGGGGAAGAGGAGGGGGGAGAGGAGGAGGCAAGCTCATGGGGATCCTGCCTATAGTAGGTGCGGATCTCCGTGCCTTCCTCCGCGGCTTCTAGGATGAGATAGTTGACTTGCACCGTTTTAATCTCGGTGATGCGGCGGTTTGGAAGTTGAGTGGAAGACATTTTACCAATCTTCCAAATAAAATGGATTCCAGTCACTGTAAACCAACGCGCATCTTGTAGGTGTTGTTGGTTTATTAGGGTCTGCCCGGGGACCTCGGGGATCCTAGGGCGTACCCTAAAGTTCTCAGTAATGGCGGTAATCAAACTGCCTACAACAATCGAGCCACGCCCGAGAGTCTTTGGAGTGCCTACCCTTTGGAGATGGTGGGAGAACATCAAAGGTATGTTCAGCTTCTTCTTATCCCATTGGTAAGAACCTATGATCATAAGTTTCGACTGACTTACCTTTGAGTTATCCTTTCTCCCAAAGATAGTGTTCCCCAAAAACTTGCGGAAGTACCGGATAGCCGGTTGGTGTATGAGTGAATCATTTGCATTTTTTGCTTCATAACTCTTTCCGTCACTCAACTTACTCTAACAATCATAAAGGTTGAAAGAAGGTGAGGGAGTGGTGCTCGATTCAATTTTTAATTCAAAAATAGCTAATAGGCATAGAACGAGCAACATTCCCCAACCTAAAATTGAGAACGGCTTCGGCTCCAGTTGAGCACGCAAGTCGTTGTTCTTCGGTTACTTCCAAGGAGCTTAAGAATTCAAGTGTTATGCACTTATAAGTCTTCTTTCTCATCATTAACACTTTTTTCAAATTCAAATGGTCAGCTATATTATTAACATCCCCCCGAATCCCCCATAATGACAACAAGATCTCATCAACAAAACGGGTAAGGGCGAATTTCTTAGCCTTAAGGGATTGGAATCTATTAAAATGCTCTAAACCATCAAAAATAATGAAAGGGAATTCGGGATCATGGAACTCACCGGGGGCATTAAGCCCCGAGACGTTTTCCCCTTGTGATTGTTGGCTTGAGATAGCTTGCCCCGCTTGCCTACTCCGCTTTGATTGCCTCCTCTCCATGCTTTGTTGCTCAAAAATGAAAAATCCCGTAACTATGTAGTGAGCATGGAAAAAAAGTGAATTTTTTTTTTGTTTATTTTTGAGTTTTTTATGAGAGAAATGGAAGGGGAATGATGTTTTGGGAAGAAGTTGTGAAGAGATTTGAGTGGAAAATGATGAATTTGAGAGTTGTGGTAAAATTTTTGAGGAGAGAGAAAATGGTGAAAAATGGTGAAGATGGGGTTTTTGAAAGAAAAAGGTTGAAATTTAGGGAGGAAAGTTGATGAGGATGAAGATTTATAAGGGATTTTAAGTTTTTAAGTGGTGAGATGAGTGATTTGAGTGAGTTTTTAAGAGGTTAGGGTTTGAGTTGAAGAGCGTTAGAGAGGGATGAGAGGTTGAAGATGAAGAAAATTGAAGAGGAAATGAGGAAGTGTTAGAGAGAAAAAAATAATTTCAGCCTCCTTACTAGGCCAACTGATGGCCTAACCCGGGCGGGTGGCCATCAGCCCTCTTTTTTCTTTTTCCATGAAGCGACCCGGGCGGGTCAGCACACCCGAGCACTCGGGTCGAGTGACCCAGGCGGGTCTGTGCTAGATGCTGCTTTTCCCGATTTGCCCGACCCGAGTGGGTCGTGACACCCGAGCCCTCGGGTCAATCTGACTCGGGCGGGTCCGATGATCAGTCTTCATTTTCAAACTCCCCTTGAGCGACCCGGGCCCGCGGGTCAGCTCCATGCTCCTTATTTTTTTCTTCTTTCTTTGCCTCTATTTGCTCTAAAATTCTCCAAATTAAATCATAAACATACACAAATCACCAATTCACCACAACAAGCATTTCAAAAGTCATAAAAATATGTGATAAGCCATCATTCCAAGTAAATCAAAACCAAAAAGAAGAGAAAGAAATAGAAATAAGTGAGAAAAACGGGTTGCCTCCCACTAAGCGCTTGTTTTAAGTCATTATCTTGACTACCATAAATCTTCAATCATTGGGAGGGGATTAGTCCTCAAGTGCAATAGAGTACGCTTCTTGAATGGGCGCACCATCATAATATAGCTTGAGTCTTTGCCCGTTCACCTTGAAGCATCCCTTTGCATCGTTACAAATCTCTACCACACCATGTGAGAATACTTGATGCACGGTGAATGGACCACTCCACCTTGATTTGAGCTTGCCTAGAAATAGCCTCAACCTCGAATTGAACTAAAGGACTTTGTCACCAACTTTGAATTCCCTTTATGATTCGTTGATCATGCCCAGCCTTTGGTTTCTCTTTGTACTCCCGGAAGCTCTCACAGGCATCCTTCCTAACTCCTCAAGCTCGTGGACATCAAGCATCCTTCTTTCACCCGAGCCTTGAAGGTCAAATTTCAAAGCCTTGATGGCCCAATAAGCCTTGTGCTCCAGTTCCACGGGCAAATGACACGATTTTCCATAAACAAGCTTGTAAGGTGTCATGCCAATAGGGGTTTTGTAGTCCGCGCGGTAGGCCTACAATGCATCGTCCAACTTGGAAGACCGATCCTTTCGAGATCGATTTACCGTATTCTCTAAAATGAGCTTGACCTCTCTATTAGATATCTCCGCTTGACCACTAGATTGAGGGTGGTAAGAGAGACCCATTTTGTGATGCACCCCATATTTAGCAAGAAGGGCTTTGAATGATTTCTTGGCTAAGTGTGATCCCCTATCACTAATGATGGCTCTTGGAACTCCGAAACGGGGGAAGATCACATTCTTAAATAGCTTGACCACTACCTTGGCATCATTTGTAGGGGAGGCGATTGCTTCAACCCATTTAGAAACGTAATCAACCGCTACCAAGATGTAACGATTACCAAGGGAGGAGGGAAAGGGTCCCATGAAATCAATCCCCCAAACATCAAAAACTTCCAACTCCAAGATGCTTGTAAGTGGTAGTTCATGCCCTTTTGAGATATTGCTAACTCTTTGGCACCGATCACAAGCCTTGACAAAGCCCCAAACATCCTTGAACATGCTTGGCCAAAATAAACCACATTGCAAGATCTTTGCCACGGTCTTGTGGGCTCCCATATGACCACCACATGGGGATGAATGGCACATCCCTATTACATCTTCAATCTCATCATCCGGTAGAGACACCTCTGATAAATACCATCCACCCCCCTCTTGAACAAGTATGGGTCCTCCCATATATAGTGCTTGGCCTCATGCATGAATCTCCGCTTTTTTTGGTAGTTAAGGGCGTTCGGGATGACTCCACTAGCATGAAAATTAGCAAAATCCGCGAACCAAGGAGCATACATTCATGGGAAGGCGAGAAAGGTGGTCGGCAACCGAATTTTCGGTGCCCTTCTTGTCTTTGATCTCAATATCAAACTCTTGTAGGAGAAGGATCCACCTAATCAAACGAGGCTTGGCATCTTTCTTGGTCATGAGGTAATTGATAGCCGCGTGATCCGTGTATACCACCACCTTTCGAGCACACAAGATATGACCGGAACTTGTCAAAAGCAAACACGATTGCTCAGAGTTCCTTCTCCGTGGTGACATAGTTCCTTTGAGCGGAATCAAGCGTCTTGCTTGCATAATAGATCACATGGAGCTTTCCTTCTTTTCTTTGCCCTAAAACGGCTCCCACCGCGCTGTCACTAGCATCACACATTAGTTCAAAAGGCAAGCTCCGGATCGGAAATTAATGCCTTTTTTAGAGTTTCAAAAGAATGCATGCAATCTTTTTCAAATTTGAATTCGATGTCTTTTTGAAGCAGATTGGATAAGGGCTTTGAGATTTTTCAGAAATCTTTAATAGAACGGCGATAAAAACCCGCATGCCCAAGAAAATATCTCACTCCCTTCACCGAAGTTGGGGGAGGCAATTTCTCAATAACCTTAATTTTAGCCCTATCCACCTCAATCCCTTTTGAGATATTTTATGACCAAGGAATATGCCATCTTCAACCATAAAATGGCATTTTTCCCAATTAAGAACAAGATTCATCTTTTGACATCTCTCTACAACCTTTTGAAGGTTGGAGAGACAAATGTCAAAAGATGAACTTACCACGGAGAAGTCATCCATGAAAACATCTATGGTTGATTCAAGCATGTCCGAAAAAATGGCGGTCATACACCTTTGGAAGGTGGAAGGAGCATTAATTACACAATCCAAATGGCATCCTTCGATAAGAAAAGGTGCCAAATGGACATGTGAATGTTGTCTTCTCTTGGTCATCGGGGTGAATGGGGATTTGAAAGAACCCCGAATAACCATCCAAAAAGCAAAAATGGGTATGACCCGTCAATCTTTCAAGCATTTGGTCAATAAAAGGGAGGGGAAAATGGTATCTCCGGGTGGCCTTATTCAATTTACGATAATCAATGCACATGCGCCACCCGGTGACCGATCTTGTGGAGATAAGCTCACCTTTGTCATTTTTTATGACGGTAATTCCTCCCGTTTTTGGGACAACTTGAAAGGGGCTAACCCACCTACTATCCGAGATAGGGTAGATTATCTCCGCCTCAAGGAGTTTCAAAACTTCCTTTTTTACCACTTCCTTCATATTAGGATTTAGCCTTCTTTGAGGCTCAATTGAGGATGCTTGACCATCATCCAAATGAATTCGATGCATACATAAGGTGGAACTTAGACCATGAGATCATCAATTGTATACCCAATGGCACTTCGATGTTGTTTTAGAACACAAAGAAGTTTGTCAAGAGAAGGAACATTGAGTGTAGAATTGACAATCACGGGGTAAGTCTCGTTATCTCCAAGAAAAACATACTTCTAAGAAGGGGGGAGGGGTTTTAACTCACATGTAGGAGGAGGCGTAGTCCTCTCCTCTTTTTCTAATGAAGCCTCCAAAACCTCGAAGCTTGCATGAGTAAGTTGGTAGATTGTTGCCTTGTCCATGGTTTTCTTGAGGTGCCAAGCTTCACCCTCCTTTTCTTGTTCTTCCCCTATGAGTACATCTTCAAGAGGATCCCTTGCTTCAACCAAAGCCCTTAGGCTTAGCACTTCTTGCTCAAGGGTATCAATCCGATGCACTTCTTCTATAATAGGAGCTTTCATGCTCTTGCTGAAAGCGAATTCCATCTTCTCATCTCCAACTCTCAATGTCATTTACATCTCTTTTCATGTCAACTAGCACTCCGACCGTTTTAAAGAAAGACCTTCCCAAAATAAGAGGTACTTGGGAGTCTTCTTCCATCTCCATTACTACAAAGTCCCAAGGAATGAAGACTCTCCCAACTTGCACCGGAACATCCTCCAATTCTCCAACAGGCACCTTAACCGAGCGATCCGCTAGTTGTATCACCCTTCTTGTTGGCTTAAGCTCAAAGTTGAGCTTCTTTGCAATGAAAAGTGGCATTAGGCTTACACTAGCCCTAATATCGGCCAATGCTCTCTTTGGCTCCAAATCTCCAATTCTCAAGGGTATGGAGAAGGACCACGGATCTTCAAGCTTTTGGGGAGCTTGTTTTGGAGGACCGCACTAACTTCGGCGGTGAGAGCAATGGTGGAACTTTCTTAAAGTTTGGACTTGTTAGAAAGAAGTTCCTTTAAAAACTTGGCATAAGTGGGCATTTGAGCCATAGCTTGGAGAAATGGAATATGAACTTGTAAACCTTTCATTACTTCAAGAAACTTGACAAATTTGTCATTGAAGTGCTTCTTTGCTAACCTTTGAGGATATGGAACCGGAGGCGTATAGCTTTTCATTGGAGGAGGCTCTTTGCATGATGTTTCGCGTTCAACAACTACAGGAGTCCCATCCTCATGAATGTCTTCCACAACGAAATTTTCAATCTCTTTATCAACTTCACTATCCACATTCTCACTCTCATAGGAGGGGTTAGCATCATCAAGCGTAGGCATCTTAGGACCCTCATAGTGAGCCTCGGATCTTAAAGTGATGGCTTTAGCTTGCTCTCGGATAATGGGTTGGGTGGAAGAGTTTGAGGTGTTGTTGCTCACTTGTTGAGCGACTTGGGCAAGTTGGGTTTCAATGATCTTATTGTGGGCATTCATTTGTTGGAGGGAAGTGTGTATGTCTCTAAACTTCTTATCGTTATCGGCATTGGTTTTTGTTTGTTGAGCTAAGAAGAGTTGGAGAGCGGATTCAAGATAGGATTGTTTTAAGTGATTTGGTTCAATAGGAGCTCTAGGGGGTGGTTGTGAATGTTTGTTGGGGGTTATGGAATCCGGGCGGTCTAGCTTGGTAAGGTCGAAGTGGTTGAGGGTTCTTCCATCCTCCACTCGCATTGTTATTCCATCTCCCTTGGTTGTTGAAATTAGGATTTCCCTCGCCCCTAGTATTCACCCAAGCAACATGGTCCATAGACCCACCGCAATAAGAGCTAGCGTGGTCCGACCCACCACAAATCTCACAAGTGAAAGCTTGGGAAGTGCCTTGGCTAGGAGATGCCAAGCTTACCGTTTCTAATTTCTTTGCAAGGGTATCAAGTTTTACATTGATGTGGTCAATGGCATCAAAATCATACTTGCCTTTGCTTGCATTCTTATTGCTTGCGGTTCTAGTAGAATTCCCCCAAGAGTAGTGTCTTACTACCTCTTCAATTGTAGGCTCAATATTGTCAACCGCAAGCTTTGTTAGTTGACCTCCCTCACCTGAATCAAGGCTTGCACGGGTCATAGGGCGAAGACCATCATAAAAGCTTCGGATAAACATCCATTGATTATACCCATGGAGAGGACAAGATCTTCGAAGGTCCTTGAACCTATCCCAAGCTCCATATAATGTCTCATCCTCCTCTTGAGAGAAATTAGCTATATTCCTCCTAACTTCGGAGGTCTTCTCTTGAGAATAAAATTCATCCACAAAAGTCGTGGTAACTTGTGCCCAAGTTGTCAAAGAGTCTTCCGGAACGGATTGCAACCATTTCTTAGCCTTGCCCACAAGAGAGAAGTGAAATAGGTTGAGCCTCACAAATTCTTGACTCACATTGTTTTGCTTCACCGTGGCACATAGCTCCAAGAAGTTAGCCAAATGCTCAAGAGGGCACTCATGAGTCATACCCCCATAGGGCTCTTGTTTGATCATGCGAATCAAATACGGAGAAAATTCGAAGTTGGCGGTAGTAGTTCGGCGGCGAATACCACTTTTGAGTTCAAATGCCTCGGGATGCCCAAAATCCCGTAATGCTCTAGGAGCGTCATCTCCCATAGTGCTAGAAGTAGTGGAGATAGACGACTCTTGTTCAAAACCCAGTTGTTCAACGATCGATGGTTGGACCGTAGGTTCCCTGAAGATTCTCCTTAATTGCCTCAATGTATTTTCAAGATTATGATCGATGGGGATGGTTGGATCGCCCTTCAATCTTCGTGACATGCAACCAACAAAGCTAAGGAGAATATTAGTAAAAACAACCAAGAGTTAAACACACCAAAATAAAGAAAAAGACAATTTAGTCTCAAAATTAACCAATCAGCTAATGTTAACCGCTACTTCCCCCGCAACGGCGCCAAAATTTAACGGGTCGTTGTATACTCGCCAAATATAACCTAAATTACCCAATATAGGTTAAGTATAAGGTCGAATCCACAAGGAAGTAAGTAGCTAACTACAATGAGCTAAATTAATCTTTGGGTTTTAGAAAGTTTAACAATGATTCTAAAATCTAAATAAACTAGGAAATTTGCAAAGTAAATCAACACGCAAGTAAAGGAGATAAAATAAATGGTAAAAGAACTAGGGGATTAGGGGATTCACCAACATTCAATCCAAGAATCCAACAATCAAATCCAAGGGGAAAACAAATGGGGGATCACAAGGGGAAAATCATGTACATATGAACTCTAATTACTCTCTCGAGCTAATTAGAGGAGCATGATTAGTCACTCATGACCTATTCTCATGGCATGAGCAACCAATCTAGCCAAATCAAGCACAACATGTTTAATCAAGCTTCCCTAAACTAGAAAATGCCTATTTTCATGAGATCCTAGTCTAGCAACCAAACTTAGTTTATTCCTAGCTTCATCTCTCAATCCTTCACTAGGAATTCCAAATATGCAAGTTAAGTGGTGATCAAGCACCCAACAAACCAAGCAAAATAAGTTTGATCAACAAGTTCAACCCCAAAAGTTAACCCCCAACTTGATCTAAGATTCAAAGAGTAAATGAAGGTTACATCTCTTCCCCTGGTAAGAAACTACTCACACATTATGGAAATAAAACAAAACAAAGCTTGAAATAACTTCATCACCATAACCATGGAGGAAAAAGAGAAAAAAAGTAAATAATCAACTACTAAAGCAAGGTCTAAATAAACAAGCATGAAATAAACAAGAATAATAGAAGAAAAGAAGAAATTAAACAAAGATTACCAACTTTAAGCTTTCATAAATGAAGAATGGAGATCCAAAAGCTTCAAACTTCCACTTTTCTCTCTCCTAGGGTTTTGTTCTAAACTTTAATGCTAAAACAAGATCTAATCTCTCTCTAATCTCTAATTAAAAATTGCCTATGATAAAATAAGAGGAGTCCGTCTTATATAGTCATAAGAAATAAAACAAAAAATTACAAAACAACCCCCGCATTAAAACAAACAAAGTCGCAAAAACGTTCCGGAAAAATAACCCAACCCGGGCTGGTGAGATGACTCGAGCACTCGGGTGGCCTGACCCGAGCCCTCGGGTCCCCAAACCCGGGCGGGTCAGCTGATCAGGAATCATGGTGACTTCTCAAAGCAAATGACTCGGGCGGGTCTGTGAACCCGAGCCCTAGGGTCAGCAGACCCGGGCCCTCGGGTGAACAGGGCCGGGGGTCAACTCAAAAGGGGTGAGCTATGTTCAGCATGCTCCTCTCTTTTCTTCTCCTCTTTCGATCTCCTTGAGTCCTTGGTATTCCATTTCTTCAATGCCTTGCCTCGGGTTTGTGCAGAGAACCTCCAAGCGTGCTCCAAATCCTGAAATAAAAACAAACACCCAAAGAAAGAACGCAAAGGAGGGAAGATGCACAAAAAGAAAGAAAAGGAAGAATCTTAACATAAAAACTATCATAAAAATAATTAAAAACTAATCATAAATTAAGCATATAAACCAATCATCATGGGGAACCAAAGCTTAGGGATCCTTCGATTGTTTATTCAAAAGTATGTGAGCATGGAAAGGGAGGAGAAAGGTTTTCATTGTGGGACGTGTGTTTTCCGATTTTGAAAATCGGAGGTTTGTTCGAGAGCTAATAATGCTTAGCTCTCATTTTAGCTTAATAATGATCTTAAAGATCTTGCCTTGAAAAATCCATATCTGAAGGCGGCATCCCGATTGAATATGGTGGTTTGTAGCGCATCAGCTCAATTGATGTTCTCCTACCAAAAGAAGAAACCGAAAATACTCTCTCAAGAGAGTACTGAGTCACAAAGGAACTTGACTCTTCAAAGAGTCATGAGCCCAAAATTCCAAGTTTTAGGTCACTGGAATTGCCCATGCTGCGAGATGCAAATCTCGCTCTTGGTTGTTAGTTGTCCGAATTATGACAGAAATTCGCTTTTCTCACCACTTCCATCAGGTATAACATACCCTTTTAATGCGGGTTGTCTTCCTCTAAGACGTTACATTGTCTTTTTATTTATCGCTACTACGCACAAGCAACTATCAACCACAACAATTAGAGTTATGACTCAATCATCACAATCATCAAATTAAACATGACCTCCATGGCAAGCAGTTCCTTACCAGTGTTACTTGTTGTTTTTACTTTATATGGTTTGTAAGAGCTAATAAAGTTCAGTTAAGTGTGTATTTATGTTCTTTTTATTGTTTGTGTGCTCTATCCCCAATTTGTATTCAAGTTTTTACTTAATTAATGTGAATTCCGTTGATGTGAAAAAAAATCTATTCGGAGGAAAATTTACCCATAGTCAATTGGAATCATTATAAGATAATTAGTTGGTTTAACTTTTGAACTTATGGGCTATATTTGATATAATTCCTATGTTTTTTTTTTTTTTGAAAAAAAGAGTACCTATTCATCACGACAAAATTTAAGCAAATGAGGTCCTTAAAAGGTACTATATATATCAACATTGGAGTCCGTTTGATTCAACTTATTTTGTCTTTTCTTATTTTTTCTTATCTTATCTTATCTTATCTTATCTTATCTTATATTATGTTATCTTATCTTATCTTATCTTTTCTTATCTTTTCTTTTTTGAAATAAGTTAAAATAAGTTAAACAGAACATAGCCTTAAATGTTATCAAATAATCTGAGAAACGTTGATGGGAATAATTCCATCTATGGTCGTTCCGCTCAAAATAATCCCAACTATGGATCATTTCATAATAGTCCCAACTATGTTAGGTTCCTTATCAAAATGATCTGGCAACTTGAAGGATCCGGTTTAATAGGTTAAAGTGGTGACATGTTAAGCTGTTATTGTTCATTCTATTGTAAAACCTTTTATCTTCTTTTTAAGAAAAATTAATGAATGTTGGTACTGGTTTCAAACGGATTCTCATTATTCGTGCCCCATAAAGTTGGTCGGTGGAGTCCATTTTTGCAAAAACGGCGTTTTCGAGATTGAAAACACATTTTTGTCTGGCTCGGGACGCTTAACCTCAAAGTTGGCATATAATGGGCTTCTTTTGATCGATTATCGTGATTCTTGTCCGATGAGAATGGTCGGCAGAGTCCATTTTTGCAAAAACATCGTTTTTGATGTCAAAACACCTTTTTCTCAGGCTCGAGATGCTTGTCGTGAAAGTTGGCATAATGGTACTTGTTTCGACCTGCTTATTGTGCATATCCTATAAGGGTGGTCGGCATAGTCCGTTTTCGCAAAAACGTCGTTTTTCGAGGTCAAAAACACATGTTTGTCTGGCTCAGAATGCTTACCATGAAAGTTGGCATGATGGTACTTGTTTTGACCATATTTTCGTGTTATATTCCCCATAAGGGTGGTCGGCAAAGGGAAACTATTATTAATAGTTGGCATTATTATGAAATAATCCTTAGTTGGGATATTATTAAGCAAAATGACAAAAGTTAAATTATTCCCATCAATTTTTTCATTAGCTAAAACATAATGTAATATACGAAACTATCGTGCTGAAACTTGAAATATGACTAGTGACTCCACTACAGGCTTAATCTTAGCTCTTTTTTCTTGGCAACCTGCTTTTAATCCTTTTACCTTCCAAATTCACACTCTAGCAATCTGGGTACGTCTTAATCTTTTGCCTCTGGAATTTTGGTCTAATTAATGCCTTTCATCCTTGCTTAAACATGTGGGTCCTATTATTAGAATTGATGACTTTACATTATCAAGAACACGAGCACGCTATGCTCGGGTTTGTGTTGATGTTAAGGTCTTACAAACTGTCCCTGGGTCATTGCTAGTGAATCTCCATGGGCATGCTAGAGAAATCTTTCTTACTTATGAAGGTATGTTAGAGGTATGCCCCTTGTGTGATCCTGAGGAGCATACCTTAGATACCTGCAAGGAAAAAGCAAACCATACTCTTCAGCTTGTGGTTGATAAACTACAGGCTAGCTCTATAAATCCAACAAATGCAACCTCCTCTCCTCAAGGAAACCAATCTGAAGCTGAATCAGGGGAATCAAGTGGCAGGTGGATTAAGGTTATGCCTAAGCGAAAAAGTTGTACCCCTGCTGCTGCCAAGAATACAAAGGAAGAAACTTCCATTTTTAAAGCCCCTCCACCTGCTTCTACAAAAACCTCATAACCAGAATCAAAGGATTCCACCCAGCTGGTAAAAAATCAGACACTCCCACCTAAAGAAAAAACAGCTCTTGCTCTCGATCCTGCCCAGCCTTCTAATCCCCCCTAAATGTTTAATGAAAAGGATGTGGACTCCCTCTTAGAAACGGAAAGTATTAATGAAGCAGATCCTCAGGTTGTGGAGGTTCTCCAAATTCTTGAAACATCCATGCCTTCCATCAAGTTCCCTCATATGTTAAATGAGTATGGTTCTAACATGCATCAGGTCAGCCTTTTTGTCTCAGAAGTAGCCCTTGCTCGTGAACTGTCAGAGGCAGACAAGTTATTTTTTGATGCCTTAGATCCCCAAAAAGAGATGTCAATCTCATCTGACTCTTCAAAAAGACGACGAACTGAAGATGAGGCCGACTCAGCATCATCTAAACAGATTAAGAAAAAATAATGCAGAACTCCTGTAGGTTTTTTTGGTTATCCCTAATGAGGATATTTTTGCACTGGTCCTATAGGACTACTATCCTAGTCTACCTCTGTACTACTGTTGTCAATTTAATCTTAGGCACTAATAATGTGCTAATGAATCATGTACTAGAACAATCTACTAGATTGTCTACTATGGGGCTTGTTGAAATGAAAAAAGATGTTGTTTACTGCTATATGAGGGAAATTATCTCTTTATGTTCACAAACTTTTAGCCATTGTTTGTTTCCCTTTAGATGTAAATATCTCAAAACCTTAGAGTGCGTTCTATTGACATAGTTATTTGTACTATTGCATTGTTGTGAGAGGTGTTTCTGGTTGTATTATAGTAGGATCATCACTGCACATGCTATCAAGTTAATTATGTTTTCCACCAAGACCATAATCTTGACGTTGTGGGACTTAGCTACTGGTCCAATTCATGTTTTGTGCTTAAAGGATATACTTAGTTTTTGGCTATGGGAAACTATATATAGTATTCATAATTGCATATATTCAAGTAATACTAGCAGCATTCTTCTTCTGATTAATATAATTATTCAATTAGGAACATGGATGCTGGATAGGCATCTGTTGGCTACAAATTCGAAAATTGAATAGGCTAACAAGCTCTCATGCTGTACTACAAAGTTAATTTGTTCCCTTTTTCGTACTGGACATTTTGAAGATTTGTGCTCTGCCTGCTTTCATTTAATTTTTCAGTTTATTTACGAGACAAAATGATCGAATGTTGTTAATAACTATTACCTATGCATCTCATTACATAATCCACTGTTGCAGAGACAGCGGACGGGTATGGAATGCTTATTTTTGGGATTGGCTTATGCCTTGCCCCGCATCTCATGATGCCTGCCACATATTTTTATGTCTTTGCCAACTTTTAATTTTGACAAAACTATGGTTGACAAGCTGGTCATTGCAGCTGCGTTTGACAAACGACTTCCACAAATAGAACTATGAAGTTCATATGTATGCTGGCACTGAATTAGAGGTTGAAGTTTGGCCTATGTTGGTGTGTATAAATTATATCATGACCAAGTCTTGAAATTGGACGAATATGCTTGCTCTTTTGTTCATTTACAAATATGTATGTATATATATATATATATATATATATATATATATATATATATATATATATATATATATGGCTTGGCTTGCTCGACTGAGAGCGTTAGCCAATATTTTTCATTGGTTGTCTCGACATTTGAGCTTTTTGAATTTTGCTAAGATCTATGAGGGTGAAAATCACGATTGGAGGCAAAATGACAGCGCTAGAAGACCCATATACAGCAGGAGGGTGATAATTCTCATCAGTCGGTTAATAGTAGCTTCATCAAATTCTTTTATTGAAATCTTTTATGATATGAGTATCACTTATACACAATCGACCATCAAACTTGCCCAACATGCTGTGATGCCCGCCAAGGTTGCAAATCAAATCACTTCATGAAAATTATTAGTTGGAATATTCAAGGTCCAAAAAAACGTAATACCCTTAGTGAGCTTCTCTTTCTCACTCGGAAGTACAACCCTGATGTGCTTATAATAATTGAAACTATGAGCTCAAAAATAAATCGACAAAAGATTATGACCACAGTGGGATTTGATGATATAATCATTATAGACCCGATGGGGCATAGTGGGGGAATATGGGTATTATGGAAAATGGAATCTTATTTAATTACACCGCAAACATCATCGTCCCATTTGGCGCACTTCATAGTACAAGACAAATACTCGCATTTTTCCTTTTGGCTTACCAGTATTTATGCTCCAGCCCAAAATATTGATAAAGGTCCTTTTTGGACAGAACTAACTGAATTCTTCACAAATATTAACATACCTTGGTGCCTTATTGGTGACTTTAACAAGCTCTTGCACATCAGTGACAAAAAAGGGGGGAGATGTGCCACCCCCCTCACGTTGCCAAATTCTATCGGAATTCATGATAACTTGTCAGGCACAAGATATTCCTAGCCTACCCAACACGTTCTCTAGGAAAAAGAGACATAATAATCAATATATATATGAAAAACTTGACCGTTGTATAACCTCCCCTATGTGGGCAGTATATTATCATAATTCTTTTATCCACTATGATGCTTACACCTACTCGGACCATGCTCCCATGATATTAGATACATCGCGAATAAGGCAACATAAGCCGCCCAGATTTCGGTTCCAAAATGCGTGGACTAATGATCCTAATACACAAAAAATTATTAACAAGCATTGGTACCGACGACATTCTCATTCGCATTTTTATAATATAACCCGAAATCTCCAGTTCATTAAACAAGACCTCAAATTATGGACTAGGAAAAATTATAGTCACATCCAATAAAAGTTTGACCAAAATCACTCTAGATTGGTTAATGTCCAACAACAATTGATTCAGTTTCCTAGCAATCCTCACATTGAACAATACTTAGGCCACCTAGTGCGGCAATGAGAACGCCTCTTAGCATTTACCCAAAAATATTGGGGCAAATATTCTTGAAAACAATGGCTGACGAAAGGAGATCGGAATACTTTGTTTTTCCATTCCAAGATAACAACTAAGATCAAACGGCAACATATTTTACGTATTAGAAATCATTTGAATCAATGGGTTGATTCCCCACATGATATTCATAACGCCTTTCTATCTGAATTTCAAGAACGAATTAAAATAGCTCACCGATCTCCTCGATCTATATCTATACCTTGTATTTCCTCTATAGTATCTGATTCAGACAATTCCAAATTAATATCCCCTATTACTGACAAAGAAATTCGAGATGATATATTTAGCATAGATCCCACCAAATCGCCAGGATCTGATGGATTCAGATCTAAATTCTTCCAAAAATATTGGGATATGGTAGGTTCGGATATTTGTAAAGCCATTCATGTTTTTTTCAATCATGGGTTCCTTCTTCGTAGTGTTAATCATACGTTAATTTCTTTGATACCAAAAGTTGCCACTCCTGAAAAACCGAATCAATTTAGACCTATTAGCTTATGCACCACATTATACAAAGTCATCTCGATAATCTTAGTTGAACGCCTACCACTTACACTTGTTAAAATTAATAGTCCCTTCCAAAATGCTTTCACTCTTGGAAGACTAATCCATGATAATGTCCTTATTGTCCAAGAAATCCTTAATATTTTTAATAAATCAAAAGGTAAAAGGGGTTGGTTCGCTCTTAAACTAGATATGGAAAAAGTCTATGACCATATAGAATGGGATTTTGTACACCATGTCCTCCAAAGTTATGGTTTTCAGCACCAATGGATCAAATGGATTATGCAATGTATAGAATGGGATTTTGTACACCATGTCCTCCAAAGTTATGGTTTTCAGCACCAATGGATCAAATGGATTATGCAATGTATTTCAACCGTCTCTTATTCACTAGTCATAAATCAAGATACTACTTCTGTCTTCCAACCTTCTTGAGGCATTCGCCAGGGTGACCCTTTATCGCCGTACCTCTTTATTTTATGTATGGACGTCCTCTATAGACAACTAGATTTTGCATCAAAAACTTCAAAATCAGGAATTGGAATTAAACTTGCTCCACATTCTCAGACAATTCCAGGGCTAATTTTTGCTGATGACGGCTTATTATTTTGTAAAGCCAACCTGGATTCAACCCACCGCCTAAAAAACATTCTAGAAGCCTTCTGTCTTAATTCAGGACAATTTGTGAATTTTCATAAATCGTCAATCATGTTTTCAAAACACATACCTAATTCTAGACAAAGAGCTATTGCTGGTATTTTCAATATGACATCGAAGGCTGTCTTGGGAAGATACTTGGGTGTTATTTTTTTCAAGCTATAAACCAACGACTATTTATTTCCATCACTTAGTTCAAAAAGTTGATAACAAAATAAATTCTTGGCACAATCATTTTCTTTCGAAAGCAAGAAAATCAGTACTTATTTAGAGCCACCTAGAATCAACCCCAGCTTATCTTATGGCCACAACTCAAGTACCAAAGAAAATATGCTCTACAATTGATAGTATTAACCGAAAGTTTTTTTGGCGATCATACTCAAAACTCTTCAGGATTGCCTTTAGTGGAGTGGTCAAAAATTTGCCTTCCCAAAAAGTATGGTGGCCTGAATTTTCGGAATATGGCTCATCTAAATGAAGCATATATAGCCAAAATGGGTTGGAGAATCCTTTATGACCAACATTATCTTTGGCCTACCCTTATGCGCCAAATATATCTCCGAAATACATCCTTCTTTGAGTATAAAGCAAAGCCATATGATTCTCAGCTTTGGAAGGCTATCCTTGGATCTCGAGAACTTTTAAGGAAAGGAATACGTTGGAAAGTTGGATCTGGTACAAATGTGTACTTCTGGATAGATAACTAGTGTGCCAATCAAAGTATCATTGAACTAATAGATATCCAAATATCTTCTATTGCTAATTTAGAGGTCACTGTTAATAATGTGATGCTGCCTTCGAGACATTGGAATGTTTCGCTCCTAAACGAATTAGTCCCACTATATATTTTCCACATGATATTGGGTATTCCTATTCCTACCTCTCCCACCCCGGATAGTCCTTGTTGGGGGTTGACTAGTTCTAGAGATTTTCCGTTAAAACGGCTACCTGGCTAGCTCATGGAAGTACACCTTCTACCAGTATTCCCTGGCAGTTCAACTGGATATGGAAAATTGACATAGCCCCAAAAATCCAGATCTTTTTCTGGCAATGCTTGCAAAATGGGCTTCCACTAAAATCTAATATGTGCCACCGACAAATCACTAATGATACCCTTTGTCCTATTTGTAAATCTACTAATGAAATTATTGGCCATTTATTCTTCTCATGCCCATCCATTTGTCAGTATTGGAATTCACATTTTATACGACAAAAATTCGTAATATAGAGCCCCAAGAGCTTGCTCAATGTCTTACTTGTCTCCGTCGCTACTCGAAAGCCTTACAATTATTCTGTTATAATCTCTGGAGTATTTGGAAGGATAGCGTAATTCAATTGTTTTTGAAAATAATACTCTTATTTTCAGTCGTATTTATTACAGAGGCCTGGCATCTGTATTTGGAATGGAATGCTCGAACTATAATGGATTTTGCGTTTACTATCTCTTCTCTTCCTTCTTGCAAGTCTCATAATTCCGTTATAGTCAGTTGGCAACCACCTCCCTCTGGTTATTTCAAGTTAAATTTTGATGGGTAGGTTAGTGGCTTATCAGCTGCTGCTGGAGTGGCCATCCGCGACTCTACTGGCAAGCTTGTGGGTGCTCAAGTATATCGATTTGGCCAAACCTTAGCTCTTGTTGCAGAAGCCTGGGGGTTACGGGATGGGCTTCTTCTTGCCATCCAACAGCAAATCCAAGATTTATACATTGAAGGTGATAACCAAGTAGTTATGAGAGTTTTGCAAGGGCACTATGCTTGCCCCTGGGCCATCCAAACACTCATTGAAGATATACGACATCTGCTTCCCCACTTCAGATTCTATATCATTAAACATATTTTTCGGGAAGCCAATCCAGTAGTGGATCTCCTATCAAAAAAAAGGTCACAATAGTTCTGCTACCTCAATTGACATAGATCCCTCCACTAATCCTAATCTTCAAAAATTTGTATTACTTGATTCGTTAGGGTTCTCCTTTGAGAGAAGGGTGTCCTAACTTTACTCATGTACCAAAAAAAAAATTGACTAGTGACTCCACTGCACAGAATAGTTGACACAAATTTTACAGTATACAAAAAAGTATCACTAACTTGTAGACTTTCTACATGAAATCAACTTTCTACATGAAATCAACTTTCTACACGAAATTATATGAGTACAGTTACAGGTCTAACAGAAACCTCCATAGAAGACAAAGTGCCTGAAACTTGACCAGTTTGTTCGATCTAGTAAATACAACGAAAAAGAAAAAAAAAATAGGAATAAGTATATTATACTTTTGCTTATGTACAAGTATTGAGAATAATAGTGTTAACATCTCTTGGTTAACCCTGGCATTATATATATATATATATATATATATATATATATATATATATATATATATATATATATATATATATATATATATATATATATATATATATATTTTACAATACAGACCTAATACTATTAAAAGTCATTTCTATCCTTTTACATACAATATTACTCTAATACACCTCCTCAATCTATACGGGGTGAAACAAGGGATAGATTGGAACAATGTTTAGTAAACAAATCAGTAGATAGGCCTTTTGTAAAAATATCTGCAACCTGCAACTGAGTTGGAACATGATGAACCATAAGACCCCCCTTGGCAACCATTTCACGAACAAAATGGTAATCAACATCAATGTGTTTACTTCGATCATGATGAACTGGATTAGCAGTGAGATAAGTAACAGAGACATTATCACAATACAAAATCACATGTCGACAAAGAAAATAACCAAGATCAGCAAGAAGTTGCCGTAGCCAAATAGTCTCGGCAGCAGTGTATGCCACTGCACGATATTCAGCTTCAGTGGAGGATTTAGAAACAGTAGGTTGCTTTTTTGAGCGCCAGGAAATCAAGTTCTTCCCAAGAAAAATAGCATAACCAGTACTAGAACGACGAGTATCAGGACAACCCGCCCAATCTGCATCAGAGTAGGCAATGACAACAGTTGGAGAAATGCTTCTTTGTAAGAGGAGACCAAACTCCGAAGTACCCTGCAGATATCTGAAAATTCTTTTCACATCATGAAGATGAGTAGTACGAGGAGCATGCATAAACTGAGACACCATATTAACAGCATAAGAAATATCTGGACGATTCATAGTTAAGTATTACAAAGCACCAACTATACTACGATAATATGTGGGATCAGCAAGAAGATCTCCATCAAGAAGAGACAATGTGACTATAGAGACAACAGGTGTGCGAATGGGCTTGACAAGATGAAGATGAAATTTGCGAAGCAAATCAGAAACATACTTATTTTGAGACAAAAATAAACCAGATGGAATACGCACAACCTGAACGCCTAAAAAATAATGGAGATCCCCTAAATCATTCATAGCAAACTGAGAAGAAAGAACAGAGATGAATTTTTGAACAAGAACAGAGCTACTACCAGTGAGAACAATGTCATCAACATATAACAGAAGAATAAGTAGATGACCACGAAATTTGAGCGTGAACATGGAAGTGTCAAACTGCTGCACTTGAAACCAATAGATAATAAGAAGTTGCTGAATCGAGATAACTAAGCTCTAGGAGCTTGTTTCATACCATAAATGGACTTACGAAGACGACAAATATGAGTGGGTTTAGATGGTGAACAAAACCCGGAGGTTGACGCATATAAACCTCTTCATGAAGAAAACCATGAAGAAAAACATTTTTGACATGTAATTGGCGAATAGTCCATTTAAGAGAAACAGGACTAAAGGTTTCAAAGTAATCAAAACCTGCTTGCTGGTGATTTCCAAAAACGACAAGTCTGGCTTTGAACTGCTCCACAGAACCATTAGAATTGTATTTAATCCGATAAACCCACTTACAACCAAATAAATTCTTATCATAGTTGCGATGTACCAACTGCCATGTATCATTTTTAATCAAAACCATATATTCATCAAGCATAGCTTGACGCCAACGTGAATCTTTAGAAGCTTGCTTGAAATTAGTTGCATCTGACTCAATAACATTTGTTTGTAAGTTCATTAATACATGGGGCTTTGACACACCATCTTTTAACCGAGTGACCATAGGGTGTTGATTTAATACACCTGGAGGAGAGCTAGGCACGCGGGAAGAGGGAGACACATCAAGAGGGAGGGGGATTAAAACAGTAGAGGTTGGAGATGGAGAGGCAACAGGAGACAAGGTGGAATTGGGGGTTTGAAACCCAACGGAATGCTCCAGCCCAGCAGCCAGAGAAGAGAGAGAAGGCCCAGCTAGGGGCGCTGAGCCATCAGGAGACTCAGAAGCCGAGAAAAATTGGCCAGCGTGCGCTGGAGGCCCAGCGCGCTGGTCAGCGAGCCCAGGGGGAAGGAGGAAACGGACCAGCGGGAGCTGATGAGCCAGCGGGAGCTGATGAGCCAGCGGGCTGGTCAGCGTGTCTAAAGTAAGGAGATGTTGGCCCAGCGGGAGATGAGATCCCATTGGGCTGGGCAGAATCTGTGGGAGAGAGGGTAGGAGATCCATTGATAGATTGGGCAGAATCTGGTCAGCGTGTCTAATCTGAAGATGGAAGATATTATGAAACAGACCCTTGCTCAACATCAAATTTCACCCCCCATCAAAAATACTTCCTCCATTTTTTAGATGCTACGCTTGCATAGTACTCCTTATTCACTACTAACCTTGTACGATTTGTCATTTTTTATGTATAAGAGAAACATAGTTATGTGAGATCTTCTTTGATTCATCTTAATGCATATTTTCATAATATCAACTTTTTATAAAATTTTTCGATACATAACTAAACATATTATTGATCAAAGTAATGTATTGGATAAACATCTTTTTTTATATCTTTTTTTTACTATATTTTGATTAAAAAACATTAACTCATTTTAGATAAATAATTATTTTTTAGCCCAAATAATGGACCGAAGATAATTTAAATATAAATCATTACATGATAGCTAATAATTCCCTCTTGATTTATATAGTTCTAAATAGTAAAAAAAAGTTAAATAAGACACATTATCATAGAATATAAAATTCATATTTAGCACTTAGTAAATTTATTATCTATAGACTGAGCTCTCATATATATATATATATATATATATATATATATATATATATATATATATATATATATATATATATATATATGTAAGTATGTATTGAATTGGACTTGTTTGGACTATAAATGGTTGAGCCCAAAACTAGTTCGAAATTTTTTCGACTGAAAATTACTTTCTCCGGTTTTTTAGATGATCTGTTTTGACTTTTGAAACTATTTACATACATGACTTTCACTATCTTTTGTGATTTATAGGAAAAATATAATCATGTGAGATCTTGTTAGGTTTGTCTCAATTTATATTTTCCAAATATCAACTTTTTGTAAATTTTACTTATTGATAATTAAATATATAAAGGTTTAAAATAGTGCATTGACAAGTGTGCCCAGAGGAAACGGATCAACTAAAAAAATCAAAGGAAGTATGAGTTTGAATCTAGTCTAAACTTTTTCTTATCCAATCCAGTCTGATATTTTTCGACTGGATTGTACTGGACTTTTTACTTTTCTCGGTGCGCATGCACTCCTAGTGTGGGTTGTATGGAGCTGGTCGACTAGTTGGAACCTCTCTTGCGCGGTGGATAATCCGTCTTGAGATTAAGCTTTGGCGTTGGATGAAAGAAGGTTAGGTTGTGACCTTAGAAAAGCCAGTCGTTGGCTTGGAGCAGCTGTATTTTTCATCCACAGTGTTGGGATGTTCATTAGGGATATGTTAAGATCAATATATGTAGATGAAAATGCCGAATGCGTGTCATTTATTAGAAGATACAACTAATGTTACGAAAAACACAAATTATTAGAATAGGCAGTCTAGTTTTAACATAAAATTAGACGAACCCAATACTGAATTTTTCTAACAAGCCCATTCCATTTCACTCTAATCCAACACTATATTAGTCATCCCTTCTCTTCTCATTCCTTTGTTTTCTTGATTCTTGGACTACAACAAACAATTTCAAAAAATAACTTGATAGTCTTACGGAACGGATTAAATTAGTCACTAAATGGATTAAACTAGTCACTGAATGGGTTAAAGATTGTCATTACTAAAGAGATTAAACTGGTCACGAAATAAATCAAATTGGTCACGAAATAGATTAAACTAGTCACAATATTAAAAAAGGTGGTATGTTCTCTTTTTAATATTGGGCTTCGGGTCGTGCCTAAGTTTAAATTAAAAGTAGGCGGTCTCTTACAAGACCAACTGTACGAAAAATTAAGTTAGTATACTTTGTTCTCTATATCTATTATCAACAATCACTGAAATATAAATAACATAGAGAAATAGTAGAATTTTTATTGGAAGATTTATAAATTTGTCAATACGCCTCTTTTGTTTAAAATGTAAAAATAGGCCTTAAGTAATGTGATTTATTTTGGTGAAAGATTAACTTTTTCCATGCATGTTAATCCCAATTAGTTTTTTTAAGTTTTTCTAGAGGTTAATTTTGTGCTTACCACAAGGACTATTTAATGTCTAATGTGATATGGTGACCAATGAAACTACATTATTATCTCTGATGCTTTCTCTTATGAATGTAATGTGATAGGTCAAGACTTTCATGATCTGAAATGTTATGTGGATCCGATTTCAAGTATGCGTGTAAATATGTTGCCTCTAATAGATATAGACATATTTAATGATCTATATAATGGATTTGGCAATTTGTCAAATAATTTGCATGATTTATAGTGCGTATATTGTTTACTTTATATCATGTGTGTTAGGTATAAGAGCGTAGCGGAAACATAACAATATCGAGAAATTAATATGAAAATAATACAAGAAAAGCAATAAGGGACACACAATAAGTAACGTGGGAAAAACCCTCTTAAATGAGGTAAAAAAACCCACGGACGACGAGCACCAAAATCCACTATATAAAAATTATGAGAGTACAAGTACCCCAAATTAATAGGATAAAGATAAAATTACAACTCTCACAATATTTAATTACAAACTCACAAAGGAGAAGATAAAGTGAATAGTGGAGTAGGAGATTGTGTGTATATAAGAATGTGGATGGCTTTTGTGAATGGCTTGTATGTAGCTTGTGGAATGGATGCAAAATTTATCACAACACCACTATTTATAGTGGTGCTTAAGTCAGTTGATAAAGTCGACAACTTGGACTTGAATTCTCTAGAAAAATCCATCACCAAGGGAGTAATCAAAGCTCTAGATTTTCCCCAAATAATTTCTAGAGAAATCATGAGAAATGTTGATCAAAGTCCACCGAGCTACCATAACATATACCACATTTAAGTTGGGCCAAATTAAAATTTGGGCCATATTATATTAACCCAACAATCTCCACCTTGGAACAAATTTTATAGGACACTCGTCGTCTGAACCCCAACGGTCTAGCAAGAATGAACGCCTACTAAGCCCAAGAAATGATTGAACTTAGTGGTAGGAAGTGGCTTTGTAATCATATCTGCTGGATTATCTGAAGTGTGAACCTTTTTGACAATAATTTCACCTTCAGCAATTGTATCTCTGACATAGTGGTATTTAACTAAAATGTGCTTAGTCTTGGAGTGATATGCATCATTCTTAGTGAGAAAGATAGCACTTTGGCTATCAGAGAACACAATGGTAACACCTTGTGGAACTACAAGGCCTCGCAGCCATTTAGCCTCCTTTATACCTTCAGGAACTGCAACATATTCTAATTCTGTTGTAGAGAGAGCAGCCTTACACTGCAACGAAGCCTTCCAACTTATTGCACTAGAACATAAAGTGAAGACGTAACTTGAGAGTGACCTTCGATGGTCAAGATCACCACCATAGTCAGAGTCAACGAACCCAACAACATCACTTGAAGATGTTAGGGTCCTATCAAAGACCAACCCCAGATCTATGGTACCTTTTAGGTAACAGAATATCCATTTAACGACATTCCAATGATCTTTTCCGGGGTTGTGCATATACCGGCTCACCATGCTAACGGCATATGTAAGTTCAGGTATAGTGCAGACCATGGCATACATGAGACTACCAACTGCACTAGCATAGGGAATGTTAGACATTTTTTCTTTTTCTTCCTCTGATTGTGGACAAGAAGTAGATGATAATTTAAAATGAGCAGCAAGAGGAGTAGAAACAGACTTACAGTTATTCATGCCGAATTTATCAAGAATTTTCTTGATATAATTCTTCTGTGATAAGTATAATTTCTCGGCTTGTCGATATCGATGTATCTCCATGCCAATAATTTTCTTTGTTGCGCCAAGATCCTTCATCTCGAACTCCTTACTGAGTTGAGACTTCAAGTTGATTAGATTTTTATCACAACATGCTATCAGCATGTCATCCACGTACAATAACAAATAGACATATACTACATCAAACTGCTGGAAATAAACACAGTGATCATATTGACTGCGAGTGTAGCCATATCCAATCATGAAAGAGCCAAATTTCTTATACCACTGTCTGGGAGCTTGTTTGAGGCCATATAAGGATTTCTTCAAGCGACAAACAAGGTTTTCCTTTCCAGGAACAACGAATCCCTCTGGTTGCTTCATGTATATCTCTTCTTCAAGATCTCCATGTAGAAAAGCAATTTTGACATCGAGTTGCTCTAACTCCATGTCAAACATAGCAACTAATGCAAGAAGGACTCTACTAGAGGTATGATGTACAATAGGAGAAAAAAATTCATTAAAATCAATACCTTCTCTTTAATTGTAGCCTTTGACAACAAGGCGTGCCTTCCATCTTGCAGGCTCGACCTCGGGGATTCCTTCTTTTTGTTTGTAAATCCATCTGCATGTAAGAGCCCTTCGGCCTTTAGGTAGCTCTACCAGATTCCAAGTGCCATTCTTGTGGAGACTTTCAATCTCCTCATTCATAGCCATGAGCCAATTAGATGAATTTGGATCCGAGATGGCTTCGGAATAAGTAGATGGCTCGACCCCATCAGGAGTTTCTTCACCTACTGTGAGAGCATAGGCAACCACGTACTTCTCTTCTGGATATCTCGTGGATCTCTTTTGTTGCCTTCTCAGACGATCTCGTGCGAGATTATAATCTGACTGCTGCAGCTGGCTAGTATCAGTGGTAACTGGAGCATGATCATCATCATGTGCTTCATTGCTAGATTGTGAGCCTGAGGAAGAGCGAAAATCAACCATAGGAGACTGGCTACTAGTCTCAACTCCACCTTCTCACCATCTTGGTCACCTGTGTTAGAAGAAATAGAGGACTCCGATCCAAGGGATTTCAACATAGCATTTTCATTGAAAGGACGTCTCGACTAAGAATGACTTTCTTAGACTCAAGACACCACAATCTATAACCTTTAGATTCAGATGAATAACCAATGAAAATGCATTTCACAGCTCTGGGAGCTAATTTCCCATCATTGATATGAGAATAAGCGGTACAACCAAATACTTTAAGAGAAGAATAGTCAACAGTTGTACCTGACCATACTTCTTCCTGGATTTTGAAGTCAATAGAAGATTGTGGAGAACGGTTAACAATATAAGCAGCCGTGAAGACAGCTTCCATCCACAGGTCACGACGATGCCACAATACAGCATTAGAGAGCATACAACGAGCTCTCTCGAGAAGAGTTATGTTCATACATTATGCTACACCATTTTGCTGAGGCTTGTCGGGTAATGTTTTGTGTCTAGCAATACCGGCTTGTGCGTAAAACTCTTCAAATTCACCATCACAGAACTCCAAGCCTCGATCAGTCCTGAGCTTCTTAACTTTTTTGCTAGTCTGGTTCTCAACAAGAGCCTTCCACTTTTTGAAAGTAGGGAAGGCATCATTTTTCTGTCTTAAGAAATAGGTCCAGACTTTATGAGAAAAGTCATCAATAATGGTCATCATATAACGTTTGCCAGAATAAGATGTGACCCTTGAAGGTCCCCATAAATCAGAATGAATATAATCTAGAATAGCTTTGGTACTGTGAGTAGCTGTAGAGAAACTTACTTTCTTCTGTTTTCCATAAACACAATGCTCACAGAATTCCAGCTTACCAGTACCAGGTGTAAGAAGACCACGCTTGCTCAGGATGTCCATACCTTTCTCACTCATGTGGCCAAGGCGCATATGCCACAACTGAGTGAGATCAAAATCAGAGAGTGAGGATGAAACGGCTGCTGAATCTGTCACTGTATGTCCCTGCAAGACATACATACTGCCATATCTACTAGCTTTCATGACAACCAAGGCACCTTTAGTAACCTTCAAAACTCCACCTTGAGCTGAGAATTTGTAACCAAGAGATTCATGAGTGCCCAGTGAAATAAAGTTGCGTTTTAAGTCAGGAATATGACGAACTTTAGTTAAAGTCCTGACAACGCCATCATGAGTATTGATTTTGATTGAACCTATTCCAATAGCCTTGTAGGGAGTATCATTTGCCATTAAGATAGTATCACAATTAACAGATTCATAAGTGGTAAACCAGTCCCTATGAGGACACATATGATAGGTGTAACCAGAATCAAGAATCCATTCATGAAGACCCTTCTTTTCAGAAGTTACCAATAATACTAAGTCACCTTCAGAGTCAGTTTCAATGAAACTGGCTTCGGCAAATTTTTGAGGTTGTTTAGATTTTTCTTCTTTCTCTTTTTTATTTTTCAACTTATAACACTCAGAAATTTCATGCCCTGACTTCTTACAATAACGACAGGTTATGTTTGATTTATGTCCCCTTGATTTAGATCTAAATTTCTTTTTATGGGTACTTCCTCTTTCTTGTGATCTCCCTCTTACATTTAAACCTTCAGCTTTATCATTAGTATGCACTTCAAGGTCAAATTTTTCTTTTGAGAGTAAATTAGATTTAACATCTTCAAAAGATAAAGTATCATTATTACCATATAACATAATTTCCTTAAAGTGCTTGTAAGAGGGAGGTAGGGACACAATTAATAAAACAGCCTTATCCTCATCATCAATCTTGATTTCTAAATTTTCAAGATCAATAAGGGTATAATTAAATTCATTTAGATGAGATTGAATGGAAGTAACTTCCGCCATACGAATTGTGTATAGCCTTTCTTTGAGACGGAGTTTATTGGCGAGGCTCTTGGTCATATAGAGAGACTCCAACTTTGACTATAGCCCGGATGTGGTGGATAACCTCGCGTAATACCTCCTTGGCTAGACATAATTGGATCGTCGACATTGCTTTCTCATCCATCTCTTCCCATTGCTCGTCGGTCATCGTTGCCGGCTTTTTAGATTTTCCTTCTAAAGCTTTTTTTGATCCGTTCTGGGGAAGAACGACCTTCATCTGGATCCTCCAGATACTAAAGCTTATCTTGCCATCAAATTTCTCGATGTCGAACTTAGTGACAGTCGACATATTGAACCGTTAGCTCGGATACCACTTGTTAGGTATAAGAGCGTAGCGGAAACGTAACAATATCGAGAAATCAATATGAAAATAATGCAAGAAAAGCAATAAGGGACATACAATAATTAACGTGGGAAAAACCCTCTTAAATGAGGTAAAAAATCCATGGACGACGAGCACCAAAATCCACTATATAAAAATTATGAGAGTACAAGTACCCCCAAATTAATAGGATAAAGATAAAATTACAACTCTCACAATATTTAATTACAAACTCACAAAGGAGAAGATTAAAGTGAATAGTGGAGTAGGAGATTATGTGTATATGAGAATGTGGATGGCTTTTGTGAATGGCTTGTATGTAGCTTGTAGGATGGATGCCAAAAATGATCACAACATCACTATTTATAGTGGTGCTTAAGTCGGTTGACAAAGTCGGCAACATGGACTTGAATTCTCTAGAAAAATCCATCACCAAGGGAGTAATCAAAGCTCTAGGTTTTCCCCAAATGATTTCTAGAGAAATCATGAGAAATCATGATGTTGATCAAAGTCCACCTAGCTACCATAACATGTACCACATTTAAGTTGGGCCAAATTAAAATTTGGGCCATATAATATTAACCCAACAATGTGCTTATGAGTATTATCAATCTCTACCTTGACGTTCTTTTTGGTTTTGTGAGGTTATTACCTTATTTAGGCTATGTTCTGTTCAACTTATTTTAACTTATTTCTCAAACAAGCAAATAAGTTCACTTCAGATAATATAAGATAAAATAAGATAACATAACATAACATAACATAAAATAAGTTGAATAAAACGGATTAACTATGTTAGACAACACAATAAACTAGAAAATAAGTTCAAATAAGATAAGAGATATAAGATAAGATAAGTGATAATCTAAGATAAGATAAGTTCATATAAGATAAGGTAAGTTCAGATAAAATAAAATAAGCTAAGTTTAAATAAGATAAGATAAAATAAAATAAGATAAGTCAAAATATGTTGAATCAAACAGAGCCTAAGCATAATGTGTCAAAACTAATTACCTACACTTCTTCATGTAGTGTATGTAGTTTGCAATGTAATTATTGTTATTGATTTACATTAAATATTATCATTGTTCTCCCTATAACTGATTCTCCACCTATATCTAAACATCATTTTTTTTTCCAATATTATCAACTTTGTAATATTGTCCTGTCAAAAAAAAACAACTTTGTAATATTGTCCACGCAAATGATAATTTGGTGTCCTAAAAACTAACAACTATTTTTTCCAATATTATCAACTTTATAATTTGGCATCTTGTTAGTTTTTTCGGAGATTTCATCAGGTATCCCTGAGTTTTTAAAATATTCACGAGATACCCTCGCACTTTTCAAAACTCACCATATACTCCTCAGCTTCATGATAATATATACATCAAAATGCCCTTAATGACTAACGACGATTAACTTTGTTAGTCATTAGCCCCTAATTCCTTTTGTTCAACCCTAATTAACCTTAATTAATCCCCACTAAAAACCTTTATTAATTCTTATAATCTCTATCCCTCCACCTAACGCATCCTTCCACCAGGCATCATTCCCTCCTCTCCATCTACCACCGGCCTTCAATCTCTCCGACCACCCCTCCACTAAAACTCCCTCCCCTCCACTAAACTCTCTCCGGCCATAACCCATGATATTCTATCTTCATTCATCTACTTCCTTTATTCTTCTCATCCTGCTCTTTTCACTCTCCTGCGTCCCATGATGGTCAGAACCCAGAACAAGGGCATGACCCGACACTCTTTGAGACACTCATCTCTCACCTCCTTCCCCTTCGCTCGCCCGGCTGCGTTGTCTCCCTCCTCTATTCGTATTGATGTTCCAGTTACGTGCGATGCCATTCCAATTCACTCACCCTTAAACCCGTTCATATTCTTCAATTATCCCCTCACCTTGAAGCATAGAGAGAAGAGAGAAGAGAGAAATGAGAACGGAAGAATATAGGTTTTTGGGGGGGAGGTGAAGCGGGTGTAGGGAAAGGCAAAGAAGGAGAACAGAGGTTGGCGAGCAGATGGTGGGTGCGGTGGTTGTGTTGGTGTGAGGAGAGAGAAAAGGTGGAGGGTTGTGGGGGTGGTTTTTGGGCTGGGTGGTGAGGTGGTTTTTTGGAGTTGGAGTGGTTGGTGGGATGGTTGTTGAGGGAGGTGAATGAGGGTTACTAGTTAGGGTTATTAGGTTATTTAGTTAGGATAATTGGTTTAATTACGGTTTATGGGTTGATTAAGGACTAATGACTCACAGAGTTAACCGTCGTCAGTCATTAAGGGCATTTTGATGTATTATCATGAAATTGAGAAGTATTTGGTGAATTGGAAAAAGTACAAGGGTATCTAGTGAATATTTTAAAAACTCGGGGATAATTGATGTAAAAATCATAGTATATTTTAGATGTCCTTAAATGATTGTGTCGTCGCCTATATGACTAGACCGTCCTATCACTTTATACTCTCATCAAATGCATATGGGTTCAATTGTCAGTTTATAAAGTTGTATCATAGCCGCATTGTATCAGGTTATAGTTTGGGCTTTTAATAGGCCTTTTCTATCATTCATGTGCTGAATAGTGAATATGCAAAAGCTTTAAAACTACTTTTTTCTGAAATTTTATTGAGGGACAAGCCCTATAGGCTCCATTATGATCCACCCATTTATTAATTCACACGCCCATCTAAGTACTATCTTTTTTTTGAGGGAAAAGGCGAAGAGCCTTGTTAATTCATTAAGTTTAGGGGAATTCTGGCATATTGTGGGTACCTATGTGATTGATTTTGTAAAGGAGTGGTGGGAAGGTAATAATAGTATAGCTGAACTCAATCAAACTTGTATTGTTCTTATTCCAAAATGTAAGGAGCCGGAGCGTATGTGTAACACCCCGTAGTAATTATTAATATTATTTTAGTTATCAAAAAAAATAATAAGTTAATATATTATTTCATTAAATATATTTTGTTTCCCATTTGACTTTATTTTAGAGGTGGTCAAAACAAAATCCTAGATTTACTAGGTTAAGTACCAATATATACCATACTAGATAGTATAAGGAGAGAGAAAGTAAAGAAAAAACAACAAAGAAAAAGAAAAGGAGGAGGGTCTCTAATACTGCTCCTTAGTTCCTCCCAACCAAAACCCACGATACCTAACTTCATTGTCTTCAACCTTCAACCACTCCATCAAACTTACAAGAAATTTTGTCAAACTTCATCAATCATTGAGTGTTGTTCATCCACCTTCATTATCTCTGGATTTTGCGGGTTCGGGTCTTGAATCGAATCAAAGAGCGGTTTTGGGGTTCTTTTCATAGAGTAATTCCACCCTATTACCTTCCCCTAATCAAGTAAGATTCTTTGTCAGGTTTTAATTTCAGTTTTGTCTTAATTTCTAATTAGGGTTTTGTTAGTTTAGGGTTCTTGAGATTAATTGAATTGGGGGTTTAAGATTATGAGTGTTGGTTGTAGCTTGTTTGAAAGGAAATTTGCTGATTAATAATAAGTTTATCAACAAAAACAGTAACTCGTAGGAATTACAGGTCAGCTTCGTAATTTGTATTTTTCGACAGTTTATGGGCATTTTTAGCCAAAATACTATTCATAAAAGTTGTTCGTATCGAAATTTCACCCAAGATAGGTTCAAGAAACGTTTCATTTGGAGTTCATAGGAGAAAGTTATCCCTATTTTAAGTTTCTGCTGAAATTAAATATAATGCATGTTATTTTCATGTGGAATTAGTTGGGGTAAAACTCTAGACTTTTATATATATTTTTTGAAATGGGATTTTGAGTATTCAAATATACATTATAAATCTTAATATTGATTTTATATAAACTAAGTGAGAGTTCTAGTATTGTTAGTATTAGTTAGTTATGTCATTTGATGTAAGCGGTTGATATTTATAAAGCCATAGTTAATCAAAGCTCATTAACACGTTAAACCAAGTCTATTATTACTTATTGAATACATATATATTTATATTGTAGATTTCGGCTTCATTGAGGAGCGTATTGATTAAGATAATCACTTTAATGTGTGTTTCGCAAAGGTAAGATTCTTATCGAAACTTTCTATAGCTATGAGAAAAGTTTTAAAATGGTATTTATCTCATTTTGGTTAAGATTGGTTTGAATGGGAAGAAGTTCTTCCAAGATAGAAAGTTTGGTTTCCGAACCACAGATACAAGGAGTTACAATAGGTTTTGTGCTTTTAAGTTGTTGAGATTGCCTATGTGGTATCTCAAAGAAATAATTTTCTGATTTTAAAATGGTTGAGCTTACCTGAGTGATATCTCAAGGAAATGGAAATTTGTCGGGTTTTTCTCGACATTACAGATTAGTTGAGGGGCACGTTTATCAGTGCCTCGGACTTAGATCTTCTGCTATGGTTTGGCTGTTTGTGGGGTGTGCACACTAGGGATCTTTGTCTATAAGTTATCCAGAGGGACTAGCTAGCCCAAAGGCAAGGAAAGTTTCTTCCATTCCATAGGTTTATAACTCCTCTTTGTGAAGGTAAAGGAAAGAAAGGATTTGTTTTAAGGGAAATAAAGAAAGGATTTTATTTAGAAAGGAATACAAAAAAAGGTTTTATAAAGCTTGCTACTTATTATTTTGATTCAAAAGAAGATGATTTGTAGGATATATTATTATCCTACCTGCATATATGTTTGGCTTTACTGTATGAATCTTGCTCAACCAGTTTGGCTTATACTACATGCCCGATATGTGCAGGTACATGAAGATCTTGCATGTTGGGTGTGGGGCGTGGGCTGAGAGCAACGTTCCACAAACTTTTGCTAGTTAAAGTTGTAGTAGTTCTTTATCATTTTGGGACTTAAGGTTGTAAATATTAATTCACCTAAACCTTTACTTGACTGGACTGTAATAGTTTAGTTAAGTTTTGCTTTGACTTATATTCAGTCTACGTAGCTTATCCTTAACGGTTATTCTCGCAATAACTGTGGAATAACACTTTTGGAATTTCGGGTAATTATGCATGGATGTGGATCCTATTGAGCTGGATAAAGATTATTGAGAATTTGGATTGCTGGTTTTATTGAAGGAGGTTTATAATTGGACGCGAGTCCTAAATTAAATTTTAGGCAGTCCATATTTCAGATGGAGTTCTGCCGATTTTTTTTCTATAGAATTTTAATATCATTTATTTTAGATAGTAACTCGAAATTCAGAGGTGTTATAGTATGAGTAACTTTCGACCTATTAGCCTTTGCAACGTTGCTTACAAAATTGTTTCGAAAGTAATGGCTAATAGATTGAAGGTTATTTTACCGGGCCTAATTTCCCATCACCAGAGTGCTTTTATGCCGGCCTGCCGGGCAGACTCATTACAGATAATGCCATCGTTGCTTTTGAGATTTTTCATGCTATGAAGAGAAAAGGGTCAGGGAGACATGGGAACATGGCTATTAAACTTGATATGAGTAAAGCGTATGACAGGGTGGAATGGGTTTTTCTGGAGCGTGTTATGTGTAGATTGGGGTTCAGTGGAGATTGGATTAGGAGGATAATGGCATGCCTTAGTAGTGTGTCGTTTTCTTTTAAGTTGAACGGCAAGATTTGTGGCTCTGTTATTCCACCTAGGGGTCTCCAACAAGGAGATCCCATATCACCTTATTTGTTCTTACTGTGTGCGGAAGCTTTCTCCTCTCTTATTACTAGGGCTACAGCTTTGAATGAAGTGCATGGTGCGAAGGTGTGTAGGAGGGGCTCCGCGAGTCTCCCATCCTTTCTTCGCAGATGATAGCATTTTATTTGCTAGAGCAACGCTTCAGGAATGCTCTAAAATTGTTGATATTATCAACATCTATGAATGAGCATCGGGACAAAAAATTAATTTTCAGAAATCTGAAGTGTGTTTTAGCAGGAATGTGGAGGGAATAAGAAGAGGAGATATATTGAGGATGTTGAAGATGCGGGAAGCGAATAGGCATGAAAAATATCTTGGTCTTCCTACAATCATCGGAAGGTCCAAAAAATTGGTGTTTGCAAGCATTAAAGAACGGATATGGAAGAAACTATAGGGGTGGAAAGAAAAATTATTATATAGCCCGGGGAGGGAAATACTTATCAAAGCTGTAGCTCAATCCATCCCAACATATATGATGAGTTTATATTTCGCATATCGGATGGTCTTCTTGATGAGATTAATGCTATGCTTGCACGGTTTTGGTGGGGTTCCTGTGACACGAGAAGAAGGATGCACTGGTTAAGTTGGGAAAAGCTTTGTCTTTCGAAATCTCTCGGGGGTTAGGCTTTCGTGATCTCAAGATATTCAATCAAGCTTTGTTGGCGAAACAAGGGTGGCGACTCCTCAATGACACCTCTTCACTTGCATATCAGGTTCTAAAGGCACGGTATTTCAAGAACGTAGATTTTATTGAAGCGAATAGAGGCTACGATACGAGCTATGTGTGGCGATCAATTTGGGGCGCAAAAGCTTTTTTGCTTGATGGTTTGAAATGGAGGGTTGGTGATGGTGCTCAGATCAAAGTTTAGGAGGATGCGTGGCTACCTGAAGACACTTCTTCTCGTGTTCCAACGCCCAATATTAATAGTGATGTAGAGCTTCGAGTGATGGATTTAATTGATAGTGACACTGCTACTGGGAAGGTGGATGTTCTACAGGCTCATTTTATTGAGGAGGAGGTTGCTCTTATCTAAGAAATCCCCTTAAGCAACCGCAATACTGTTGATGTGCGGTATTGGTGGCCTACGAAGAACGGAGAGTACTCCACTCACTCGGGTTATTGGCTGGGCTGTATGGGCCACATTAGTGGCTGGGCTGATCAGGTGGGGGGCGCGAATAGCACATGGTGGAAAGCGCTGTGAAGTATTGGAGGCCCTCCAAAATTGCACCAATTCTTATGGCGAGCTTGCACATGCTCCTTAGCCACTCAAGGAAGGCTGTTTGAATGTTGTGTCACGAATATTGGGATGTGCAGCTTGTGTGGCGATGAGCGTGAATCAATTATCCATGCTCTATTCCTATGTCCGGAGGTGGCGAATGTTTGGGAGCAATCTAGGTTCAAGGTATGTATTATTGAGGCACCTAAAACCTCTTTCACACATTTGCTTGCTTGGTTAAGGGAGGAATTAGACAAGACTGACCTCCTGAATTGTGTGCCAATTATGTGGGCTGACTGGGCTTTTCGAAAATCCGTTGTTTTTGAGGAGCCATGGACTAATTTGCAATAGGGGGTGGTGGGGTTCCAAAGAGTCGTCAGGGATTATGGAGATTATGCAAGGGTTGTGTTTGGGGGTGTCTCTAACCCAGGGGTGGTGTCAAGACTGGGCTGGGTGAAACCCGCATCAGGGATGGTAAAAATCAATGTTGATGCTACGATTTTGGAGGGTGGTATAATTGGCCTGGCCGCCTGGGGATGATGGCCCGCAACGAGGAGCGTGACCTTCTTGTTGTAGGAGTGAGAAGATTGATGGCGAGGTGGAAAGCAAATCTCGCAGAGGCAGTGGCAGCTCGTTTTGGTTTATTTGTGGCCCGTGATTATGGCTTTACAAATGTGGAGTAGGAGTGTGATGCTTTAATGGTGGTGAAGGCAACTTGTGGGAAGAGATTGGGAAGACATCTCTGGACCTTGTCATTGAAGATGCTTGCGTGTTAGGCTCTCATTTTAACTCTTTTTCTTGTTCTCACATTTTTTCGCTAGATTATTCCCTCCTAATGGGGTTAAACAAGTGTATTTGAATAATTTTCCTCCTAACGTTGCAAAGGCTAATAGGTCGAAAGTCACTCATACGCTCCGGCTCCTTACATTTTGGAATAAGAACAATACAAGTTTGATTGAATTCAGCTATACTTTTATTACCTTCCCACCACTCCTTTACAAAATCAATCACAGAGGTACCCACAATATGCCAGAATTTTTGGAAAAATAAAGCGTGCATTCCATTAATCCCAGGAGCTTTATTTGGATGCATTTGCATGAGAGCTTTATGAATTTCATCTGGATTCAGGCTAGCATCGAGAACCTGGTTCATTTCTATATTGACCAGCGTCGACAGACCTACAAGAGCATCATCAAAATCACACGGTCCACTAGAAGTGAACATATCAGAAAAATAGTCAGAGATGATATTTTGTAGGTCCTCCTCACTGCTCTTCCAGACATCATTTTTATCTTTCAACTTCTCAATTCTATTTCTCCGTTTCCGCGAGCTGGCCTTGTGATGAAAGTAAGCATTGTTCTTGTCCCTGTCTCTAAGTTCATTAGCCCATGCTCTAGCAAACCAGTAAGTTTCCTCGTGCCTGTGGAGCTCGTCCAGTTCTGTCGACAGCACATTACATTGTTGTAACATTAACCCATCTGGACTCTTATTTTGCCACGCCAACAACTTCTTCTCCACTTGCTTGATTTTTTTCTTTACATCCTCGAATATAGTCCCTGCCCAGCATCCCAAATCAGTAGCACATTGGTGAATTCTCATGTGGAGAGAATGAACACTACCCTCCTCCCACGACGACTTTACAATGTCTTGACACTCTTGGCTTGCTAACCACATTGCTTCAAAGTGGAAGCGTTTGCCTTGTTGGGAATGAATTGTCAACTCTTCAGTATTAAGCATAATAGGTGCATGGTCCGACTTGTAGATGGGGAAATGACCGACTACAGAACGTGGGAACATCGTACACCAATCTTCACTTGCAAGGAACCTATCCAACCTTTCCCTCACAACATTTCCGGGCTCCGTACCTCGCTGCCATGTAAATGTACTACCCCTATAGCCCAAATCCCGAAGTCCCCTAAAAGCATCCATAGCACTCTCACCTCGAATAGCACCCCCTTCTTTTTCTGTCATACTAACAATCTCATTAAAGTCGCCAAAAAACACTATTGGAACCTGGCACCTATTTCTCACACATCTCATCAACTCCCAAGTACGGTGCTTATTTTCACCTTCCGGCCATCCGTAGATGTCCACTGCCACCCATTGAGGATTATCCTCCTCATCTCGAACCTCAGCCGCAATATGATGTTGAGAGAATGAAATTACGTGAACATTTACATATCTCCACCACAATCCTATTCCACCCGAGTTCCCGATGCTACTCAAACACAATCCATGAGTGAAACCAAACCTACGACGAACTTTCTCTAAATGATTTTAAACTGACCATAGTCTCCATAAGAAAGACTATGTCCTGCTTTTCCCTCCAACACCATGTTGAGAGGGCTCGAACTGTGCGGGGATTGCCGGCTCCCCGACAATTCCAACATAATGTTTTCATTGTTGTTCGCGGGGTTGGACCGCGCCAACCTCTCGCTACTTCATTTGACATTATCGCATCACACCCATTCGCCTCCATTCTTTGCTTTTTGAACTCATCCTCACGTTCAGCATTGAGTTCAGCATCAATATCCATCCAATCCTTCCTCTTTCTCTCATTTACCTCATCATGCTTGCCACAGTCAACTGTACTGAAAACATTGCCCACACTTCCAGTAGTTTTAAATTTGCGCACCTTCTTTATTCCCTTCTTCCCATTAGCACACCCAATATGAAATTTAAAAGCCTCTATTGGAGTAGCCCCCCCTTCACTCTCCTTATACGTATCAATAGTACCTTGCTCCCCCTCCCTTTCAATCTCCACATCATCATTTAAATCCTTCCCAACACTTGTAACAACATATCTCTCCCCACCCTCGTTTATCTTCACCTTGTTTGAAGCCATAGCTAACTGCTTCTCCCTAGGTTCTTCCGTACACACAATCTGTGCATTCCCCTCTCCCACCACACTTTCAATTGCTTCACTCCTCTCATTGACACCTAAAGATGTTATCTCACTCGGCTTGGTAGTAAAAAGAGCAGTCTTACAAGAAGTTATAGTCGCTAGTTCTTTAATCTCCATTCCCCGCCCTTTGCGAGGCGAGGCATTCAAGAAGATTCTCTAGCCCAGCTCCTGCTTCTTCTCCTCTTCAGAAACCACCTGGCAATCCTTTTCTGCGTGTCCGGTTACCCTACACGCAAAGCACAAAAAGGGGAGTCTCTCGTATGCAAAATCCACCCGAAACACCTTGCCATGTCTATCTTTCAAGTCCCTGAATCTCCTTAGCGGTTTCTTTACATCAAACATCAATCTGATTAATGAGCAATAAAGCAAGTGAAGGTAAGAATCAAAGTATGAACATACAACCTAATGTTTAATGATGTAGATCATTTACTATAATTTAATGCCACAACTATTGTTAACAAAGTAAACCAAAAAGGAAAATATCATGAATAGTCATGATCATCATTAATTTAAAACTTCATTATTGCTTAATTTATTTTAGTATAATCTCTTGTAACATACTTATATCTCAACTTTGTAATCTACGCATACATAGAGCTTATGTAGAAAAAAATAATTAAAAATTAATAATTTATTTTTCAAATAACCAACAGACTTTTTTTTTTTCCACAAAACTTAATCAACAAAAACATCTTCTAATTCCACTTACAATTTATAATAATAAAATTTAATATTGAAGAATAAATAATTTAATTATAAATTAATGAAATAAATTCATTTTAAAATTAGTTTGTTTGATAGTTGGTTAACCAATTTTTGTGTCAAAATTTGATTCAAAACTGACAAACTATTTTTCTAAAGAGTTTGATAAAATTGGAGTCATGAACTACAAGATACTAAATCTGATCTCAAGCTATATAAAATATTTATATTTCACTGGACCTAATAAAATATTTATCATCAAATTACATGCAATGACTCGAGGCTTCATCCGGGCCAACAAGCTACTTCAATATTATGGTTATAAACTATAATCAGTAATTTAATATGTAAAGCTATTTTTTATTGGAAAAATTGACAGGAACAGTCCCAACTATGGGCGTTCCGCCATTTTTAATCCCAACTTTTGATTGTTTTTCAGTGGTCCCAACTATTTCCCATGTTAATGACCTGCTACAACAAGTAAAACGTCCAAAAGCACCCCTCCTTTCCTACCCTAGCCCCGAAACTGCAACCAGCAGTCACCCCCTCCCATGAAACTACCACCAGCAGGCCCTGCTCAGCCACCCCCTCCCATGCCACCATTTTAAACCCCCTTCTCCTGCCACCCACTTCCCCTCCCCAACCACCCCCTCCTTCTGCGTGTTGCTGCTCGGACCACCAGCCCCACCTTCACCGGCATTTATTTCTGCTCGCTGGAGCTTTTGCCTTTATGACCCATCTTTGCCTTGTTCTATTTCCCTTTCCAGCTTCGATGTCAATCTGATTCTTTATGTAAATATGTCAAGGATTTGTAATCCTTGATTGTCGCTTGTAAGGCTTATAATTAGGTAATTGGTGCTTTAGTTTCCTAGTTTATGGTTGTACACTTATTATATGATTGGCAGTTTGCTAATTGAATGTTTAAGGAAAATATTATCTTTCATGGTACCAGATTTCTCCTAGGGCCTTTTTCCTTCCTTTTCTCCTCTTATCCCGGCCACCTTCTTTTTCCAGCCATTCAACTTCAGTCAGTCACCATGACTGAAGGCAAGTCTTCATTCTACATATATTCTAACACAATCTTCTCTTATTTTCTTCAATCGGGTGAAAAATGACCTAGGTGTTTAACCCAAGAATTTCGTTATAAGGGATGAATTTTTTGTCAGAATTGATTCATTTAGAGTCAAATAATGGGAGGGGGAGGGAGTTCAGGGTTGGCAGGGAGGAAGGAGGGAGGAGAGAGAAAGATGAGGAAGAAAGGTGAAAGAAATTTTAAAAATACAATTTTAACTGGTTAAACGAGTGTTCAGTGAATTAGGACTATTTTCGTAAACACTAAGTAATAGTTGGGACCACTGAGAAATAATCAAAAGTTGGGACTAAAAATAGCGAAGCGCCCATAGTTGGGACTATTACTGTTAAATTTTCCTTTTTTTTGTAAAATGGTTATTATAACACATAAAAGGGTAACTAGTATATTTACTGTTTATATATATACATATACATATACATATACATATACATACATATACATATATACATATACATATACATATATACATATACATATAAACAAATACATATATACACATATACATATACATATACATATACATATATACACATATACATATACATATACATATATACACATATACATATACATATACATATATATATATACATATATACATATACATATATACATATATACACATATACATATATACACATATACATATACATATACATATATACATATACACATATACATATATACACATATACATATACATATACATATATACATATACACATATACATACCTGAAAAATAATCAAAATGGTGGCTACAAGTCTCTAACTCGTGACCCCAAGTTTAATCATTATTGATTCATTATACATTGATCCAATGTAATCTTATACTCCCTCTGTTCCTATTTGTTCTTCCTACTTTGACTTTTTTTTTTTACTCTAAAAAAGATTCTAACTAGGAAGTAAATAGAAAATTATGGAGTAACTTTTACTATTTGAAAATATTGTAAAATATATATGACCATATAAGCTGAAATTTTAGAAAGGAATCCAGTGATCAATTTGCACTATTTTAATTTGCGACTTTTCCCTCGAGATCACGAGGTTGTTCCCCGTTGTCTATGCAATAACTCGATACTTAAAACAGGCCCACTACAATAAACATAGAATGGAGGTTAGCTCAAGTGGTGAGCTTTCTCATCCGTTCTCTTAGTGAAGCCTAGGCTTCAATTCATACCCCAAGCAATTTACTTGAGATTTAGGAGATGGATTGGAGGGTGTCTCGCTTGTAATAGGCCGTTTAGTGAGGGTCTTGTACGAGGACATATCAAAGAATTTTTAAAAAATAATAATAAGCATGGAATGGAGGGAGTTAATTTAAAAGCCCTGCAACCATTGGCCAACCGTAAATGGATTCAAGGATAGGAGTTAGCTCAAGTGGATAGAGCACTCCCCCTTAGCCCCTGAAGTCAGGGATTCGATCCTTACTCCCAGCATTATGCTGGGGTGTTAGCATGCTGTGCATGCCTTACCAACCAATGTGTTGGTGTTTCCTACAGGCTAGTAGCCTTGTAGGGGTTAGCCCTTGGGCTGACTTAATTTCCTATTAAAAAAAAAAAACGTAAATGGATTCTCCTACTAAAGACTAAAGAGTTCGGTACGTAGAAAGCTGCTCTTTAGCAAAAATATGTTCAGTAGGATTTGTCATTTGTCCAGTGGTCGGCCCCTATCGTGAAGCTAAGAGGATTAATTTTATTCAGAATTGAGACTTTCATGTATAAAGTAGACTGGGCCATTATGGACAGCTTAGTCGCATTTAGGCCATAGCCCACATCATATTGAACTGAAAGTAAATAAACATTCTGGATCAACGAACGCAATGAGGTTTCCGATCACAATTACTGAAATGATGACTAACTAATACTTTCTCTATTTTTCTATTGCACCATTTCATTTTTCACATGTGTCGATACGCTTCTTTGAACGTCGATATCTCTAATAGCGTATAAGTAAAAATTATAAAAAAGTTGATATTTGAAACCTTTACATTGAGACGAATCTAACAAGACCCCACTTCACTATGTTTTTTCTTATATAATGATGTGAGATAGTTTAACAAAGTTGGCTGATAAATAGTGTCAAAAACGAAATGGTGCAATTAAAAAATCAGAGGAAGTATGTATATATATCTCTTTGTTTGTGTGTGTGTGTGTGTGTGTTGTGTATGGGTGTGTGTGTGTGTTTGTTCTATTTTGACTTACGCTTGTCAATGAATAACTTTGATATATTTGATTATCCATTACAAAAAAAAAAATATAAAAAATGATAATTTAAAAATATACGTCGAGACAAGTTCAACAACACCAGGTATGCTAGCATTGCGTTTTATACACATGTAGAAAAATATGGTCAAAATGGACTTTGTGAATGGTGCAAAAGTTATGGAACAACTATTTAGAAACACCGGGAGCATAAATTTTTATATAGCGAGAAGCCTTTAACATTTAAAGTTTTACAAGTAAATAATGTTGGAACTAGTACAGGAAAACTGTAATAACTTATCTGGAAATCGAGACGACGTGATATGATCATTGTCCTAAGTCGATAGACCTCCACAACAGGTGCGATTGGATAGCAAGCACCAACTCTAGGGTTAACGTCTCCTCTACGAACCGGCGAACTCCGGTAGATGGAGTGGGAACTGAACTCAAACAAAATAAAATAGAAGAATTGTATTTCTGGTGAGCTAAGGGAGAAAGAATTATGTTGTATATATTTTCTGAAGAGAAGATGGGTTATTTATAGTAGAAATAAGAGGCAAATGAAACTGCTGAATTAATGAGAAAATCTCCAATAGTCATTAGGATTAACTCAGCAAATAATGGCGATTTAATAAAAATGTTACAAAAGTATAACATCCAAGAGAGTTGGAATGGTCAAAATATAAAACCAAATGGCCCAAAAATAACAGACACACGCCCGTACCGAGCCGAGTCGGACCGGCCGGCGCGCGTGCGACGACTGGTAGACGGCGGCAGCAGCAGCAGCGCAGGAGATTGTCCATTATCTCCTCCATAACATGTTTAACACATTATAGAATATTTCTCTATATAAATTGGGGTATAACTTTTTCCACTACCAATGTGACACAACAACAAAAAAAAGTTTAACAACTTCCAAGTTTGGACCAACTCCAAACTATTCTAACAAATAATGTTGTTCTACATTAGGTGTATCAGGTGATTACTGTGACAGGGAGAAAGATAGTGGCTCTGTTTGGGGAAGTATTTTAATTAGCTTAAATGATAAGGTGCTAACATATTTTAGGTGCTAAAATGATTAGTAGTGTCTGGGGAGTATCTAAAATAAAATTTCAGGTAGTTAAAATGACTTAAATGATAAGTTACAATTTTTACCTTTTTAAAATAAGGTAACTAAAATTTTGAAAAACCTTTTTAAAATATTGATATCAACTAATTTTGCCAAAACAATTTATCAACTTAAGAAACTAATTTTGCCAAACAATAAAGCTAATCAGTTACCTTTTCAGTTTCAGCACCTTATCAGTTTCAGTTGTATCTTATCAGTTTCGATTAACTTATCAATTTGAGTTGTGTCTTATCAGTTTTGGTTAAGTTATCAGTTTACTTTATTTTCAACTGGTATTGCCAAGCCAGTGTATGTAAAACTAGATACTGCTATATCTATTCACATTGTCTATATTAGTTAGTAAATTATCTATATTAACCCCACTATACCCCCATCTCCTTCACAATTTGTCCCTCATTTCTACTCTACTTTCTCATGCAACTCTATCACGACCCTACCACCACCACTAACCTCTCCGTCACCAACACTAAGACCTTTCCACTCCTCAACTTCACTAACTCCCTCTCCCTCTAAACTTTCTTCTATGCCACCACCCCCGCTGCATCACCACCACCGCCACAACCTCACTTGGCCAACCTGCACACACCTAAAAATACTAATAAAAAATGGTTGCTACAAGTCTCAAACTTGTGACCCCGAATTGATCATTATAAATTTTGCGATTAATGGAGTGATAAATTTGATATAACTGAAAATGGGTTTGGGTAACTCAATAAGGAGTAGGAGAGTTCGGTCTACATACAAGCTCAAAGGAGGTCTCATACTAAAACCAATTGGCAATAGTAGGAGTAACTCCTCTAGCTTATTGTGGTACTTTCTCTCCTCTTTCTCCAATGTGGAACAACTCACATGTGCACAACATATATGGGGTTCAACATGAATAGTATTTGAATAGTATAAAAGTCAAACTTGTGTCATCTATTTTGAAATTAAAGATGTATATGACAATATAAGCTGAAATTTTAAAAAGAATCCAGTAATCAATTTTCAATATTTTAATCTGCAACTTTTCCCTCGAGATCACGAGGTTGTTAACGTTGTCCATGCAATAAAATGGAGGAAGCGCATTTAAAAGCCCCCCATTGACCAACCGTAAATGGATTTTTTGCTACTCCACAGAAAGCTGCCTCTTTCGTCAAAAACATGTTTTCTAGGATTTGTCATTTGTCCACTGGCCCCTATTGTGAAGCAAAAATCCTCTTTCTTAAAAATGCGATTTCCATGTATTGTGGACTGCTTAGTTGCGTTTAGGTTGGAGCCCACATCATATAGAAATGAAGGTAAATAAACATTTTGGATCAACGAAGGCAACGAGGTTCGCGATCATAATTAACAGGGAACGAGTGGAGAAAGCTACCTTTTAAGTTAAAGGAGTTACTTTTATTGTTACCAATAAGTTTTAGTACAAAACTAGTTTTTAGGTCCGGATTATGCCCCGGGTATTTATATATTTCATTTATTAGTATTTTACATTGAAATTATAACACTAAATATTAATTAAGTCATGGGATCAAATCTTATACAATGCATAATTTAATTTTTTTTATTGTATGTGGAGTATATAAAGTCAAAACTCTAAGGGATAACGCCACGTGACACAGTTCCTTGTTGAGAAACACCTTTTAATATATTAGTATAGATTTGATTTAAGCTCGTAAGTAGACCTGGTTATTGGGCGGGGCGGGTCAAGGTCAGTGCGGGTCGGGTCATAAGAGGGTCGCCTCATAAAGGGTCGTACGGGTCGGGTCAAATGGGTAGCGGGCCGATAGCGGGTCAATAATGGGCGGGTCAGTAAACGAGCAAGAAAAACAAGGAACAAAGAGAGCCAAAAGTGAGTATAAATGAATGCGAATCCGAATATGTAATTATTTTTACAAAACCTATTTTATTTTTCAAAATTATTGGATATCTTTGTTGGCCCTATAATGGCCCTGTCCAATATGGCCCTGTCCAATAAAGCCCTGTCCAATAAAAGCCCTGTAAATTTGACCCTAACCCTTTAGCTATTGGGCTACCCTGTCCAATAACCAGGTCTACTCGTAAGTAGTTCAAGTTCTCGTCCTCTTTATTGACGGGTTAGTTTTTACTTATGTCAAATTTAACAAAAGTCCATGATTATTTATATAGGAAACTAAGCACAACACATAACATAATTTTATAGCAAGAAAAGCAACGTGATTATGTCTTATTTTGTATATTGCTAATAAGTAACTTTTGAGGGTATGTTCCCAAAATGGCCATTCACCTTAATTAAACTGCTAAATCGATTTAGTATGACCCATGATATTTCTATCTTTGGGGAAAAATTTATTTAAAATAGCTCTCAGCCTAAATTGGCATGGTTAACCTCAATCTCTTTCCACCATTGTGCCAATTGATCCATGCCAATTAGTACTTTCAAACGGGTCAATCTATATTGAGATATTACTTTTCAATAAAAATAGAAGATAATGTGTCAATTAATTCATGCCATCTAACAGTTGTAATATAGTTTAAGTGAGACATGTTAGGAGAAAATAAATATAATATTAAAATTGTAGGTTGGGAGTACATTTTTTATTTTTGTTAGATATTGAGATTGTAGGTTGGGACTTGGGAGTATTTTTTTATTAATTTTAGTTAGGTTTTTTTTTAACATAAGTTGAAGTGCCTTGCAAGCAAGAAGTTATTTGGGGATCCTTATTATAAGGGGTGAGATTCGATCGCATAACCTCTAGGATCAGAGGTGAAACCAACACCACTACGCTAACACTTGTTAAACTGTTATTCAGATTGGGAGTATATGTATTTTAAGGTGTATATTGTGTTAGATGTGAGAACAAACAAGGGAACCGGATATCCACTCCAAGGCACGGAAACTACGCTTTACTATTAGTTTAATTTCGCCCCTCTAGGATCACCGGGTTAACACGAAATAACTAATGAGATACAATGGAGAAAACAATTCACTAGATGATCTTCTAAGTGAATCAACAAGAACTTTGTGTTTGATGTTTGTGAAGAACACTCAAGAGAAAGTAACAAGTTTTCTCTCAAGCAAAGCAAGTAGATTAGGATATCAAAAAACTGATTTTCTCTCTCCCTCAACTCATATACATAACAAGGGTGATAAATTATCTTCCCTCTTGATTAGAGCTGTTACAACATTCATCTCTCTTTAATCCCCTGATTAAACATACTTAATCATCATTAAAAGGAAAACGTATGCCATACAACGGTTATAAACCGTCCACGCAAAATTACACGCCCCAAAACAGACTCCACGTCGCGATTCGCGATACAGATCGCGAGTCGCGAAAGGCGCTGGTCGCGACCCGCGACAGCCACCTGGTCGCGACCCGCGACCAGCCCACTGTCTTGCTTGGGTTAATCCACGTGATTTTGCGCATTCTAATCTTAACATACTAGACCTCCTCCTCTTCTAGTATATACTCATATGAGCTAACAAAACCCATTACCCTATAAATGTTCCAACAATCCTCCTCCCATTTATAGGGTAATGTTGAAAAGTTTTCAACTTGCTATAAATCACAAACAAAACATGCTAATGCATCATGGAAATATCTTACGATTGAATCTCCACTTAGTAAAAGTAACTTTACAACAATTTCGATCATAATGATAGACAAAGCTTTTAATCATATAACCACCACAAATTATTGAAGATACTAATACACATAAGCATAAAACTTAGTTCTTAACCTCCGACACCTATGAAGCCTTGGTGTCCATATCCATTCATAAGCATTCCAAGTCAAGCCTTAGACTTGGTGAAGCGGTCAAACCTCCAGCTTATATAGGTAAATCTTTACGAACATGCTCCTACAATTGAGCACTTATCAAAGATTTATTAAGAAATAAATTCAACCTCTTAACATTGTAGAAACAAGCACTAACCTTGGGATGTTTTAAACAAGTGCTCCCAACCTTTTAGAGAAGTACTTTCCTCATTGAATTTGAGATCTAATGTTGTATTAGACATCAAATTGAGTTTTCCTTCACTATAGGTTGTTCAATAGGCTTAAGACCCATCCCTTTATTCATTTCGTTCACTAGTTCCCTTGACAACGGTTTAGTAAACGTATCCGCCAAGTTCAAACTAGACCGAACAAAATTAATAGTTATACAACTATTCCTTATCATTTCACGCACATAGCTATGTCTAACTCCAATGTGCCTTGACTTGCCATTGTAGACTTCACTATAAACTTTAGCTATGGTTGATGCACTATCACAATGAATAGCAAGAGGTGACATAGGTTTTACCCACAAGTCAACCTCACTCAACACATTCCTTAGCCATTCCGCTTCTTGGCAACAAGATGCCAATGCAATGAATTCCGATGCCATAGTGGAATCCGTTATACATGTTTGCTTCTTGGATGCCCATGAAATAGCACCTCCTCCAAGAAGAAACACCCATCCACTTGTGGATGAATAATCTTCCTTGTTGGAAATCCAACTAGCATCCGAGTAACCTTCTAGAATAGATGGTTCTCCTTTGTAAGTTATGACATAATCCAAGGTTTTATTCAAATACCTTAACACTCTTCTCAATGCTTGCCAATGCAACATACTAGGATTACTAGTATACCTACTGAGTTTACCAATAGCAAAAGCTATATCCGGTCGAGTGCTAGTCATAGCATACATCAAGCTTCCAATTAAGCTTGCATACTCCAATTGTGAAATAGGAGTACCACTACTCGGAACCAAGTGAACACTAGGATCCATCGGAGTAGCAAAATGAGTCTAATTCGATTCATTAAACCTCTTAATCACTTTCTCAATATAATGAGATTGTGATAAAGAAATTGACCCTTTACCTCTCATTATTCTAATACCTAGAATAACATCCGCTTCACCCAAATCTTTCATGGAGAAGCTAGAAGAGAGAAAGACTTTGATTTTTTCCACTTGTTCCAAATCAATCCCAAAGATAAGCATATCATCAACATATAAGCAAATTATAACTCCATTACCGTTATTATCAAATTTACTATATACACACTAATCGGACTTATTTATTTTGAACCCACTAGACAAAATGACCTCATCAAATTTTTGATGCCATTGCTTAGGTGCTTGTTTAAGACCATACAAAGATCGAACTAATTTGCAAACCTTAGTCTCTTGACCTTTAACCACAAAACCTTCAGGTTGATTCATGTACACTTCCTCCTCCAATTCACCATTAAGGAAAGCAGTTTTAACATCCATTTGGTGAATTACTAGACCATGAATCGCAGCTAATGCTATCAAAAGTCTAATGATAGCTATTCTAGCAACCGGAGCATAAGTGTCAAAATAATCGATACCATATCTTTGCCTAAAACCTTGGACCACTAACCGGGCCTTATGTTTTAGTATGGTTCCATCGATTTTCCTTTTCCTTACGAAAATCCACTTACAACCTAAAGGTTTGCATCCGGGGGGTAAATTAGCTAAAATCCAAGTATAATTTCCCATTATTGAATCCATTTCATCATTCACTGCCTCTTTCCAGAAAGCAGAATCATGAGACTTCATAGCCTCATCAAAGGTCCTAGGATCCTCCTCCATATTGTAACAATATGAAAATTGAGTCACAATAGACTCCCTTGACCCTTCAACTAAATATAGTTGAAAATCCGGTCCAAAAGATTTCTCTTTTCTAATTCTTTTACTTTTCCTAATTTCCGGTGTTGTAGTATCATGATCATTGTTAATGTCATCCACAACATTGGAACTAGTACTAGGTATCATGTCCTTTGGTCTTGGAATCGATGAGAATCTAGTCTCATCAAATATTGCATCCCTTGACTCTATCACAGAATGGATAGAGACAACATCATTTGGCTCAATGACGTAAAACCTATAGGCTTTGCTATGTACCGCATAGCCTATAAAAATGCAATCAATTCCTTTTTCTCCTAAAGTTTTCCTTTTAGGTTCCGTCAATTTGACAATTGCCCTACAAACCCATACCTTAAGGTAATTGAGATTAGGCTTTTTGTTACACCAAAGTTCATAAGGGGTAGTCTTATTCCTTTTATTAGGAACTCGATTTAAGATATAACATGCAGTTAAAATTGCATCACCCCAAAAACCGTCATTTAGACCCGAATTAGAAAGCATGGTGTTAACCATTTCTTTTAGAACCCTATTTTTCCTTTCCGCTATACCATTACTTTGAGGTGAGTATGGAGCGGTTGTTTCATGAATTACACCAATAGAACTAAAATAGCTAGGATTATAGTATTCACCACCCCTATCCGTCCGAAGTCTTTTAACTTTTCCATTAAGTTGAAGTTCCACTTCGGTCTTAAAAATCTTAAACTTTTCTAGTGCTTCATTTTTAGTAAATAATAAATATATGTAACAAAACCTTGAATAATCATCAATAAAAGTCACAATATATTTTTTATTTCCCAAAGAAGGTGAACTATGAAAGTCACACAAGTCACTATGCACCAATTCAAGCAATACCGTTTGTCTAGTCACACTAGGATAAGGATTCTTTGTAATCTTACTTAGCATGCATGTCTTACACTTCTCTAACTTTAAATCGAAAGAAGGTATTAAACCTAGCTTAGACATGTCATATAATCTACGATAGTTTACATGACATAAACGATTGTGCCATAGAGAAGAAACATCAAGCATGTAAATTGAACTAGTATCAATTTTATTATTAATACTAAATTTAAACATTCCATTACAATAAAATCCTTGTCCAACAAAAATACCACCCTTGGAAACTATAAACTTATCCGATTCAAATACAACTTTAAAACCAAACTTATTCAAAAGACCCCCCGACACAAGATTCTTCCTAACTTCCGGTACATAAACAACATCCCGGAGAGTTAAAGTCTTTCCCGAGGTTAACAACAATTCTACTTGGCCTATACCCTTGGCCTTTACCGTAGAATCATTCCCCATATACAAGATTGGACCATCATCCAATTTTTCCAAAGACTTGAAGAAGTGCTTATTATTGCACACACGTCTAGAGGCCCCCGAATCTATCCACCAAGAATCATCAACCTACACAAACATAATTTCAGAAATCATAGCCACAAAATTCATTTCTTCAATTACATGTTCATGTGCAACTTTACCTTGGTTTTGAACAACACTAGATTGTCCATTCCTTGTCATCTTCTTCTTAGAAGGACAATCCCTCTTGAGATGAGGTCCATTGCATACCCAACAAGTGAGGGTCTTCCTCTTCTTGTTTGCAAAGTTGGTTTTAGAGTTGTTATTGTTGGATTTCTTTGTCCCACTAGACCCACCAACCTCTACCATATTCACGGTAGACTTAGGAATACTAGGAGTAGTATCCTTAACCCCATCTTGAGCCCGGATACCCTCTTCAATACGAAGATGGGTTCCTAATTGCTCCATGGAAATATCTTCCTTCCTATGTTTCAAGGAATGCTTAGTTTCTTTCCAAGAATGTGGTAATTTATCAATGATTGAGGCTACGGCAATAGCCTCATCCATCACCATACCATGTGATCTAATTTGGTTTAAAATATGATGAACTTCATGAAATTGCTCTATAATAGGCCGATCATTAGTCATTTTAAATGAATTAAAATTACTAACAAGAAATTTCTTACTTGAAGCATCTTCAGAAATATACTTGGCCTCAAGAGTATCCCAAAGTTCCTTTGCACTCTCCACATTTTGATAGAGATCGAACAAAGGGTCGGTAAGAGAGTTGAGGATGTGACCCCGGCAAATGTAGTCATCATTCTCCCACTTTGTCCTCTTCCTTGTAGTCTCCACGGACTCTTCCTCTCCATCTTTCGGGAATGGTGGCATGGGTGTTGATAGAACATACACCACATTCAAAGTTGTCAACAAGAAGTGCATCTTCTTTTGCCATCTTCGATAACCCACCCCCTCAAACTTGTCCAACTTTTGGAAGTTCATAGTCATGTCATTGAGTGATTGAGCCATATCCGAAATGAAAAGAAAATTAAACTAATAGATTGTTAGATGTGAGAACAAAAAGGGGAACCGGATATCCACTCCAAGGCACGGAAACTACGCTTTCCTATTAGTTTAATTTCGCCCCTCTAGGATCACCGGGTTAACACGAAATAACTAATGAGATACAATGGAGAAAACAATTCACTAGATGATCTTCTAAGTGAATCAACAAGAACTTTGTGTTTGATGTTTGTGAAGAACACTCAAGAGAAAGTAGCAAGTTTTCTCTCAAGCAAAGCAAGTAGATTAGGATATCAAAAAACTGATTTTCTCTCTCTTTCAACTCATATACATAACAAGGGTGATAAATTATCTTCCCTCTTGATTAGAGCTGTTACAACATTCATCTCCCTTTAATCCCCTGATTAAACATACTTAATCATCATTAAAAGGAAAACGTATGACATACAACGGTTATAAACCGTCCACGCAAAATTACACGCCCCAAAACAGACTCCATGTCGCGATTCGCGATACAGATCGCGAGTCGCGAAAGGCGCTGGTCGCGACTCGCGACGGCCACCTGGTCGCGACCCGCGACCAGCCCACTGTCTTGCTTGAGTTAATCCACGTGATTTTGCGCATTCTAATCTTAACATACTAGACCTCCTCCTCTTCTAGTATATACTCATATGAGCTAACAAAATCCATTACCCTATAAATGTTCCAACATATTGTACCTTCTGTGTCAATCTAAGCTGATAATTATCCTAGAAGGATACCTCCAAAGTAATGGAGACCATTACAAATTTACTAATTTTTAACCTTTTAAATCATGTCGATTGAAAAAAACAGTGGTACCATTCTTTCCAATCTTGAAATATCTATGAACCAAGAGGGATATATTTCTCCACATAATAGTCTTATGTAGGGATGTCAATGGGTCCAGGACCCTACCCAGACCCACCCGGACCCTACCCTAAAATTAGGGTATGGGTCTTAATTTTTTGGACCCTATGGGTAAGGGTAGGGTATGGGTCTTGGTCCTATCGGGTAAGGGTAGGGTAAGAGTCCACTGCTCAAATACCCATACCCTACCCATACCCTACCCAAACCCTACCCATAGACCCATCTAAACTAAAATATATATTTTTATTTTTTTAAATTAAAATAAATATATATATAAACATATCCTTCCAGCAGATTTCTAATAAAACTAAAACCCTCCTTCAGTTAGGAACCCTAGCCGCAAATCGCAATCACGTAAAAATATATTTATTTATATTTTGATGTATGAAACTTTTGGGATATGCAAAAAATACGTAGTGGTATGGATTGTACGTGATTTTACGTGTGCTAATTGCAAAATTAATATATGAAATTGTGTTTAACGAAAATATATACATGTGAAAATGTAAGCGGATTTATTTTTGTGTTAGACCCATTTTAGACCCTAGACCCTACCCATACCCTATCGGACCCTACGGGTACGGGTAAGGGTCCTAAAAAATTTTACCTTATGGGTATGAGTTTATATCCAAAAGTAAGGGTATGGGTAAAGATCTAGCCTTACCCTACCCATTGTCATCTCTAGTCTTATGGGATTCTAGTAATTAATTAGATGGGAGGCTCCGGGCTCGGTTATGATTATGACAAGTATGCGTTGGCAATCTCCAGTTGTCAACCACTATGTGAAGAGAAAGCACAAAAGTGATACAATGGTGACACCAATTAGGCACTTGGTTGCTGCAATTGTGGGCATCTTTCATCCTGCGCTGCTCTTACCTGGAAGGCTGGAACCAGCTTGCAGCCTTGCTGGGCAACCTAGTGCTTCAAATGGAAAGCAAATCTATCTAGAATTACAATCTCACAAAAAGCTCCATCGGATGATAAAACCATTATTTCATGAATAAATCTTAGGTAAACAATATATAAAGCTATAAGGAAATTAAAAGCAGGGAGGTTAAATAATACGATTTTTCTAACCTATGCACCTATTATTGCATAGGTTTAGTTATTTGTTTTTGGCTTTATTCAACAAAATTGATAAATATGACATAATTAATTAAAAATATTACTTTCATAATTGATCGATGCGTGATTTTGAATATAATAGTTCATCCGTTCTTTCATTATTGCATCATTTCTCTTATTTGGAAGTTTCATTTTAATTGCAACATTACTAAATTTCACAATGTTTTATCTCTATCTCTCTCCTTATTACATTAGTCCCTTTTTTCATCTCTTTCTAAATCTCCCATCTCCTTAAAAACTGTGCAACCCCTACATGTTACAATTATTTAAAGGCGGAGGACGTATATTATAAGTGTTAGTTAACCATATTTTAAACAGTATTTTCACCAAATATCCCCGAGTTTTCGGTTTATTCACCAGGAACGCTCGCACTTTTCAAAATTCACCATGTAACCCTCAGTTTCTTGGTAATACATCATAATGCCCTTAATGACTAACGACGGTTAACTCCATTTGTCATTAACCCCTCTAACCCTAATTAACCCATCTAATCCTAACCCCCTTAATACGAACCCCAACCCTAATGCCCTAACCCTAACCACCCAACTACCACCACCTCCTCCCACCCCACCCCCCGCAGCCCCCCACCCCTCCCCCACGAGCACCCCCCACCCTTTCCCCACCCCCTCGCCCCACGGCCAGCCCCCACCCCGCAACCCCTCACCCCTCCCCCACTCCCGCAGCCCCTCATCCCTTCGATTTTTGCACCTCGACCCCACCCTCCACCCCCGCAGCCCCCCACCTAGGGTTGGGAATGAGCCAAGCCTGCCCGTGAACAGTTCGAGCTTGGCTCGGTAAAAGCTCGATCAGGACTCGGCTCGCTAAGGCTCGGCTCGAGTTTGGGATCGGCTCGACACCTAACGAGACGAGCCACGAGGTAATCTAAGCTCGGCTCGAAAAGCACGCAAACGACTCCAGTTACTTTTTTTATTTAAAAGAATATAACAAATAGTATTATTATTCATTAGTAAAAAAAAAAAAAGGCAAACGAGCTCGAGCCGAGCCTCACATTCCAACACACGAGCTCGAGCTCGAGCCGAACCTCGAGCTCGAGCTCGCCACTATTCGGGCTCGGCTCATTCCCACCCCTACCCCAACCCCTTTCAATTTACGCGAAACAACCCGAGAATCAACCGGATTTGCAACCCTGTCCACAAGCACAGGGAGCTTCGTGGTCTTACATCAGCAGGGAAGAAATACAGAGGGAAGAAACATAGGGAGCTTCGTGGTCCACAAGCACAGGTGCGAAAATCGAAGGGCTGGGGGGGGGGGGCGGGGATGGGGGAGGGGCCGCGGGGGGGGGAGAGGGGCAAGCAGGTTGCTGGGAGTGGGGGGCTGCGGGCTGTTGGGAGTGGGGGAAGGGGGGGGGAGGGGAAGGGGGCTACGGGGTAGAGGGGAAAGGGTAGGGATGCTCGTGGGGGAGGGGGTGAGGGTTGTAGGGGTGTGGTGGTGGTAGGGTGGTTAGGGTTGGGGTTAGGTGTTAGGGGGTTAGGTGTTAGGGTTAGGGATTAGGGATTAGGATTATAGGGGTTAATTAAGATTAATGACTAACGGAGTTATCCGCCGTTAGTCATTAATAGCATTTTGATGTATTAACAAGAAACTAAGGGATACCTGGTGAACTCTGAAAAGTGCGAGGGTACCTGGTGAATAAATCGAAAACTCAGGGGTAATTGGTGAAAAAACCGTATTTTAAATTTTATGTCCAAAAATATGTTTTTTTAATAAAACATTAGAAAAATATTTTAAAAGTCAAAAAGTAAAAATTGGGTTCAATCGTATATTTACGCAAATTCTTATATAATATATGTGTGGCCGGCCCATATATGAGGCCCACGCGGAAACAAAGCCTCAATTCTCTCTTCTTTAAGTCTTCCCCTTTCTCGCTTTTCTCGATAGCCGCTTTTGTCTTCTCTTTTCTTTTTCTCTCTCCTCCATAACTCTATAGCTTCAATCTTTATTTTCCTTCTTTGAAGCTCTCAACAATGGACAAAATTGAAGCTTGTTTATAATGGCGGATATATGAATTTCTTCTTCGCGTTGCTTTGTTGTCGTTTATCAATATGAAGTCAGATTATCCATCTAGAATTCATGAATTTCTTCTTCATAATAATAACGCTCTTCCTCTGTCTTTTTTTTTGTTATCTTTGTCATGGCGGATACATGAATTTCTTCATCACATTCCTTTAGTTGTCATTAATAAGTATGAAATCAGATTATACATGGAGAATTTATGAATTTCTTCTTGTTTTGACTAATCTGATTTCATTTTGTATTTGATTTGAATATCATTTCATTTTGTATTTGATTTGAATTTCATTTCATTTTGTTTATAGTTAATTTGATTTTCATTTTGATTAATTACTAATGAACAAGAGTGAGGAACACAAGGAGATAAATACTTGTAGAGTGTGTTATGAAATCTTAACCTTATTATGAGTAACCCTTTATAATGTATGCATAAATTTAAAGATATTATATGACTAACCCAATTATTATTTGGAGTAACCTCGTTTAATGTTATGAGTAACCTATTTAATTAATCATAAGAGAAACGTCATTTGTTTATACCAGTAAGTCAATAACCTCATTTAATAATACGAGTAACCCCAAATTGTTGACAAAAGTAACCCCATTTATTCATATGAGTAATCTCAATCGTTCACTAGAGTAACCTCATTTAATCATACGACTACCCTATTTAGTCATACGAGTAACCTCCATTGTTCACAAAAGTAACCCCATTTCTTCATACGAGTAACCTCATAAGAGTAATATAACCTCATTTAATCATAACCTATTTAATCATACGAGTAATCCCAATTGTTCAAAACAGTAACCCCATTTATTCATACAAGTAACCTCATTTATTTATACGAGTAACCTCATGCTTTCATAAGTGTAACCTCATTTAATCATACAATGAATAGTCCAAAAATTAACAAGGGCCTAAAGCACCATAATAAGTCCAAATAATAGTAAAAAATAAGTCTATAAAACTATGAATTCTCAAATATAGAAACTAAAAAGTGAAACCCTCACTTTAATCTAAGGGGGCATTTGGTTTGGAGTTTTTAGGAAAGGGTAAGAGAATCAAATGATTCCCTTACTTGTTGTTTGTTAATAGTTTAACACATTTTAATCATTTCATTTACCCTCCTCTTTCCCCCAAACTCCTCTACTTCTATTACCCATATTTCAAGGTTTCACTTACCCTTTCCCTCCTCTACTCCATGGTAACTTTGACCAATAATTTAACCACCACAAAAACCATCACCATACCTACCACCGATCAACTGCCCCTACTCCCTAACCAGCAGCACCACATCTCCCGCCACCCTAACCACCACCTTGTGTACGAAAATTACAACGACCCCACCTTAGCCAATAAACCATCACACATTAACCACCACCCACCCACCCACCCACCCACCCAAAATCCACCAACACTACTTCAAAACCCGTAACCCTAATAACTTAAAAAAAGGAAAATCAAGAGTAAGAATGGATGAATACCTTTTATTATGGCTTTAAGTGGTCAAATTCGATGATGAGAACTCTAGATCTAGAGTTTTTATGGTTGAATTTGACCTTTAAAACCTCAAATTTTACTTCTAATGGTGGTGGAGAAGAAAAAGAAAGAAGGGGACAGAGGTGGTGACGCAGTGGCTTAAGGGACGGCGGTGATGGACTGCCTTAAGGGGGTGGCGGCCAGTGGTGAGGGGAAGGGGCGGTGGCTGGCGTTAAGGGGAAGGGTGGCGGCCGACAATACTTGAGAAAAAGAGAGAGGGGCTAAATATGGTGGAGCAATGGTGAGAAGAAGAAGAGGGGTTTTCTACCCAAACAACAATTTTAATCAAAGGGTCTTCTATTCCTTTTTCCTTGTTTCTCTTTATTAAACCATTTTCTTTTCCCATTCATAAACCAAACACCCCCTAAAAATACGGTAAAATGATGAAATTTTTTGAACGAGACAATGTTATATCCTAAGATGAATTCATATTAGTAAAAGTAAGCACAGTTCAATTAAGATAAATTAAAATCAGCAAAAATAAGTCCAATTCAATAAAAGTTGGTTCGATTCAATAAACTTAAGTTCAATTTAATAGAAATTAGTAAACTATATACTACATCCGTTCCTAAATTGTTAGACTTTCACTTTTGACACTATTCACAAATTTCACTTTTACTATCATTTGTGATTTATGGGTAAGAGAAAATATAGTCATGTGGGGTCTTGTTTAATTCGTTTCGATATGTACTTTTAGAATATCGACTTTTTGTTTTTTACAAATATAAAATTAGATATATAAAGGCTCAAAGTATTGCATTGATATGCGTGAAAAGTGTAAGTGTAATTATTATTTAGAAACGGAGGTAGTATATAAGAGAAAAAAAATAAAGAATCGATATTAGCATTAGAAATGAATTCGTACATCACTAAAGGAAAGTTTGTTAGTCATTTAGAAATCAAGTGAAGTTAATGGGGGCTAGGGATGGCAATGGGTCGAGGGCCCTACCCAGACCCATCCAGACCCTACCCTAAAATTAGGGTATGGGTCTTAATTTTATTGGACCCTATGGGTAAGGGTAGGATATGGGTCTTGGTCCTATCGAGTAAGGATAGGGTAAGGGTCCACTCCTCAAATACCCAGACCCTACCCAAACCCTACCCATAAATCCATCTAAACTAAAATATATATTTTTATTTTTTAAAATTAAAATAAATATATATATAAACATATCCTTCCAGCAGACTTCTAATAAAACTAAAACCCTCCTTCAGTTAGGAACCCTAACCGCAAATCGCAATCACATAAAAATATATTTATTTATATTTTGATGTATGAGACTTTTGGGATATGCAAAAAAATATGTATTGGTATGGAATGTACGTGATATTACGTGTGCTAATTGCAAAATTAATAAATGAAATTGTGCTTAACGATTATAAATACATGTGAAAATGTAAGCGGATTTATTTTGTGTTGGACCCATTTTAGACCCTAGACCCTACCCAGACACTATCGGACCCTACGGGTATGGGTAAGGGTCCTAAAAAATTTTACCCTATGGATATGGGTAGGATATGGGTCTATATCCAAAAGTTAGGGCATGGGTAAGGGTCTAGCCTTACCCTACCCATTGCCATCCCTAATGGGGGCCTCAGTTCATATTGTTGGAATCTGAAGTAATTATGTCATATTCCCTCTATCTCTATTTAATTACTTGGTACATTATTGTAGACACGAGTATTTAGGAAAGATGAAAAGGTGTGATGAGGACCATAACTTTAAAGGAAAATGACAAATATTTGAGAGTTATATATAGGAAGATGACAAATATAAAAGGGGAATACCTAAAGATATTATTTCCTTCCAACTAAACAAAACCTAAGATACAAATTGAACATGGTGTTGCTAATTGCAAATCTCACAAAAAAATGTTATTATCAAAAATAAAAATTAAAAATTAAATAATAACTGACTGCACGATTGTACGCAGGATCTTAGGCAGAATTGACTGTATGAAAACATGGACCAGTACCAAACCATGTGTAATCTTCTCATTCAATAAATTTTATACATAATCTTTACATACAATTTTTTTTTTTTTAGATAAATCTTTACATACAATTTGACTAATAAGTAATAAAAATTAGCGGAGGTCTAGATGTTTAAATGCTTTACGCATAACAAACAATAAAAATAACAATACTAAAAGGCAAGTTGATAATATCTATATTAAAAGTACTCTGGTAATTTTCTAGTGGGTATGTACACAATAGTATATGAGCAGCAGGTGATAGCCTAGTGGTGTTGGCATCACCTCCGATCTCAGAGATCTTGGGATCGAGTCTCATCCCTTGCAAGGAGGGATCCCCAATTTCCCCCCTACTTGAAAGGGACTTAATCTTACCTTAAAAAAAAAGGCACAATTGTCAAAAATAATCCAAAGTTTTGGCAACTTTCCAATTTATTTGCTTTTGTATAGTCTATAATGCATATTTTTTTTCGTAAATCTCTATTATATAAGCCAAGAGGGGAGCTACGGTGTCCCCTCTTAAAAAGACTTATATACCCCTAATGTGAAACATAGAAAAAAAACTATTCAAAATTTCTAATTCATTTCCTGAAATACAATTATACAATAAGGAAAGTTGTAAAAAGATAAAACTAATAACATAAAAAAGATTAAGATTGCCATTAAAAGATTACTTATGATGAGGAAAATATCCTAACAAAGTAATTTTCCAACAATTGTAAAACCAAAAATACAAAGTTTTCTTTTACCTAAATATTCAATAAACAATTACAAAGAACATAAATTAAAAATTCAAAAAATTACTTAGAAAAAAAAGAGTATAACTCATCTTTGTATTTTTTCGATTTCATAATTGTTGTAGTCAATATGTTATTCAAGAGAAAAAGTTAAACCTGATGAGAAAAAATAAGCAAAGATCAACTTCTCTTATCTTCATTTTCAATCCTATGTTTTGTAAACATAAATTATAAGTACGAAGTAAATGTTTATTTTTCGCATTAATATTAATGTTTTTTACGATTTTGAATATCAGTATTAATACTAATATGTTGGCGCACGCATCGCATGCATACGAGGCTAGTATATATTAAATTAGGTGTTACTAAAAATTGCAAAGTTGATATTTGTTTTATGAAAATTTGATATCATAAAATTACACATGAAAACAAATTCAGTAACATCTAACACATTTGTGCATGTTTTTCATATATGATAATCACTAAATATGGTCATTCTTTTCAAACTTTAACTAAATTACTCCAAATCTCCAAGTGAGCAAGATGAATTTTTTTTTTTGAGGAAGTAGCTTTTCGATAAGGCATCAAATTTTATTCTAAAAATTAGTACTAACTAACTTTTGTCAACTAACTAAATTAGAGAACTACTCACAATTGTCTTGCTTATTGCACTTTGATTTTTACAACATAAATTTTGTAAAAATAATTTTTACAAATGATCTTCACTTACATTACATGGACTGACATTGACCATTTTTATTTGTAAGATTTTTAAAATTAATATTATTATATAAAATTTTATTGAATTGCCTCGATTTACATATTCTAATTCATCAACTTTTTATAAAATTTATTGATTGATTTTCAAAGATAAAGGGTCAAAGTTGTATTTTAGCAAGGGTTTTTTCTAATCTATACCACAAAAGCATAGGTTAAGAGCATCAAAATTCCTATTTAAGATATTATTATATAAAATCTTTCTATTTTAAAATCCAATCAAACTAAAAAATTTTGTATATGATTTTCATTATCTTCAATATTTATCCTTATTTATTATCCCCAAATAGAATCTTGTTGTATAATTTAATTTTTTATGAAATCTTGAAATTCTTAGTCTATGCCTTGTTGCATAGGTTAGTTACGTCCTTTTAGCAAATGTCAAACTCTAAAGGAAACAACTAAAAAATTAAGTAAACCATAATAATAATAATAATAATAATAATATTATTATTATTATTATTATTATATATAAATATATTATAAAACTAATAATAATAATAAATTTACTCTATGTTATTATCACAAAACAAAATAAAATTAAAATCTCACTCATTACCATCTTATTATGATATATATATTCCATATTAATATATAAATCATTTAAATAAAAAATTAAAAAAAAAAAAAGTAAACTTCAAAAATAAAAATAAAACTACGTATTATTATTATTAAATAGATAAATAAAGTCAAAAGTTGAAAATATCAGTAGTTCCATGCTTCTATATCCCGTCAAATCTAGTGGCCTCCACAATTAGGTGCTGGAAAACTTGAAATTTAGATGGAGTAGCTTCTTAGTGGATTCTTACCTGTCAAACAAGTCCTTCAAGTCCCAACTTTAATTACATTCAAATCTATTTCAAAGTCTTCCCTATAATACTTCTATGACTTCGTCTTTAGCCTACCAAATACCAATACCATACATTTATTTTCCAAACATAAACCCAAAAGTTATATTCTTATTTAATTTTTACATAAAATTCAACCCATCCCAATATAAAAACCAACTCAATAAGACCACCCTACAAGGCAAACACAACAACAAAACCAAAACACACAAAGCTGGGGAATATGCAATACAAATCTCGGTTATCATCAAAGCCACCAGCTCCTACAGGAGGAGTTCAGATGAGGATCAGGAGACGGGAGATTACTCCTAGTCCTTCCGGAGCGAAAACCGGATCAGTAAAACCCACATCAACATCGGTATCCACAAAAGCCACAACAAATTCTTCGTCTTCAAAAGGGTTAGAATTAATGTTTTTTGGTACTCAAGATTATACATATGGTGGTAAACTCAGGACACAGCAAATGATGAAAGAACTGTTAATAAAAAGAGCGTTATCCCCGCCACCAAAGCGACTCACCTTACGTTGGAGACACTTTCAGGCTACGCCTAGTCGCCTTTCGATGATGTCCACTGCCTAAAATTTAGATGATATATACATGTATCTAAGTATCTTACTCTTTTGATTATAGTTAGGGAACAAATTCTTTTAATTTTCGTGTATATATATGTTGTACGGATTTCAGAGATAAGAAAATCTTAGTGAAGTTTTATGACGGCAAAAAAATGGATACAGTTCAGATTTAAGCAGGGTGCACTGCTGCAAATTTCTGGTGTGATGTTGATGTACATAAAAATATTGGTCATCACTCTGAATACAACACACTAATTCAGGTTTGATTATGGATGATTATAATAGGATTTGGTCAATATCCTGAAGTTAAAATTGTGGAACATACAATATCAATTCTCAAGGATTATAATCTTGAAGTTGTGTTCAAAGCATTTTGTTCCTCTTAGATTTGACTGGATATGCTGATATGCAATTTGATAGTAAGCCCCAAATCCACCATTTTTTTCTGGCTTCTTGTACAGGATTTTAACATCCCAACCCCTCATAGGCGGCGAGTTCTTATAATATGCGTATCGAAGCAACAATTGACCCCAGAGACTAAAACATGATAATCTTTCCTTAAAATCATCCAAATCTGGATAAAACACCATATGTGCTAACTGTTTTCGCTTGTCTCACTCTGTTCAAAGCTTTTCTACCTATATAATCTAGAATTTTATCCTTCCTTCGTTCTGAAATAAACGAAATGGTTCTCTCAACTTCCCGCTTTCCAACAGATACATCTCATGTAACACCTGTTTAGCTTCTATTAAACAATGCATCAATTCTATTCCTCTATTTATCCTTAATCTCTTCTAGACTAGAATCCTTTAGTTTATCTTGTACACATTCACCATAGGTAATATATTGTTTAACGCTTGTCTTCTTTTACATATCTTATATATTGCCTTTTCACCATCGCTCAAAGAGATCTGATAGCTACACTATGGTTCACAATCTCGATTGCAATGGTCCAATTGATCTAGTACCCGATCAATTTATCATGACATCATAAGCAAAGCGTTCTGTATTACAAGATGTCGTCGATTGTCCTTTCCACAAAACTCAAACACCACACGACAATCTATTTAACTGCAAGATTTTTATCAATATAAATTCAAATTATGATACAATATAGTGATAAACCCATTAGTGTAGTTAGTTGCATAGAATTAAAGTTGGCAGTAATTCGGTAAAAAAAAAATGGACTCAAAATACAAAATCAATAATTGATCACCGTGAATCATACATGCCTATGGTATGGGGTGATCATCATTCAGGGCGAGGGTGATTGGCAATTGATTGTTGGTTGTTTTACTTGGCTTGTTTGACTGACTGTTTCTATTGGCTTTTTATGTTGGTTGTTTGACTATTCGGTGCTTTTAAAAGTGTTAGGTAACATTAGTTTAGTGCAAAATGGATGCAAAAGGCACTACTAAAAACAGCTTCTTGCTTTTAGCTATAAAGTTTACTTTTCAGTTACCCCAAAACACCTTTTACCAAAATCTTTGTTTGGCTATTTCACCACATGAAAAAGCCAAAAACCAATGAAAAAGTCGCCCAAAAGCTAGTTATCGAATACCCACATTGTTTTATATCATGGAATAAAATCACGATCCAAAACTAAAACACCATCAACTACAATATTTCAGCACAGGAAATTACCCAAAAAAAACAATTAGCAGAGAGAGAAGAATAAAGGAAATTTACTGACACCAAGGGAATGAAGTAAGAATAATAAGAAAAAAAGGGCTTTTATTTTCAATGGTAAAAGTAAAGCATTTTCAATTTAGGAGTACTTAATTATCTTGCCGCACAAGAAAGGAACATAGAATTAGATGTAAGGAACCTAGCAGGAGGAAATCATAGGAAATTTCCTGTTAAATGAATGAAAGGCTAAGCTCCAGAAATGCGGCGAGGCAAGAATTATTGTTGCAATTAGAATTTCACAACGAAATTTCATTGTTCCACAAAATTGTAATCAAACTCTTCAGTCCAAGAAAATATAACAACAATTTGCATATTTTAACACACACATCTGTCTCCATTGTCTACATCATGTTAACTACCATTTGGTAATAACAAAATGCCATAAGATTACAAAATTATACAAGTAATCTTTTACTTGTATATGTATGATCAAGGTAAAACTACAATAATTTTACCTCAAAAAAAATGCCAATATACAAGAATCCATCTGTGGTTGATATTTTGTTTAACATTACTTACAGAAGCTCGGATGTCGCTAGTACTCCTTTTGTACATCTTATGTAGACGTGACCGTAATTATCCTATACAGCCAGATTTGGCAAGCATTAAAGCCAGAACCCAAAAGTCCACCACACCACATCTAAATTCAACTTTCATTTGGATCACTAAAGATGGGAAAATTTTCACATATTGTTATACCCCAAGGTGTCACATCTTCCTTACTCCTGAAAATGGTAGTAGATTAACCAAGATAGTTGAGAATCATAAGTTGCATCAAAGAATTTGCGAAATACTAGTTCATACTAAAGCAATAATAGTATAGTACCTCTGAAGGACCTGAACTTGTGGATTCACTAGATGCCTCTGAGAGTCTTGCTTCTGATTTCTCATTTGAATACCTAGCAATGATGAAAGCCAAACAAAATGTCAGCATTACACAGACATCCTACCATGATATAGAATTTTTTTGCTGGAAAGTAGTTTCCGATTTTCCTTTGTTTTGTTTGTAAATAGTGGAAAATAGATTTTCCAAATATAAAAACCATTTTCCTTTTAAGAAAAGAATGCCACATTTTCCTCTCTATTCCTTACCTTCCTCTTTCTCTTCTCTATCCATCATCATCCCTCCATAAGGAATGAGAAACCAACAAAGGATAAGTGATTTACAATTATATTCTCTTAGAAACTGTATATAAAAGAAAATCTTTTCCACTAAAAATATTTCTCGTCCAACTGAACATAGCCAAAAAGAAAAAAAAAAGAATCAAGTGAGAGCTCTCCTGCTTATGAGTTATGACTCGGGGGGGGTTCAATTTTCATCACCATTGATTTGTGGTCCAACTATGAGCTAAGGTAGTAAGGTTTACATGTGGGTTAGGATCCCCTTATTTCTTCACCTCACAAATGTTGACGCTATTTTGTGGCCTGATAATTTCCAAATTAAAAAGAACCATAGCCATGAAGCAAACGGGTTGTCAACCAACAGTTCCTAAGTATAGCTAGCCTAGATAACCATAGAGCAAACAGGTTTTCAACCTACTTCCCGAGTATCATCCCCTATAAGGCAGTACAAGCTTTACTAGTTGATATAGATGGTTTTGGCCAATGGTACACGTAGGCCCAGAAGTACATGTATTAGAACAAGAACAATGAAAAAAAGGCAAAATGACAACCATATACGAACATCTGAAAATTTATACCCTCCGTGTTTTAAATGAAACATGGTGAAATGACATATTCATTGATCAATTTTGACCAATTTATCGCCATTATAAAAGAAAATATAGTCAGGATTAGATTCGTTCATACTATCAAATAATTTTATATTTTTTACGTGTGCACAAGTAAAGATATTAATGATTAAAGAAGGGCGTTGGGTTGCGTGAAAAAACAAACGTTTCATTTAAAACAGAACGGAGGAATTATTTTTTTCTAGTTAAAGTGGCAGCAAAAAAGAAGTTCTACATAGAAAGTGGAAAGAAAGAAGGATTTAATCTGTAGGATCCATTTCTTGAGGTTATTTTAAACTTTGTTGACAAATCATTCTAAAATGACGATCTCCCATATTTACCTCTAGGGCCATGCTTAAATTGAGGTAAATCAATTAGAGGGCAGTATTTTGGAAACCAATGTAGGAGTTGAATTAGTTTTAGGAAGTAGGTTCCAAATCCCCTCCTAAGAGTATTAATTTACTCCTCAAAGGGGATAATAGGTTGCTCCACCAAATCCTACCAACAAGCATCCCTATTTTCACCAATGCACCACCTACACTTCCTTACATTATTTACTAATTGGATCCTATTACCCTTAATTTAATATTTCTCATTCAAAATATAGCCTCTGCGTCTTTGCAGGCGCACCATTATAGAAGGGAAACTCTTGATGTATTTTTTTAACCAAAAAAGAAGAAGCATCCTCTTGTTTACAAGGGATATCAAATGAAATTTTTTAGAAAACAAGATTGAAAGTATTAGGACAGTAAAAATGGAGAGGATGTCACTCATATCAGAAAGATCACTCTATGTCTTCTGCAGTTCTCTGTGTGTTCCTCTAACAAGACTTTTCTGTTGGTAATTGGCAGATCTTAGACTCTAATGCATCAAAGGAACTCATTTTTAAGAGTAAAGGTCTTGTGACATCAATACAATCAGATCATGATTCACATCTGACAACAATCATGTGCTATTTATTCAGTAACATCTAACTAAAAATAGCTTTGCATTTCTACCAACCCAATTGGAACTTGGAAGATCTGCATGTAAACCTTTTCGGTTACCAGACTTGCAGCAAACAATACTCAAAGTTTATTTTCACCATTAGACACTGTCATATATGTAACAAGTCCCAATAACAATTGTATAGAGGAATAGAGTAATCCATTTGAATTTAAAAATATTATTACCAAAACACAAATTAAAAATAAAACGACAGAGAGGGCAAATACTAACTAGTTTAACTAAGCTATTAGCAACAGGTTTTGAAAATAGCAAAAAGAATTAGTGTTTACGAGAAATCTGGGGGTAAATGCCAAAATGAGTAAACAAAACATGCTTCGGAAGCATAAAATACAGTAAAAAAAATATTAGAGCAAGTAATTCAGATCTTACGTTGATAGTATTGTCACCCATATCAGCTCAACACAATCAACCCAAAGCAGCCTTTGTTCAACAGGAATGAGACCGTAAGTCACAAGGTGTGCAAAAGGCCAAAGCTTCCATCCAGCCTGCAAAACACCAATTATTAGATGTATACTAGAACATAGAGCTACAGAAGTTTCTTAAAAGCATCAAAACCAGTTCCAAGATTAACCCAAGCTTTTAATGAAAGCCAAAGTGAACGCCTGTAAATCTAAAAGATTTAAGTTTGTCTGACAGAAGAAATCCTGACACCCATTGGCTTACAGAAAAATCCCGACACCGATTGGCTTACAGAAAAAGGAGCTTAGTATTTAACAGTCAAGATCCGTACTAAATGTTCTACATCGTAAAATTATGCCAACTGATTTTTGCTTCTTATTATCATCACGTCTGAACACGCTCCTCGACATAGTATTAGCAGCTTAAACTTCTTACCGAGCAAGGACAACATATGGCGGCTCAAACTATTTACTAGAAGAGTGCTTCAGAAAGCCTCTTGAGATACAACTTCATCATCTATAAATCATTGGAAATGTAATGAAACTTCACTGTTGCAACTTTTTGTACACTCAAAAAGAAAGGGTGATTGTTTTGAATAAGGTAAGACAGGCAAGTTGAATCTGTGACATGGCTTCCAACAGATGATCGAATAACATTGGAGTGGAATATAAAACTGCACATATATCCTTAACACGATTGGACAAGACTCCCATTCTGTAATGTTTACCGACCAACCTTGTACTTCCATGCATGTATCAAATGCTATCACACATGAGAAGGACTATAGGAAGAGAAGCTCCAGAAACTTACAGTGAGCAGAGGCCAGAATGTTGCCTTCAGTTCCTTGAAAATACTAATCGGTGATTCCAGACGCATAAGCCCCAAAACTAAAAAATATATACTATTCCAAATAGCTGACCAAATAGTCTGGTCAAAGGCAACTTTTAACGGAACTACCCACCAACCTTGGAAAGGGAATAGTGCCTGAAAGAGAATTGCTAGTTAATAACACTACCATAAGAGGCAGCCAAGTGGCCCAAGAGAACTACATTCACTATATTAGAGCAGTAAACTGCAAGTTCAACAAATGGTACCTCACACACTTCATAATAGTAATGGGAAAGAGAACCATGTAAAGCGAATCCAGCAAGTCCAGATCTCACCATGCGAGTTCGATCAAAGTCAAAAAGAGGTTTTCCTTCATAGCACTGTCATTAAAAGAACAAACAAATCAGTAGGACTACCATCATCTACTTAAGAATCATCAACAGCTACTAACTAATAGAACTAACCTGTGCTATCCAATCCCCCACTGAGTATACTACTCCACTAATCACCATTTTTGCAAATACAGGATTAGTTTTAAGGAGTTCTTCATAAGCACTCCAGTTATGCTGCGGAGCATATCTCAGTATTTCATAAACTGTCCATCCCTGAAAGCAAGAGATACATAAGTAATGAATTTGAGATTTCAACAGATTTCTCTCAAAATATAGTCAAATAAATAGCTATCTTCAATGTCAAATATTTGTTTAATAAAGATTTAGATGCAAACCTGCTGATTTGCCATGGAGACTATGACATGTTCAAATAAAACCAATCTCTACCCTTACGCAGAAAATATACAAGTATTACCATTCTTCCAACATCATAACAAGCATATAAATTACTGCTTACCCATCGAGAGACGAGGGTTGATAATCCAAAAAGGGAAGGACATCGGAGTGATTAAGGGCTACACATCTCAATATCTCATTGTTGTTGGATTTGGAAAGCATTCATAGGAAGCTTAAAAGCATAGCTCAAGTCATGTCAAAAGCCAGCAGCCCAAAGACTCAACTCTTAACATATGATTCCTCTTTGTCTTCAGCTCAAAGACAAAAACTAAACTGAAACTGGCTTTCCCATCTACCAGTTCTTCAAACAAATAGGGAGCAAAGAGCTAAAGACATCAAATTCCACCACATTGGTGATAAAGGTCTGTTTAGCTACTACCCATCTCTTAATCTCAATCCAACAAGATTCCCAATTTAAAATGAAATTGCTTAATGAGCTCATAGACAACATACATGTTGGTGATCATGATGTTCATGATCACCTTGCTACGCCTACTACACATGCTCCTGCTGATGTTTCCAGCTCAGCATAAGCTTCTGTTTCTATTTCATTTCTCTTGTAATAGAATTCAGTTGGCATGTGTTAGTTACAAGTTAGTTGTAATAAAGTTAGAATACCCTCTTGTAATAATGTGACACTATACAAGGTGTATTTGAGCTCTAGCAGCTCATTCATCCAATCACAATATAAAAATCATCTCTCTCTCTCTCTCTCTCTCTCTATATATATATATAATATATATATATATATATATATATAATCTCTAAAAACTTCAACATGGTATCAGAGCACGTTTCAATCCTGCTCAAATTAATCTGAATTCTTCAATAAAATTTGAAGATATAGATGATTATAATCATCAGATCCTACTTCCGCATTTCTTAAATCAACATTTCAAGTTGATTCCATATAAAATTGTAAGTAATTCTTCGATAATATTTTGAAGAAATACTTCTAGTTCTTGAATGATCAAATTTCTGAAGTTAAAACTTGAAGAATTTGATCAAATTTCATAAAATTCTCAGTTCAAAATTCTGTAATTCTTAGAGTTAGAACAAAATCTGTGAATATTATTCACAAAATTCTTGAACCAAGTCTGTAATTCATCAGATTTGGAAGTTGTGATTCTTATTGATTGGTTTGATTTCTTCCATCAATTGAGAAAATGCCTGAAAACACTGAAAACACTTTTCCTGTTACTCAAGATCCTTCAAGTCCTTACTTCATAAATCCTTCTGAAAATACTTCTTTACCTATTGTATCTGAGAAATTCAATGGTGAAGCATTTGGTGAATGGCAACGAAGCATGATGATTGCTCTTGCAACTAAGAACAAACTAGAATTTGTAGATGGAACTCTTAACTCAACCAGATTCCACTGATTCTAACTTTGCTGCTTGGAAGAGATGTGATGCTATTATAATTTCTTACATATTAAGATCTCTTTAATCATCCATAGCCAGAAGTGTTTTGTATTTGACTATTTCTAGAGAAATTTGGCTTGACTTAGAGGAGAGATATTCTCAAACCTCTGGTCCTCAATTGTACACACCACAACAAGCTCTTGGAGACTTAAACAAGATGATAATATTGCAGTTGTTGATTTTTTATATAATTAAAGCAATATGGGACCAGATTAGCCAAATAAATCCTATTCCGACCTGTTCAGCTGCTGGTTGTACTTGTTCTAAATTTTTCTACAAACAACAACAAGAAGAGAGACTTGTTTTCCTTCTAATGAAGTTACATAACAAGTTTGCAAATGTTGGAACAAACATTTTGATGATGCAACCCCTGCCAGCTATGTCTCTTGCTTATAAACTCTTGATACAAGAAGAAAAACAAAGACAATCCAGTCTAATAGATGAAGAAAACAAGAACAAATTGATGGCATTTGCAGTGGATAATAAAAAAAAACTGGAGGATATGGAGGAGGTTACAGACAACAAGGCAATGGTTCTAGTTCAAATGTGACTCTTCAAACAAATTCAGGAGCACACAGACTAGTTGTGACTAGAAAGAAACCTGGTGGTTTGTTTTTGTGAACATTGCAAATACATTGGACATATTATTGATAAGTGTTTTAGGATTCATGGATATCCTGCTAACTTTGTTCACAAAGCTAAAGGCAAGAAAATAGCTGCTGTAGCACAAAATTCAAAAGACTCAGATCATGACACTCAAGTCACACATATATCTGAAGAGCAATACACTCATCTCATGAAGATTCTCGAATCCCAGAACATTGATTCAAATGGAGCAGAATCTTCTTCATCAGTACAGCTATTTCCCCTCAGGTGTCCAGTGCTAATGTAGCAAGTACATGTCTTTTATCTTGCTCAAATTCTAGCTGGATAATTGATAGTGGGGTTATAGATCACATCTGTTCCAATATTGACTTATTTGATAGTCTAAAAGAGTTTACACAAACTCCTGATACTATAACAATAGCAGATGGTAAACAAGTTGTAGTATATCATATTGGAACTGTGAAATTAGATCATGGCATCATCTTAGAAAATGTTCTATATGTGCCTGGTTTCAAGTTCAATTTAATATCCACTCACAAACTATGCAAGGATTTAAATTGTCAGATCTTTACTCATGACCAGTGCTTGATTCAGGGAACAACCTCACCTCATTCTCTGGTTCTTGGTAGCTTGTGTTCTGGTCTTTATGCTGTTGGTGATACTTCAGTGACAGAACAGCAGCTACTGGTGGCAAATATTACCCAAGCTCATACTGAAGATGCTAAGTTGTGGCACCTAAGACTAGGCCATATACCATTCAATAAGTTGCATCTCCTTCATACTTGTTTTAGTAGCTCTGTAGGCTGTGACACAATTTGTCAAATTTGTCACAAAGCCAAACAACCTAGAATTTCTTTCCTAATAGCACTTCTAGAGCTACCAATTGTTTTGATTTGTTACATATAGACACATGGGGTCCATATAGACTCAAAACACATGATGGGTTTAGTTACTTTCTCACAATTGTAGATGATTGTTCAAGAAATACATGGAATTTTCTGATGAAACATAAGCATGTTGCTGTTGATATTTTGATTAATTTTTTCATCATAGTTGATACTTTACTCAATAGCAAAGTTTTGAGTGTGAGAACAGATTATGATAATGCAAAGGAACTTTGTGAAGGAGATATGCTGAGGTTTTTCAATGCCAAGGGTGTCATACATCAGATATCATGTCCTGACACACCACAACAAAATGGTGTGGTGGAAAGAAACATAGACATCTTTTGGAGACTGCAAGGGCTCTATATTTTCATTCTAGGGTACCTGTCAGATTTAGATTTTGGGGGTGAATGTTTGCTACGTGCAACACATTTAATTAACCGAATGCCCTTGAAAAGTGCTGGATATGCTACACCTTATGAAAGATTGAATGGTACTAAGCCTAATCTGGATCACTTGAGAGTGTATGGTTCTCTATTTCTACCCTGAAAACTGGTCGATCCAAGTTTGATTCAAGAGCTTCACCTTGTATCCTGCTAGGCTTTCCATCTCATAAAAAAGCATACAAAGTCCTTGATCTTGAAACCAACAAGATTCACATTTCTCTAGATGTTCAGTTTTATGAAAAACTTTTACCTTTCCATTATGAAACCACCTCCACAAAAATAAACCATCCCATCTTCCTACCTGTTGATACTCCTTTTGACATGGACACTATCTTTGATGGTCCTGAGCCTTTTATCTTTGATACAGATGGTACATCTGACCAAAGTTTAACTCCTTCTACTTCTCTCTTTTCTCCACAACCTTCCATCTACATATTTACCAAACACTACTATCTCTTCTTCCCAAGATTCGCATCCTTCCCTCCTATACCTATTACATCTGTTCCTACAAGACAATCTACCAGGATTTCTTCTAAGCCAACAAATCTTGATAATTATGTTTGTACGGCTGATGCTAAGAGTCATCACTGGTGTAACTTAGTCAGTTTTTATGACTTACCTACTTCATTAAAAGCTCTTCTCATACAGACTTCACACATCACTGAACCTAAAGCCTCACAACATCCTGGTTAGCTTGAAGCAATGCAGAAACAGCTTGACGCTTTGATTCTTAATCAGACTTGGGAAATGGTTTCACTCCCAAAAGGCAAGAAGGCAAGACGGCAATTGGTTGTAAATGGGTATATAAGGTGAAATTAAAGGCAGATAGTTCCATAGAGAGGCTCAGGCAAGGCTGGTTACAAAGGGTTTCACACAAAAGTATGGAGTGGATTACTTAGAGACTTTCTCTCCTGTTGTGAAAATGACCACTGTTAAATGCCTCATATCTGTTGCTGCCCACCATCAATGGTCTCTTCATCAGTTGGACATCAACAATGCCTTTCTCCATGGCAAGCTTGATGAAGAGGTCTATATAAAAGCTCCAGAAGGGCTGCCTAATCCTGATCATTTGGTTTGTAAGCTAGTCAAATCAATGTATGGCTTGAAGCAAGCTTCAAGACAATGGTTTGCTAGACTTAATGAAAAGTTGCATAAGTTGGGTTATACTCAATCCAAGAATGACAACTCTCTTTTCATTCAAAGAAATGATACTCACATCATCATTGTTGCAGTTTATGTAGATGACATAATTGTCACAGGCTCAAATGAAGCTACTATTGCCTCATTTAAACAACATCTACATCAAACTTTTAGTATTAAAGATCTTGGTTTACTGAATTTTTTCTTGGGAATAGAAATCAGTCATCTTCCCCATGGTGTTTTGATGACTCAGAAGAAGCTTACAAGGGAACTACTCCAACACTGTCCCTTGCATCTCTCTACCAGTGCCAAAACACCTCTTCCTAGCACATTGAAGCTTCATGTTGATGTTGGTGATCCCTGATCCAGTCCAAGCTTCAAACACCAGGCCTTATCTTACTTATGCGGTCCAAGCTCTTAGTCAGTTTATGCATCACCCTCTTCTGCCACATGTCAAGGCTTTAACTCGTGTTAATCTATGTTTCCCTCACTCAAGAGCAAGGCATTCTACTCAAAGCTAGTGCTCAATTAACTCTTCAAGCTTATTGAGACTCAGACTGGGCTTCTTGTCCTAGTACTAGAAGGTCTGTCAGTGGGTATGTGTTACTCCTTGGTCATTCTCCTGGAAATCCAAGAAACAATCCACCATCTCTAGGAGTTCAAGTGAAGCTGAATATCGTGCCATGGCAGCTACAGCTTCATAAACTACTTGGTTAGTCAGGCTCCTACAATAGCTTGTTGTTTTCAAGCTTCAACCTGTTGTGCTCAACTGTGACAATCTCAGTGCTATTCACATTGGAAAAAATCTTGTTTCCCATGAACGAACTAAGCACATAGAAATAGATTGTCATTTTACTAGGGAGAAGGTTCTTGATGGTCTCCTAGAACTAAGCATCATCTCTAGGAGTTGCATCATCTTCCTACTTCTGAGCAAATTGCAGACATTATGACTAAAGCTCTCCCATTTGCTCAGCATTCCAAGTTAATGTCCAAGCTAGGGATGTCTTCTGATCATTCCCTCCCTAGCTTGAAGGGGGGTGTTGGTGATCATGACGTTCATGATCACCTTGCTACACCTACTACACATGCTCCTGCTGACATTTCCAGCTCAGCATAAGCTTCTGTTTCTATTTCATTTCTCTTGTAACAGAATTCAGTTGGCATGTGTTAGTTACAAGTTAGTTGTAATACAGTTAGAAGACCCTCTTGTAATAATATGACACTATATAAGGTGCTCATTCATTCAATCACAAAATAAAAATCCTTTCTCTCTCTATATTTCTCTAATCTCTCTGATTGGATCTGAAAACTTCAACAATACATAAACAGTTAAAAGACTTACAGAAATAAATCAGTATTATTAGTTGTAACACCTTAACTATCAAGCTTTCTAATGCATAATCTGGACTATTATATCTTTAGTTATCTAATAGTAAAAAAAACTTATATGAATAACGCAAAAGTCAAAGTATTGCAACTAAAATAATGGACGAAGTATCTCATAAACTAATTGCCTAAATGACCCAAACTAAGCTAATCATTACAAATATAGTACTAAGTGGAAGCAACTGAATGCTAAGCATCATACGAATTCCATTTGTAATATTATGATGTTCATGTGTTCTCAAGGCTCAAGCAAAACCCATTGACATCAGTAGAAGTCATATATAGTAAAGCATTAAAGCTCAAAGGAAAAAATCCTCACCAAGTTCTAATATCAAACCGCCAAAGGTTTGGTAAGTACTTCCTCTGTTTTTTTAGCTGCAACAATTTCCATTTTAGGTGTTTATTTAGACGCAACATTTCCTTTCTTGGTAAAGATTTCGGGATAATTTGACCATTTTATCCTCACTTTACCTACCCCTACGTACAAAAGGCATAGACAATTGGGTAAAACTTTACTCAAACTCAATGCATTTGTTGCAACTAAAAAAACAGAGGTAGTATAAACTTTAATAAATTCCAACAAATTCGCATAAAATCTAATAAGCTTCAATAAGTTCAAATTAAGTCGGTTATGGAAAAATAAGGTGACGAGAACACACCCTAAATAACACAAAGCTGCTCGCAGCTAAACTAATATAAAAAAAACCATTAAAACAAACCAATTCACAAACTTGAGACTTACATGCCAAGAATCATGGTCAATAGTGAGCAACTTAGTCAAAGCAAAAGTACCAGCAGCAAGAAGAATAGTAGCATTAATAGCTCTATCAACCACTTTATCCAAATCATGACCTTCTCCACCATTTCCGGGTCCATTATCACCACCACCACTACCACCAACCCGACCCGGAACACCCTCCAACGACAACTGCCCGTCAAACCCACCAACCACCGCACCATTTGTCACATCTAATTCCGGTGAATTCGCCGGGAAAATGTCGACATCTTTTCCGGCTACGGCGGAGGAGACGGCGCAGGTGCGGCGGAAGGTGGTGGTGAGAGTTATTTTGGTGGGTGGTTTGTGGGTTTTTGTGGGTTTTGTGAGAGGAGGAAGAGATTGCGGAGAAATTGGGCGTAAGGAAGCCATTGATGGAGAGAGAGAGAGAGAAAACAGAGGATTGGACCAATCGACGTGTTTTCTTTCTCCAAATCAGGAAATTTGAGGATGAGAGATTGTTTAAGGTTTTATAATTGTACTTCTGGGAAGTTCTTTTGTCTTGTTTTGGGATTTTCTTTCTCTATTTTAACGGGAAGGATGCAAATTTTGGTATCCACCAGAGAATTGTGATCTAGATCTTCACATAGCCACATAGGGTGTTTTGAATTCCAACGAAATTATTGGTGGGTCTCTAGATCGAATCCGTTTTGAAAACGACTTGAACTTATTGTGATCCATAATTGACCCGTATTTTAAAGAGGTTATAGATTAATAACCTATAATACATTTGAATTCAACCACATATTGACCGATAACTAATTTGACGTGATTACTCTATGATCTAACCCGGTATTTACCTAACTCAAACTTAACCTGAATCCAAAAGTCACCTACCACAAATCAATTATATTCCAGAATTCACATAATCTGAAAAATTGAACAAACCAAGCGCGTCTTGAACCGAAAAGGATAAGCAACGGGACTTGACCATATTCATATTATAGACCCACAAGATTAATGTGAACCATATTCATATTATAGACCCACAAGATTAATGTGAATTGGAATTATGGATCAACTAGAATATTCATAGCTGAAACACTCATAACATCGACGTACAAATGATCACATTTCAACATCTCTTGGCCTACTCAATAGCCTATGATAAAAGAACTAACAACCAAGATTGTTTTTTTGCTATTTGTGCTTTGGCATAAGAAAATCACCAACACGAAGTTTGGAAATGTCCTTCACTAAGATATTCAACATATTACAATTCCAATATGTATTACCGACGGATATTTGAGTACTAATTTTACCTGCGGATAAACAGAAGGAAACCTCCTCACCGCATTGCGTTGTCAACAAATGCAAGACTTTATCAATCTAAATAATCTCATTGACATTCCATCAGTAGATCATGCCTTCTCTTTGAAAAAAATCATATGGAAACACCTTGATTTAAGAACACTTTGATCGTTACTTAGTCTATACAGATTAGATATCATCTTATCCAGATAGTGTTTTGGCATATAAACATGATTTCTCATGCTTTGACCATGCTCCAATTTGCTTATACACGTAACCCAATTGCGAACTTTATTTGTTCTCTCTTTAATTGTAAAACTTGTTGACTACATATAATGTACTTATTTTGTTGTGACCAAAGAAATAGCTCGAAGTTGCGATATCATGGATCCCTTTTTATAGAAAAAGTTAAAATCGAGCGGAAATAATGAAATGCCAATAAATACATCAATATCTAGTCATTTCAGCAAACAACTTCAATTGACTCATTAAACAAAAGAGATTTTTTTTTGTCTTTGCGCCAAAATATTTGGAGACAATATTAACCCGAGGGAATCGTAACTGTCGGTTATTTATGAACTTAAACAAAAATAGAAAACGTTAAACCCAGTTAAGCTAAATTCCACTTTATGTAACGCAAGTCCTAGAATTGTTGTTAGACAATTTTATCCTAACTTCTTTTTTTGTTAGCTATAGACAATTTTATCTTAAGGCTTTAATTTTGGACTACCAACTAGTACTTGATTATTTGTTTTATTATGTTATCTTATGATTTATGTGGACATTAAAGAGGCAGATATGCATAAAAACTTTCTGCAGGCCACCAAGATTCACCTAACTAGCTGAGTTGCCTTAGATGCGGACTTGGTTGATTGTGCAGCGATTTTGGACTTTTGAGTTCTGAGTCACATACATATTCCCGAAAATTCTAGGTCATACTATTATTTTCTGTTGATGGGAATAGGTTGGTGGTATCCTTGCTTTCACTCTGTATACAGCCTACAATTTCATTTTTGATGTTTTTAATAAGGGCATGAGATATACTCCCCCGGTTTTTTAATATAACATTGAACTTTTCACAATTGATGAGGCACAACTTTAATCGATAATATTTCTAATTGTATAAAGGTAAAAATTATGAAAAATATATATTTGGAAAGTGTATATTGTGACGAATCAAACAAAATCCCACATGACTATATTTTTTCTTATATGTATAAATAACAATTAATGGTCAAAGTGTATTGGATGAATAATGCCCAAAGTCAACATGTTATATCTAAAAAACGGAGGGAGTACGATTTACGAAGCATATGTATGGTTAGAAATTACACAATGTCGTATATGAGTCAATGAGGTTGAGGTGGTGGAGTAACGACATCACTTCCCACCTCGTATCCTTGAAGTCTAGGGATCATACTTCATGGGACTCATTTGAGGATTTTCCCTCATTCCTCCTCAAGTGAGCCTCTTTCATTTTAGCTTTAAAAAAAATATTTGAGTCAATATCAGTCCTTTTACCAATTAAGGGTCTATTCGATTTAGTGGAATACATTTTCCATGAATAATTTTCCGTTCGGAAAAGCATGCAAACAGATATTAATTTTCTTTTTGTTTGGTTTGATGGGAAATTGTTAGGTAAAAAAAGGAAAAATGGAGATGTTGGAAATGAGAGTCCGGAGAAAAATGGTTTTCCTTCTAATTTTAGATACCATGTTAAGAGAGTCTACTTCACAAGACAAAAGAGGTTTCATCTTAAAACCATATGACATTAAGGAGATTAGCCCCTTCGCATTATAAAGTGAACTCATCTCTCTTCTTTTATTAATGTGGGACACTCACATGTGTTTTGCACTATATATTATAGCTTCAATAAATAATATCCTAACATCTATCAAAGGATCACATATAAAATAAATAAATGAAACATGTGTAATATACTTAGGAATTACCAACCTTTGTAAGGTGAATTATATTCTCTTGCTTTAGTGATCAAAGAGTCTCAATTATTAGTCCTCTACGTAGTCCACAATTTAAGCACCAAACTAGATCCCACGTATGCTAGAACGGAATAGGAAGATCAAATCGATCTCTTGCTTTGTTGGAATAGGCGCCGGATTTTTAATCTCTTTCCTTTTGTGTCATACACTGATTAACTTAATCTCCTTAAACCATAACACTATAACCTTTTATAGTAGGAGAGTTTAAGTACAATACTACCTAAACCTAGTTTTTCTCTCTAGCCGCCTCCCTTTTTCCCCTTTTCCCTTCATCAGTAAGGGGCTGCCATGGATGACCTCATCCATGGTAAGCCCCTTTTCCTCTCTTGTTTTCACTTTCTAGTTTGTCCTTTTGTTTTGTTGAATAAGTTAGTCTCTCTTTATGAGAGTTACTTGTACCCTAATATGGGAAGACTAGTCTTCTCTGTTGTGGAGGTCTCCTTCTCTCTTATGGGAGTTGTGAGTCTAGTTTTTTTATTTGTAGGTATGGGAAATTGTTCTCATTGGTTGAAGTCCAAAACTATCAACATGAAGGTATTGGAAGCTCGCATGCGGTCAATATGGATATATCAAGAAGGTTATTCTCCAAACTATGTCAAAATGATAGACGGTTCCATTAATAGTTGCTTGAGACAACAAATACAAGGGACTTGCGCCACAATATTCGATCTGGTTCATTGTAGTTTCATCGAAGACGAAGTTGATCTGATCTTGTTTGATTGTATCCTGTTTTTCAATTAATGAAATTTCTCTTTCAAAAAACGAGAGTTTAAGTACAAAAGATCTCCCTATATTGTATAATTCCATAGAGTCACATATAACCTAAAACGTGAGTAACTCTCATGTACACCTTGCAACAATAACATTACATAATAAACATTCATCATAAGCACCCTATTTCTAATCTAGGGTGAACCAAGTTTAGGAAATAAACTTTTGAAGTCGCTTTTAATACACATCACGATTTAAAAAAAATCTGCAATGGATCGAGTTTCACATAGATCAATGGCATCCATCAAGACACTTTAAGCAATAATCAGCACAAGTGTGCCACTTACGGCCCGTTTGGTAGTTGGTTATAAATGGTAGTAATGAGAATAAATGAAAATTTGTGAAGAAAATCATTGTTCATTAATTCCCATGGCAATGCTAATTTATCCCCTAAAGTGACTATATATCTTCTTAAATTTTCATTCCCATCCAATATTATGTTGTAGGTGGTAATGAAAATTGCTTCCCCTTGGCGAAAAAACACAAGTTTAGGGGTGAGTTGCTTCCCATGGAGGAAAAAAAAACACAAACTTAGGAGTTGAAATTACCTCCCCATGGAGATTCTAAGGGTCCTTAATTTGTAATATTATACTTAAAATTCATTCCCATTACCACCATTTATTAACGACTACCAAATAAGCTATTAGTATACGGTCATACAACCCATACTTGGCAACTTCTTTTCTTGTTCCTTCTCCCTCAAACATCGAACCACATACCATAACAACTCTTAGGGGAGTGATAAACCACTAAGGGATATGGATTGCCAATCCACTATCCGGGTTATAAGTGTAATTACTTAGTGAGGAGTGTGTTAGGAGAAATAAGGACAATAGTACTGAAAAAACATAAAGCATAAAGCAAGTGCCCTCTCTCCAATGTGTGAAAGCGACAAGCTTCATAGTTTTTTTACTCTTCCTAATTTCTCACTCCTGTCTAAATTTTTTTTACTCCTACTTTTATTGTTTCACTCCCACCTATTTTCGCTCCGCCAGAGGAAATTTAATGTGAAGCGGAAATTTTGAGGGAGGAAATCGGTTTTTCTCACTCGATTTTTTTTGGCAAAATTCAGTCTCACTTAATATCTCACCTCCACAGGAGTAAATTCAATGTCTTGATTTAATAAAATAATTGCGAAAAAGAAATGGCAAATTCGAACATTAATTGCTGTGTTACCCATAATGTCTAATTTGATAAAATATATGAGGCAAAATATAGGTAAATTCCAACATTTATTCTGTTAACTTGACTATATTTATTAGATGTTGACTTTTGATATGTTTTGTTGATTAATGTTGTATGCCCAAAGGTTTCATTTCATGCGTCTGGTAATTTTCACCCGAAAGTTGGTTGTATTCCATTGGTAATTATGGCCCACTCTTTCATGGATGAAAGTAAGTTTAACTAAATACAAGTACATTTCGAAAAGTAATTGATGACACCAAATATGAAAAATAAATCATAAAATAAGAAGTTAATATTTAATTACTTGAAGTAATAAAACTCTTACATTAATATTACATTAATTTGAAAAGGTGATGTAGTACATGAAATGTAGAACTTGAACTATTAAGGGCATGTTCTCTTCGGCATAAAACAACTGAATTGAACTGAACTGAACTAAACTGAATTATAACTAATTAATAGTAATGATTATCATCTAGGAACTGAACTGAACTGAACTGAAAACAAGTTGGGGAGAAAGGCCCTAAGTTAAGGGTTGAAATTTTACTAATAATTTGGTTCGTCAACTATAATCATGCGGACGTTGTTGCTTTCAGAGGCCGTTTCGTTGCAGAGAATACGGGAGGAATCAATAGTAGCTAGAAGCTCATTAGAATTATCAACATGTTTAACCATAAAGTTGTCCATGGATAAGTACTCCCTCGATCCTTGCAATTTGGATTTGACTGCTTCAACTTATTGGTTAAGACGTCTGGCTGGGAAAACATTGTTTCTATGTATGTAAATAGATGAACCGAAAACACCTCCCATGTTTGGTGGTAATTGACACATAACAACCAATTGCATGCAGATTTGTGTCTTACCTGATCCACTTTCACCAAATATTTAAGATAGCATACCTGCTGAGAACAACTATTTATTGATGACAAACCGCTGTTTGTGTCAAGCAACACATGTTACTGTCTAATAAAACACTATCTACATACTACTTTCGTGCAATTGTAACACGTCTTTGTAAAAAAAAAAAACGCGTTACTATAGTAAAACATCATGTACATACTATTATTACTACTTTGATGCAATTATAATATTGTTGATTGCACCACTATTTAACGCAGATAAACCGCTGTTTGTGTTAATGAAAATGTGTTACTTTAGTAAAACACCATGTACGACCGAAGATAAACCAGTATTTGTGTCAATAAAAACACCATGTACATACTATTATTAACAACGTTCTTGCAATTACAAAAATGCAACTGTAATACTTAAACGTGGCCGACCATCACATTATAATTTGTTAACACAAAGATGGGGGTAAAGTAAAGTGGAGAGGATCGTAGGGAAGGGGTTGGTAGAATTCGTTCGTAGTAAAATCCTATAGTTCAGTAAAATAAAGATAATAATGCTACAATATGGTTGCATGTTAAAAATTAACACATATTACAAATGACTTATTTCATTAGCAAATGTTGATCGTAGGATCGCAACATCCGGGTTGTGAATTTTACAACAATGATGACCTGTACAATATAGTTTTTATTCACTATCATATAAAAATGACCCAAATTCATTGTCGTCTGAGTTATGGTGTACATAAAAACCACAGTTTGAAGGTACATTTTGTAAGCCCCGACTTTTTAATCTCGTTTTATTAATTACTAATTATGCTTATTAGCTTAATTGCGTCCTAAATTTTTTTGAAATAATTATGGTTAAATTATTTTCTAAAATAAATACATTTTGGGTTTTATGTGTAATTAATTGAGTTGTATCAGGCCAAAATGAGAAATACAATTAGTCGAGTTGTATTTATCCGTTAGGAAGTCGAAGTCGGTTTGCCATTTCTTTTGGCTTGTCGGTTTATTTGGGTGAAATAAGACCCTAAATCTCCTTTCTCTCTCATGATTTCCCTCACCAAAAAGAAACCAAACCCCCTTCTTTTTCTCTCTCATCATTTCTCACCCAAAGAAACCCCAAAACTCCTTCTAAAACTCCTTCTTTCTCCTTCCCTGTGGAGACCCAAACCCCAACCCCATCAAACCCTCACCTCTTCACATCTCTCTCTCTTCTCCTCTGCTGCTGCGTTACGATCCTAGCCGGCGACCCTACGAAGCACCGCAGCCCATCACATCCCCGTCGCCGCTCTCTCTCTCTCTCCTTTGTATTTTCCCCTCTTCTTCGGGTGCTCTACTATTGCTCTTTGTTCGCTACTGTAGCTCACCAGACTCGTGCTGCGAAACCACTTTCATTCTGCTGCCAACTTTGTCGGTGCTACCCCGCCGCTGCCGGAGCTCCGTCTCCCTCCCCTGTGTTCGTCCCTGCTCAACAGAGCAGAGGTATATTGAAACCTCTTCCTCTTATACTGTCTCTGATTTCTAATCTGTAAGCTAAGCCCAAAAATTGAAGTTACGTTTCTTAAAGATACAAATTGAGCCTAATCTGATTGAGTATTTCACTAAACCATCTTAGTTTAAGTTGATTATTAATCCTAATTATTGGACTTGAATCAGATTTACTTAGTTGAACTATTTAATGGATTAGATGGGTTATGTTGGTAAAGGTTAAATAAATTCAAGAAGTTTAAAATGATATGCTATTGGATTTTCAAAGGAAATTATGTAAGGGTAAGCTTTAACATCGTATAGATAGCCATATGGGTTCTCAAAGTTGTAGATCCTTATGAGAAGCTTATAATTATGTATGGATCATTGGCTTAGTTCGGCAAGTAAACTAATATGTTTGATTCCTAAGGGAATGTTAATAAACTAATGGAAAGGTTACTTAAAGGAAATTCAACATGGTCTGTTATGTGACATTTTTGGGATAGTGGCTAATTAGTGCTATTGTTGGTGAGGTGATTTTATGGAAAAGTAATTATGGAGTTCAAGCTCGCAACTTCAGATGATGAATATTATGGGTTCCTTGGAGGCTAACTCCCGAAAGAAATGGATTAAAGAAATGGATGATTAGCGTTGAGGTAATGTTCATGTCCAGCAAATATATGTATGCCCGTATGTGTTATATGTGATGTTTTACATGTACTCAAATGCGTGAATACAATTATATGATGTTGATTATGATGATATGATTATGTGTTATAATCTGTTATGTGGCATGATAAGATACGTTATGATGTGACGATGCCTATGTATGTTATGAAATGTCCTGTTATGACTCTATTTACGATGTATGGATGATTCCGAATTAAGAATATATGATGTCTGATAAGTTATGATAATAAAAGTGGATGGTTCTGCTGGTTTGGAGTCATGAACTGATCCGGTAAATAGGCGAGTCACAGGTGGAGGAATTCTGTTACGATGTACGATACGGACCAAAATGGTCACATGTTAATGTTACGAATTACGAAAGTTATGCTATGTCCAAAACCTGTACTTGCCAATGAACTAAAGTCACGTAAATGGTCCTTGCCAGCAGACTATTCAAGGCTAATGATAATGTTCTCTGTTAATGATTACTAAAGTGTTATTATATATGCTTATATGTGAAAATGTTTACGAACTAAAACCGTTTTTACGGGCTGGAGTGAAGTTACTGAGTTTTCAACTCATTTTAGTTTATTTCCTGTGTTTCCCCTTTTCAAGGTGCTATGAAATCATTCAGGTAGTATGAAGATGGCGAAGGACCAGTTATGTCAAGGATGCTCCGGAAAAGTTGAGTTGAAGTAACTCTGTATATTTGGGATATTTAGAATACTCTGTATTTATGGGTAATAGTTATAGCTTAAAGACGATCATTTGTATGTTTAATAGGCCATTTTAGGCTATCTATATTATTAGTGGGCCCTAAACCACAAGCTTAAGGCATGTTTCCGCTGACGATTAAGGTTATGTGTTTCCGGGGCGTTACAGAGTGGTATCAGAGCCGAAACCTAGCCGGAAGTCCGGAGTCTTAGACTTTGCATCGCCTAGGTATGATCCTTTGGGAAATTAGACGATAAGGAAATTGAGGTTCATTTTGATGATTAATTGGGTTAATAGAGTTTAAGATATGAGAAATACGATTATAGAAGCCCTTTTGGAGTTTAAGTGGTTATACCTGGACCTAGTTGGTCTTAAGTTATATGAGTTATATGACTGTTATGATTTACATGATGTTATGTGGTCTTAATAGTATTTCCATGAATTTTGTTCTTTATGATATTTTTTTCAAAGCAAAATGTTTTTCGCAATGGGATCTCACTGAATGGTCAAGTTAAGATCCAATGCCACCAAGTTTGCTCCTTTTGTTTTCTTTGCTCCTCGATTTCGCGAGTCGAGTAGAAGTAGAGATACAAAAGATGATTGCGGAATGGAGGCTAGATGCTTAAATGAAAGATTATGAAGGTGAGAACTCTAGTTTTAGAAAATGGTATATCCTGCTAAGTCAAGTTTCGAGGACGAAACTTTTTCTAAGGGGGTGAGGATGTAATACCCCGACTTTTTAATCTCGTTTTATTAATTACTAATTATGCTTATTAGCTTAATTGCGTCCTAAATTTTTTTGAAATAATTATGGTTAAATTATTTTCTAAAATAAATACATTTTGGGTTTTATGTGTAATTAATTGAGTTGTATCTGGCCAAAATGAGAAATACAATTAGTCGAGTTGTATTTATCCGTTAGGAAGTCGAAGTCGGTTTGCCATTTCTTTTGCTTGTCGGTTTATTTGGGTGAAATAAGACCCTAAATCTCCTTTCTCTCTCATGATTTCCCTCACCAAAAAGAAACCAAACCCCCTTCTTTTTCTCTCTTATCATTTCTCACCCAAAGAAACCCCAAAACTCCTTCTAAAACTCCTTCTTTCTCCTTCCCTGTGGAGACCCAAACCCCAACCCCATCAAACCCTCACCTCTTCACATCTCTCTCTCTTCTCCTCTGCTGTTGCGTTACGATCCTCGCCGGCGACCCTACGAAGCACCGCAGCCCATCACATCCCCGTCGCTGCTCTCTCTCTCTCCCCTTTGTATTTTCCCCTCTTCTTCGGGTGCTCTACTGCTGCTCTTTGTTCGCTACTGTAGCTCACCAGACTCGTGCTGCGAAACCACTTTCATCCTGCTGCCAACTTCGTCGGTGCTACCCCGCCGCTGCCGGAGCTCCGTCTCCCTCCCCTGTGTTCGTCCCTGCTCAACAGAGCAGAGGTATATTGAAACCTCTTCCTCTTATACTGTCTCTGATTTCTAATCTGTAAGCTAAGCCCAAAAATTGAAGTTACGTTTCTTAAAGATACAAATTGAGCCTAATCTGATTGAGTATTTCACTAAACCATCTTAGTTTAAGTTGATTATTAATCCTAATTATTGGACTTGAATCAGATTTACTTAGTTGAACTATTTAATGGATTAGATGGGTTATGTTGGTAAAGGTTAAAGAAATTCAAGAAGTTTAAAATGATATGCTATTGGATTTTCAAAGGAAATTATGTAAGGGTAAGCTTTAACATCGTATAGATAGCCATATGGGTTCTCAAAGTTGTAGATCCTTATGAGAAGCTTATAATTATGTATGGATCATTGGCTTATTTCGGCAAGTAAACTAATATGTTTGATTCCTAAGGGAATGTTAATAAACTAATGGAAAGGTTACTTAAAGGAAATTCAACATGGTCTGTTATGTGACATTTTTGGGATAGTGGCTAATTAGTGCTATTGTTGGTGAGGTGATTTTATGGAAAAGTAATTATGGAGTTCAAGCTCGCAACTTCAGATGATGAATATTATGGGTTCCTTGGAGGCTAACTCCTAAAAGAAATGGATTAAAGAAATGGATGATTAGCGTTGAGGTAATGTTCATGTCCAGCAAATATATGTATGCCCGTATGTGTTATATGTGATGTTTTACATGTACTCAAATGCGTGAATACAATTATATGATGTTGATTATGATGATATGATTATGTGTTATAATCTGTTATGTGGCATGATAAGATACGTTATAATGTGACGATGCCTATGTATGTTATGAAATGTCCTGTTATGACTCTATTTACGATGTATGGATGATTCCGAATTAAGAATATATGATGTCTGATAAGTTATGATAATAAAAGTGGATGGTTCTGCTGGTTTGGAGTCATGAACTGATCCGGTAAATGGGCGAGTCACAGGTGGAGGAATTCTGTTACGATGTACGATACGGACCAAAATGGTCACATGTTAATGTTACGAATTACGAAAGTTATGCTATGTCCAAAACCTGTACTTGCCAATGAACTAAAGTCACGTAAATGGTCCTTGCCAGCAGACTATTCAAGGCTAATGATAATGTTCTCTGTTAATGATTACTAAAGTGTTATTATATATGCTTATATGTGAAAATGTTTTCGAACTAAAACCGTTTTTACGGGCTGGAGTGAAGTTACTGAGTTTTCAACTCATTTTAGTTTATTTCCTGTGTTTCCCTTTTTCCAGGTTCTATGAAATCATCCAGGTAGTATAAAGATGGCGAAGGACCAGTTATGTCAAGGATGCTCCGGAAAAGTTGAGTTGAAGTAACTCTGTATATTTGGGATATTTAGAATACTCTGTATTTATGGGTAATAGTTATAGCTTAAAGACGATCATTTGTATGTTTAATAGGCCATTTTAGGCTATCTATATTATTAGTGGGCCCTAACCCACAAGCTTAAGGCATGTTTCCGCTGATGATTAAGGTTATGTGTTTCCGGGGCGTTACAGAGTGGTATCAGAGCCGAAACCTAGCCGGAAGTGCGGAGTCTTAGACTTTGCATCGCCTAGGTATGATCCTTTGGGAAATTAGACGATAAGGAAATTGAGGTTCATTTTGATGATTAATTGGGTTAATAGAGTTTAAGATATGAGAAATACGATTATAGAAGCCCTTTTGGAGTTTAAGTGGTTATACCTGGACCTAGTTGGTCTTAAGTTATATGAGTTATATGACTGTTATGATTTACATGATGTTATGTGGTCTTAATAGTATTTCCATGAATTTTGTTCTTTATGATATTTTTTTTCAAAGCAAAATGTTTTTCGCAATGGGATCTCACTGAATGGTCAAGTTAAGATCCAATGCCACCAAGTTTGCTCCTTTTGTTTTCTTTGCTCCTCGATTTCGCGAGTCGAGTAGAAGTAGAGATACAAAAGATGATTGCGGAATGGAGGCTAGATGCTTAAATGAAAGATTATGAAGGTGAGAACTCTAGTTTTAGAAAATGGTATATCCTGCTAAGTCAAGTTTCGAGGACGAAACTTTTTCTAAGGGGGTGAGGATGTAATACCCCGACTTTTTAATCTCGTTTTATTAATTACTAATTATGCTTATTAGCTTAATTGCGTCCTAAATTTTTTTGAAATAATTATGGTTAAATTATTTTCTAAAATAAATACATTTTGGGTTTTATGTGTAATTAATTGAGTTGTATCTGGCCAAAATGAGAAATACAATTAGTCGAGTTGTATTTATCCGTTAGGAAGTCGAAGTCGGTTTGCCATTTCTTTTGCTTGTCGGTTTATTTGGGTGAAATAAGACCCTAAATCTCCTTTCTCTCTCATGATTTCCCTCACCAAAAAGAAACCAAACCCCCTTCTTTTTCTCTCTCATCATTTCTCACCCAAAGAAACCCCAAAACTCCTTCTAAAACTCCTTCTTTCTCCTTCCCTGTGGAGACTCAAACCCCAACCCCATCAAACCCTCACCTCTTCACATCTCTCTCTCTTCTCCTCTGCTGCTGCGTTACGATCCTCGCCGGCGACCCTACGAAGCACCGCAGCCCATCACATCCCCGTCGCCGCTCTCTCTCTCTCCTTTGTATTTTCCCCTCTTCTTCGGGTGCTCTACTGCTGCTCTTTCTCGTGCGGTGAAACCACTTTCATCCTGCTGCCAACTTCGTCGGTGCTACCCCGCCGCTGCCGGAGCTCCGTCTCCCTCCCCTGTGTTCTTCCTCGCTCAACAGAGCAGAGGTATATTGAAACCTCTTCCTCTTATACTGTCTCTGATTTCTAATCTGTAAGCTAAGCCCAAAAATTGAAGTTACGTTTCTTAAAGATTCAAATTGAGCCTAATCTGATTGAGTATTTCACTAAACCATCTTAGTTTAAGTTGATTATTAATCCTAATTATTGGACTTGAATCAGATTTACTTAGTTGAACTATTTAATGGATTAGATGGGTTATGTTGGTAAAGGTTAAGTAAATTCAAGAAGTTTAAAATGATATGCTATTGGATTTTCAAAGGAAATTATGTAAGGGTAAGCTTTAACATCGTATAGATAGCCATATGGGTTCTCAAAGTTGTAGATCCTTATGAGAAGCTTATAATTATGTATGGATCATTGGCTTATTTCGGCATGTAAACTAATATGTTTGATTCCTAAGGGAATGTTAATAAACTAATGGAAAGGTTACTTAAAGGAAATTCAACATGGTCTGTTATGTGACATTTTTGGGATAGTGGCTAATTAGTGCTATTGTTGGTGAGGTGATTTTATGGAAAAGTAATTATGGAGTTCAAGCTCGCAACTTCAGATGATGAATATTACGGGTTCCTTGGAGGCTAACTCCCGAAAGAAATGGATTAAAGAAATGGATGATTAGCGTTGAGGTAATGTTCATGTCCAACAAATATATGTATGCCCGTATGTGTTATATGTGATGTTTTACATGTACTCAAATGCGTGAATACAATTATATGATGTTGATTATGATGATATGATTATGTGTTATAATCTGTTATGTGGCATGATAAGATACGTTATGGTGTGACGATGCCTATGTATGTTATGAAATGTCCTGTTATGACTCTATTTACGATGTATGGATGATTCCGAATTAAGAATATATGATGTCTGATAAGTTATGATAATAAAAGTGGATGGTTCTGCTGGTTTGGAGTCATGAACTGATCCGGTAAATGAGCGAGTCACAGGTGGAGGAATTCTGTTACGATGTACGATACGGACCAAAATGGTCACATGTTAATGTTACGAATTACGAAAGTTATGCTATGTCCAAAACCTGTACTTGCCAATGAACTAAACTCTCGTAAATGGTCCTTGCCAGCAGACTATTCAAGGCTAATGATAATGTTCTCTGTTAATGATTAATAAAGTGTTATTATATATGCTTATATGTGAAAATGTTTACGAACTAAAACCGTTTTTACGGGCTGGAGTGAAGTTACTGAGTTTTCAACTCATTTTAGTTTATTTCCTGTGTTTCCCCTTTTCCCGGTTCTATGAAATCATTCAGGTAGTATGAAGATGGCGAAGGACCAGTTATGTCAAGGATGCTCCGGAAAAGTTGAGTTGAAGTAACTCTGTATATTTGGGATATTTAGAATACTCTGTATTTATGGGTAATAATTATAGCTTAAAGACGATCATTTGTATGTTTAATAGGCCATTTTAGGCTATCTATATTATTAGTGGGCCCTAACCCACAAGCTTAAGGCATGTTTCCGCTGACGATTAAGGTTATGTGTTTCCGGGGCGTTACACATTTAATGTAATAGTTAACGTTCTGAGTGGGTCTAAATTTTTTGAAAGTATAGAGAGCTCCTCAAGATTTCGAGAGTGTGTAGAGCGCGCAATCTATGAATATCATGGCATTAATTTAATTTTTTCTTGAAAAATGGAGTAATATCTAAATACGAGTTTTGGATAAGGGAATATAAGATTTTTGATTTTTATTATACAGCCTAAATTTTTATACAATGTAAATTGATTACTTTTGCTACATAGTTCGGAATATTATATTTTTATACCATTAAAGAATGCTCAAAATATGTTTAGATGATCCAATGACAATATGTGCAGGATTCCACTATTATAATTAAATTAATTAAAAATAAAGATTCCACACCGCCCCTTTGAGTTAATCTATGTCTGGTAACCAATAAGATAAAAGCTTGAGGAGTAAAAGAGTAAAAGCAACTATTCAATAGTGAACACATTTATTACGTCTTAAAATCAATGAAGAATTTAAGTCATAAAATTAAACTATGTGTAAAAAGATTCAAAATAGGAACAATATATTGAAATTTTCCAATAAAAAAATACTACAACAACAAAAGAAACTGGAGTAATGTATTCTTTATTATTTATTTAAATATATATAAAAATAGTTATAAGAATAACATACTATATATAATTAATAATTAATCTGACATTTGAGCATTAGGTGTAGTGTATGGGGTTAAGCAAAATCTAGTTAATCTAATACTCCCTCTGTTTCTTTTTAATCTATCAGTTTCCTTTTTAGTCTGTTTCTTTTTAATCTACACACTGTTGTTTTTTTCATTTTTGGTAACATGTCACATCTACTTTCTCCTTTTTTTCCGCCCATGTCATCCACTTTCTAATATTTTAATCCACTTTTTAGTAACTCTCTCTCTCCACCTTTTCAGTTTATCTCTCATACTTTTGTACTTCCTCCTTAGTTCTCCCCCAAAGTAAATTGAGTAAATTAAAAAAAAACGGAGGGAATATTTAGTACTACATGGCAAGTGGCAATGTTAGTTGAATATATTGAAACCTCTGTTTTTGTCTCATAGAGTGTTGTTCTTGTTATAAAATATCATATGTGATGAATACATATATTTCTATTTAATAGACTATTTGACTTCCCAGTTCCTACTAATATCATTTGGCAAATAGTATCTAGCAAACTAGTTTGTATCGCAATATAAATTACCCAAAATTAATCCCCCCAATACCAGTTGACCATACCACCACGATGCAACCACACCTTTTTTTTTATTTCTTCTTTCATTGAAAGCTTGAAGTTTTGGGACGCTGGTACAGGTGTCGGGGGTGCTGCCTGGGTTGCCCTGGATGACCAGGGTGGTATTCGAGATCAGTTTGGTACAAGTTTTCATGCATCTTCAGTTCTGGCTACCGAAGCCACTGCATGCCTTCAAGCCTTAACATGGACTCAACGTATGCAATTCACAGGTGTCAATATACACACGGATTCAGCGCTTCTCGTCCAACATCTACATCAGCACCGTGCTACGCCAATTTCTGTACGTCACACTTTTGCTGCGATCCGTGCAATAGCAGCTACCTTAGAAAGATGTACTATTACCAAGGTTCACAGGGAACATGTTCAACATGCGCATCACCTAGCCACTGCAAGTAGACAGGCTCGGTATTATGGGTTAATCTTTTAATTTGTTGTACTTTTTCGCGATGTCAAAAAAAAAAAAAAAAAAAAAAAAAAAAAAAAAAAGAAAGCTTGAAGTTGTCCTCCATAAGACCATAACTCAATTTCTATAATGCAATACAAATTATTACTCGCCCCAAATTTTCATCCAACTTAAACAATTTCATTACTTCAGAGTTCAGTCTACCCATTCTCCTTCGCCTGCTTTGTTAGATGTGTGATCAAACAAGGGAACCGGATATACCACTCCAAGGCACGAAAACTACGCTTTCCTATTAATTTAATTTCGCCCCTCTAGGATCACCGGGTTAACACGAAATAACTAATGAGATACAATGGAGAAAACAATTCACAAGATGATCTTCTATGTGAATCAACAAGAACTTTGAGTTTGTAGTTTGTGAAGAACACTAGAGAGAAAATAGCAAAGTTTCTCTCAAGCAAAGCAAGTCTTTTGGAATCTCAAAACTGATTTTTTTTCCCTCTACCCATAAGAATGACCAAGGTCATATATTCATATTCCCTCATAGATTAGAGTTGTTACACCCTTTAATCCCCTGATTAAGAATCCTTAATCGTTATTAAAAGGATAACGTAAACAACACAACGGTTATAAACCGTCCACGCAAAATTTCACTCCCCAAGTCATAATACACGTCGTGACCCGCAATACAGATCGCGAGTCTCAAAAGTGCGCTGGTCGCGACCCGCGACAGGTGTCGCGACCCGCGACGGATGTCGCGACCAGTGACGCCCTTCCTGTTTCTCTTGATTGTTTCACGTGATATTGCGCATTCTAATCTTATCATACTAGACCTCCTCGTCTTCTAGTATAGAACCATATGAGCTAATAAAACCCATTACACTATAAATGTTCCAACATTCCTCCTCCCATTTATAGGGTAATGTTGAAAAGTTTTTCAACTTGCTATAAATCACAAACAAAACATGCTCATGCATCATGGAAATATCTTACGATTGAATATCCACTTAGTAAAAGTAACTTTACAATAATTTCGATCATAATGATAGACAAAGCTTTGAATCATATAACCACCACAAATCATTGAAGATACTAATACACATAAGCATAAACTTAGTTCTTAACCTCTGACACCTATGACGCCTTGGTGTCCATATCCATTCATAAGCATTCCAAGTCAAGCCTTAGACTTGGTGAAGCGGCCAAACCTCTAGCTTATATAGGTAATTTTTACGCACATGCTCCTACAATTGAGCACTTATCAAAGACTTATTAAGAAACTTAATTCAACCTCTTTTCATTGTAGTATCAAGCACTAACCTCGGGATGTAAATAACACAAGTGCTTCCAACATTTAAGAAAAAAACTATCCTCATTGAATTTGAGATCTAACGTTGTATTAAACGTCAAATTGAGTTTTCCTCAGCTAAATGTTGATCAATAGGCTTAAGACCCATCCCTTTGTTCATTTTGTTCACTAGTTCCCTTGACAACGGTTTAGTAAACGTATCTGCCAAGTTCAAACTAGACCGAACAAAATTAATAGTTATACAACTATTCCTTATCATTTCACGCACATAGCTATGTCTAACTCCAATTTGCCTTGACTTGCCATTGTAGACTTCACTATAAGCTTTAGCTATGGTTGATGCACTATCACAATGAATAGCAAGAGGTGACATAGGTTTGACCCACAAGTCAACCTCACTCAACACGTTCCTTAGCCATTCCGCTTCTTGGCAACAAGAAGCCAATGCAATGAATTCCAATGCCATAGTTGAATCCGTTATACATGTTTGCTTCTTGGATGCCCATGAGATAGCACCTCCTCAAGAAGAAACACCCATCCACTTGTGGATGAATAATCTTCCTTATTGGAAATCCAACTAGCATCCGAGTAACCTTCTAGAATAGAAGGTTTTCCTTTGTAAGTTATGACATAATCCAAGGTTTTATTCAAATACCTTAGCACTCTTCTCAATGCTTGCCAATGCAACATACTAGGATTACTAGTATACCTACTGAGTTTACCAATAGCAAAAGCTATATCCGGCCGAGTGCTAGTCATAGCATACATCAAGCTTCCAATTAAGCTTGCATACTCCAATTGTGAAATAGGAGTACCACTACTCGGAACCAAGTGAACATTAGGATCCATCGGAGTAGCAAAATGAGTCGAGTTCGATTCATTAAACCTCTTGATCACTTTCTCAATGTAATGAGATTGTGATAAAGAAATTGACCCTTTACCTCTCATTATTCTAATACCTAGAATAACATCCGCTTCACCCAAATCTTTCATGGAGAAGCTAGAAGAGAGAAAGACTTTGGTCTTTTCCACTTGTTCCAAATCAGTCCCAAAGATAAGCATATCATCAACATATAAGCAAATTATAACTCCATTACCGTTATTATCAAATTTACTATATAACACTTATCGGACTGATTTATTTTGAACCCACTAGACAAAATGACCTCATCAAATTTTTGATGCCATTGCTTAGGTGCTTGTTTAAGACCATACAAAGATCGAACTAATTTGCAAACCTTAGTCTCTTGACCTTTGACCACAAAACCTTCAGGTTGATTCATGTACACTTCCTCCTCCAATTCACCATTAAGGAAGGCAGTTTTGACATCCATTTGGTGAATTACTAGACCTTGAATCGCAGCCAATGCTATCAAAAGTCTAATGGTAGCTATTCTAGCAACCGGAGCATAAGTGTCAAAATAATCGATACCATATCTTTGCCTAAAACCTTGGACCACTAACCGCGCCTTATGTTTTAGTATGGTTCCATCGATCTTCCTTTTCCTTACGAAAATCCACTTACAACCTAGTGGTTTGCAACCGGGAGGTAAATTAGCTAAAATCCAAGTATGATTTCCCATTATTGAATCTATTTCATCATTCACTGCCTCTTTCCAGAAAGCAGAATCATGAGACCTCATAGCCTCATCAAAGGTCCTTAGATCCTCCTCCATATTGTAACAATATGAAATTTGAGTCACAATAGACTTCCTTGACCCTTCAACTAAATATAGTTGAAAATCCGATCCAAAAGATTTCTCTTTTCTAATTCTTTTACTTTTCCTAATTTCCGGTGTTGTAGTATCATGATCATTGTTAACGTCATCCACAACATTGGAACGAGTACTGGGTATCATGTCCTTTGGTCTTGGAATCGATGAGAATCGAGTCTCATCAAATATTGCATCCCTTGACTCTATCACAGAATGGATATAGACAAAATCATTTGGCTCAATGACATAAAACCTATACGCTTTGCTATATACCGCATAGCCTATAAAAATGCAATCAATTCCTTTTTCACCTAAAGTTTTCCTTTTAGGTTCCGTCAATTTGACAATTGCCCTACAACCCCATACCTTAAGGTAATTGAGATTAGGCTTTTTGTTACACCAAAGTTCATAAGGGGTAGTCTTATTCCTCTTATTAGGAACTCGATTTAATATATAACATGCAGTCAAAATTGCATCACCCCAAAAATCGTCATTTAGACCCGAATTAGAAAGCATGGTGTTAACCATTTCTTTTAGAACCCTATTTTTCCTTTCCGCTATACCATTACGTTGAGGTGAGTATGGGGCAGTTGTTTCATGAATTACACCAATGGAACTAAAATAGCTAGGATTATAGTATTCACCATCCCTATCCGTCCGAAGTCTTTTAACTTTTCCATTAAGTTGAAGTTCCACTTCGGTCTTAAAAATCTTAAACTTTTCTAGTGCTTCATCTTTAGTAAACAATAAATATATGTAACAAAACCTTGAATAATCATCAATAAAAGTCACAATATATTTTTTATTTCCCAAAGAAGGTGAACTATGAAAGTCACACAAGTCACTGTGCACCAATTCTAGCAATACCATTTGTCTAGTCACACTAGGATAAGGATTATTTGTAATCTTATTTAGCATGCATGTCTTACACTTCTCTAACTTTAAATCGAAAGAAGGTATTAAACCTAGCTTAGACATGTCATATAATCTACGATAGTTTACATGACATAAACGATTGTGCCATAGAGAAGAAACATTAAGCATGTAAATAGAACTAGTATCAATTGCATTATTAATACTAAATTTAAACATCCCATTACAATAAAATCCTTGTCCAACATAAATACCACCCTTGGAAACAATAAACTTATCCGATTCAAATACAACTTTAAAACCAAATTTATTCAAATGACCCCCCGACACAAGGTTCTTCCTAACTTCCGGTACATAAACGATATCCCGGAGAGTTAAAGTCTTTCCCGAGGTTAGCAACAATTCTACTTGGCCTATGCCCTTGGCCTTTACCGTAGAATCATTCCCCATACACAAGATTGGACCATCATCCAATTCTTCCAAAGACTTGAAGAAGTGCTTATTATTGCACACATGTCTAGAGGCCCCCAAATCTATCCACCAAGAATCATCAACCTGCACAAACATAATTTCAGAAAACATAGCCACAAAATTCATTTCTTCAATTACATTTTCATGCGCAACTTACCTTGGTTTTGAACAACACTAGGTTGTCCATTCTTTGTCTTCTTCTTCTTAGAAGGACAATCCCTCTTGAGATGAGGTCCATTGCATACCCAACAAGTGAGGGTCTTCCTCTTCTTGTTTGCAAAGTTGGTTTTAGAGTTGTTATTGTTGGATTTCTTGACCTCTACCATATTCACGGTAGACTTAGGAATACTAGGAGTAGTATCCTTAACCCCATCTTGAGCCCGGATACCCTCTTCAATACGAAGATTAGTTCCTAATTGCTCCATGGACATATCTTCCTTCCTATGTTTCAAGGAATGCTTAGTTTCTTTCCAAGAATGTTATCAATGATTGAGGCAACGACAATAGCCTCATCCATAACCATACCATGTGATCTTATTTGGTTCAAAATATGATGAACTTCATGAAATTGCTCTATAATAGGCCTATCATTAGTCATTTTAAATAAATTAAAATTACTAACAAGAAATTTCTTACTTGAAGCATCTTCCGAAATATACTTGGCCTCAAAAGCATCCCAAAGTTCCTTTGCACTCTCCACATTTTGGTAAAGATCGAACAAAGTGTCGGTAAGAGAGTTGAGGATGTGACCCCGGCAAATGTAGTCATCATTCTCCCACTTTGCTCGCTTCCTTGTAGTCTTTACGGACTCTTCCTCTCCATCTTTCGGGGATGGTGGCATGGGTGTTGAAAGAACATACACCACACTCAAAGTTGTCAACAAGAAGTGCATCTTCTTTTGCCATCTCCGATAACCCACCCCCTCAAACTTGTCCAACTTTTGGAAGTTCATAGTCATGTCCTTGAGTGATTGAGCCATATCCGAAAAGAAGAAAGTTAAACTAATAGATTGTTAGATGTGTGATCAAACAAGGGAACCGGATATACCACTCCAAAGGCACGGAAACTACGCTTTCCTATTAGTTTAATTTCGCCCTTCTAGGATCACCGGATTAACACAAAATAACTAATGAGATACAATGGAGAAAACAATTCACAAGACGATCTTCTATGTGAATCAACAAGAACTTTGAGTTTGTAGTTTGTGAAGAACACTAGAGAGAAAATAGCAAGGTTTCTCTCAAGCAAAGCAAGTCTTTTGGAATCTCAAATCTGATTTTTTTCCCTCTACCCATAAGAATGACCAAGGTCATATATTCATATTCTCTCATAGATTAGAGCTGTTACACCCTTTAATCCCCTGATTAAGAATCCTTAATCGTTATTAAAAGGATAACGTAAACAACACAACGGTTATAAACCGTCCACGCAAAATTTCACGCCCCAAGTCAGAATACACGTCGCGACCCGTGATACAGATCGCGAGTCGCAAAAGTGCGCTGGTCGCGACCCGCGACGGCCCCCTGGTCGCGACCAGTGACGCCCTTCCTGTTTCTCTTGATTGTTTCACGTGATTTTGCGCATTCTAATCTTAGCATACTAGACCTCCTCGTCTTCTAGTATAGAACCATATGAGCTAATAAAACCCATTACACTATAAATGTTTCAACATGCTTTGCTCTTCATCTCTCCTAAATTTTTGTAATAGCTTTACAAAAAGTTCTTTCATTAGAAACCCTTCAAGAATTCCAGTAGTAGTGACTGAAAAAAATTTAGAGAGGAGTGAGAAAATAGGAGGGCTGCGTGAAATATATTACTTGTCACTTTCTTTTTTTTTTTAGGGAATTTACTTGTCACTTTCAAGTAGTAGTACAGAGGAGAGAGGAATGAGAAAATTGTACTTTCTTTTTGCTTTTCACTATTGTCTTAACCCATTCCCCACTCAGTAATTACACTTATACCCCAAATAGTGGATTGGCAATCCACTATCCATTAGTGGTTTATCATTCCCCCAACTCTTAATCTCTTCTAAACTCATCCAAACATCTCGAAACACCCAAGAGTAAAACAATTGGTTGTCTTGGGAGACCATCTACATTTGTTGCCAATGCAAGCACGAATGCACGACATAACAACCGGTTGATTTACAAGGATGATTATCAGCGTTAGTAGATTCTAATACCTGCTTGAGGTTATATATAACAACAAAGAAGGTTTCACGAGACTAATTTGTTTTTATATATACAAACCAGAACCTGCGACGACATTTGGAATCCAAATGAGATGCTTACTTAAATTGAGTCTACCACAGAAGACAGGAAAAGTCATGAAACTAACGCCCAATAATAAAAGAGCAAGTTCACATGTACTGTAATAACATAAACTTTAACACTTACCAAAACCTACAACTTTGTTCATCAACCCCAATAAAAGGAAACCACCTACTACGTAACGTCAAAAAAATTCACACAGTCCATGCATCCAATAAGCAGAGAAATAATCAATTTTCTTTTTCCATTTTTGTATTTCACAATCTAAAATTCTCCTTATAAATACCCTTCAAACTTATGTCACCAAATCACATCAAAAACCCATCCTCTATTTCTCTTTTCCCATTCTAAATATGGCAAGTTTGATTAGCAATAATAATCATGTTTTCGTTTTTGTTATAATTCTGGGTCTAATTGGGGCTTACTATGGAAACATTAAGGTGGGAAATGGGCAATGTAGTGGGGATTTACAAGGGCTTATAACCCAATGTTCAACATTTGTTCAAAAACCAGGCCCACTTATGAATCCATCTCAAACATGTTGTAATGTGTTGAAAAACATTGATGTAGCATGCATGTGCAACCACATTACACAACAGGTGGAGCAGATAATTAGCATGCCTAAAGCTATGCATTGTCTTCAGTCTTGTGGCAAGCCCTTGGCTCATGGCTCTAAATGTGGAAGTAAGGCCGCTCTAACATGCATTTCTTCTTCTTCTTCTCTCTTTTTTTTTCTGTGGTACAAGAAAACCCTTGGGCTTATCCTATCTCAAAGTCGAATCCAAGACCTAGATACTATATAATCCCTTAACCACCCTTGATCTTGTTGTGATTATTATCCCATCCTAATTTATATAATCATGAGTCAGCACTATATATGAGCTTAATAGTACTATTAAGTTTTTTCTCCTCGGAATTTAGGAAATGATTTTAGCTTAGCTAGTTATATGCATTCACGTTTCTTAGATTTTTTTTTTTTGACATCGAGTTTCTTAGAATATTGGTGTATGCAAATGAGGTAAGTTGAATTAAAAGTCGGCATATATATTCTTTTTCAGGGGAAATGCAAAGCTAGCATTAATTCAGTAACAAATTAAAGTGTCCATGAGTACATAGGGCGCCACCTTTGGAGGAGCGTGGTTTTCATATATGTGTATATATACACATATATGTACATATCCTAGAAATTAAATTCTTATTGGTATGGTCTAGATGACTAGATCAGACTAGGCTATATTTTTCTGCTTTGCTTTACCTTATTTATTTTGTTAGTATGTTTGAGGTGAATATTCATGCATTTTGTTGATTAGTTTAATAATTATAGGAGGAGTAATCATCCGTAGTTGGTAGCAATATGAATAGATTATTGATTGATCTGTTTGGGTTGCTTTGGCAGGTTATACTGTTCCATGAGCGAGGAAAGAGGAATATATATGATCTGCAGTTGTATGCTGTCGCATGATACAAATCTACAGTTGAAGAACATGTTTTTATGCTTAGGCTTGTTATGGTTCATTTAACTAATTTGCTGGTGCTTCGCATTTCGACCCTAGTTTGTTTTAGGTGTTTTGGGTCTTTATTCTAGTCTGTTGTAGTTGTTGGGTTTTTACCCCTGTTTGTTGTTGGTGTTAAGTGGTGTGTACGTTCCTTGGTGTATGAGCTTCCATCTTATTAGTGATTGGATGAAATACAATGTTCAAGCCATAAACTTTTCTAAGTAAGAAAAAGTGAAAAAAAAACAACAATCCGTCTTGCATGGACCCGGTTCACATTAAAAATAGTGTGGACCAGGCCCAGACACGTGACCCGGTACACAGTACTCACTTTCACTTTCTAAAAATGTGCGATTTTCTCTCTCTTCAGTATTTCCAAAATCCGCGATTTTCTCTCTCTTCAATATTTCCAAAAACCAAAGATTATATCGCTATAAAATTTCTGCAAATTATTTTCTCTGTTCATTCAAATTATTTCTCAATTTCATACGAAACCTAAATTTACGTACATCTCATTCAGAATCAAATTATTGTTCTTCGACAATTTCCTATTCAATTGAACAACTACGACAAATTCATGGAAAATTCGTCTTTAATCGATCAAACAGATCTCAATCAGAGTATTGTAGCATGTAATATAGACGAACAGTATCACAATTCAATCCAAAATGAGCATCGAGATCCACTCGTAATAGATCTCAATAATACACCAAGTTTTGAAGGTAACAGCATCGAAGTCAATAATTTCATTTGTTTGATTCAGCAAAACACTAACACTATAATTTTATGTAGATAATGTGGTGCTGTTTCATGATGAGCTAGAAAATCAAGTTGACGAGCAATATGTTGTAGTATCAATTGATGAATCTAATTCAGCTGTCATTCCAGGCAAATAGTTACACTATATGATATAGTGTATGTGAGTAAAGCATAAATAGTTACACTATATCATACGTACATACACTATATCATAGATAGGTACACTATATTATAAATAGGTACACTATATTAGATGTAGAAAATATTTACTTAAACGCATTACAAAAATGGACTAAAATTCACAAATACACTATATCATACACCCATACACTATATCAAAAATAGATACACTGTATCATATATACATACACTATAACAAAAGTGACAAAAATATCTTCATTCTTTTATAAGAGATACACTATACCACACGAAATACACTATAGATTATTACACTATATCAACTATATCGGTTACACTTTGTCACGTACATACACTATATCATACATGGGTACACTATATCATACATACGTACACTATATCATATATAAATACACTATATCATAAATAGATACACTATACCACACGAAATACACTATAGAATATAACAAAAATATTGCGTCTTGTGAAACACAAAAATGGACTAAAATTCACAAATACACTATATCATACATAAATACACTATATCATAAATAGATACACTATATCATATAGGAACAAACTAGTAGATATAGAAAATATTTACTTAAACGCATTACGAAACATACACTATATCATACATAAATACACTATATCATAAATAGATACACTATACCACACGAAAATACACTATAGAATATAACAAAAATATTGCGTACGGGTTCAAAAATACACTATAGAATATAACAAAAATACACTATAGAATATATCAAACACCCATGCACTATATCATAAATAGATACACTATATCATATATACATAGACTATAATAAAAGTGACAAAAATATCTTTGTTCTTTTATAACGAGTTCAATCGAACAATCACCGAATAAACATGAAATTGGAGGAGTTTTACTTGGTCAAGTAAGACCAACATTGGATGATATACATGAGCTATATTGTCGCATCTGTCGCTATAGTAGGGTTCGAGTGTTAGAAAATCCAAAAATAGAAAAAAAGAAGGGACATCGGTTGTGCATCAAAAGTACTACGTATGCTCTGCTCAAGGGAAAATAAATACCAAAATGAAAGAAAAACAGGGGAGAGAATAATACGAGATATAATGATACAAGACAAAGAATTCAAAGAAACAGAGGACAAGAAGAGTTATGATCACAAGAACCGAATGTCCTCGCTCCGATTAGAGCAAGGATGAACCCCGACGGACACTATGAGATTGTGCGGCATGTTATAAAACACAATCATCCACTTACAAGACAACCACTAAATTACCTTCATAGATCGAGCGTCGGATGAGTGATCCAAAGAAAGAAACCATACAAGCTATGCAAGAGTGTGGACTGAGACCGATAGATTCATTCAAATACATGAGTACGAAGCGGGTGGTGAAGATGTATTGGGTCATTCCATGAAAGACCACTTCAACCTGCCGTTATAGGCTCAAAATAAAACCAATTGATGGAAGGGATTCACAAAATGTTGTTGATAACCTTTATGAGCGGATGCAAACAGATAGTAACTTCTTCTTTAGAGTAAGATTGAATGATGAAGGAAAGGTTTGTTGCTTGTTTTGGAGAGACTCTATGATGCTTGAGGACTATACAATATTTAGAGATGTTATGGTTTTTGATACTACATATAGGACAAACAAGTATAATCTTATTTGTGCACCATTTGTAGGAATTAATAACCATTGGAAAAACACAATGTTTGCATGTGCATTTCTTGCGGATGAAACAATACCATCATTTGAATGGGTTTTTGAAACATTCAAAAAGTCTATGAAAGGTAAATGTCCAATAACTATATTCAGCGACCAAGATGCTGCAATTGCGGGAGCAATAAAAAAGGTACTCATGTTTATGTGACATTTGCACAACTTCTGTTATGTACTATTGCAAGAGCAATAGATATTACTTGAAAAACTAACTAAATGAACTCATTGACAGGCTTTCCCAACCTCAAGACCCAGGCTATGTTTATGGCATTTGAGTCAAAATGCAAATCAACAATTTGGATTGATGAATGCATATAAGGAATTCAAGAACATTTTTCACAAGTGTCTGAGTGGTTGCATTACAACAACGAGAATTTGAACAAACTTGGAGCACAATGACCAAAAAATACAAACTAGAAGATGATCGTTGGTTCAAGAGATTGTATAGTTTGAAAGAAAAATGGTGTACAAAGCATTTAGCAAAGACTTCTTCTCTCTTTGGAATACTATCTTCACAGAGAAGTGAAAGCACAAATCATGCTTGTTGGGTTTAAGGCAAACAAAACCACTAGCTTGATCGACTTTTTTTCAATATTCCAACAGACGTAATAAGGTGGAGAAGACAGGGGAAGAAAGGGACGATTTTAATTGTACAAAGGGAATACCAAAATCGATCTCTGCATGAGTCCACTATTAAAACATGCGGCTTCACGAGTACACACATACTCTTTTCCGAGATTTCGAGGAAGAATTCAAACATGCAATGGCAAGTGCAATTGAACTAGTTGGTACACAAGGAAACATTCGACATACGAGTTTTCCTCAATGGCATTGATGGTTCTTCTCAACAAGTAACCTTCAATTACCCGGAGAAGACAATTGAGTGTGGATGCGAAATTTTGAAGAATCAGGTTGGTTGTGCTTTCATGCCATAAGAGTTCTACACTTGCATTCCGTCCAAAAAATACCGGAGAAATACATATCATCAAGGTGGACAAGATTTGCAAAAAAAGAAGTTTGGGGAGAAATTTGATAATGAAAAGAGAGAAAAAGGAGAAGTAAACAACTTCACACCATGGAGGCTGCACATGATAAGGAGGTATGTAAACACACTATACACCAAAGACAAAAATACATTATATCACACGAAGTACACTATATGATCTATGAACACACTATATCAAATAGAAATCCACTATATGTTTGTCTAATACTATATCTACACTAGCACACGAAGTACACTATATGATCTATGAACACACTATATCACATAGAAATCCACTATATGTTTTTCTAATACTATATCTACACTAGCACACGAAGTACACTATATGATATATGAACACACTATATCACATAGAAATCCACTATATGTTTGTCTAATACTATATATACACTAGCACACATAAGTACACTATATGATCTATAAACACACTATATCACATTGAAATCCACTATATGTTTGTCTAAATACTAACACATTCATGCCATAAGGTACTACAATCTCATATTAAAGAGCCATAGAATAGAACCAGCTAGAGCAAGTGATAGAGGAAAGTTTCAAAAAAACAAATTCAAAAGTTGAAGAAGTAATAAAGATGGAAGAAGCAAAAGCAAGCAGCGGGAAAAGCTAGAGCTCATGAGAAAGCATTACAAGAAGCAGCTGCAGCATTACAAGCTAATGAAAGTCAAGAAAACAATACACAAGAATCGAGTAGCAAGACCAACGGTTTTGGATCCAGATAGAAGCGATCACAAAAGGAAGAGACAATAAGCGAATAAAAGGACACTATGATTCATACAAGAAGGCATCAAAAAAAGGGAAAAAGAGACACAAGGAGTTTGGAAGCATAACTCCAAAAGAACATCTGTTCTAAAATACTTTACCAAGAGAAATATGCAATGTTTTTAATTATTTGAGTTTAAAATAAGAATTGTACACTATATGGTTATGTGCAATTTTTTTTTTTTTGAAAAGATATGGTTATGAAGTACATTATATAAATAAATTCTTATGAAAAACTGTCTGTAAACCCATTATATTTACACAAACCTGCTGTGTAACTGTAATCCAATAAAAATCAAAACAAATTAGTAATTTGTAATACTACGTATGTCAACAAGTAAAAATACACTAAATCATATAGATTAACACTATATCATTGAAAACTACACTATATCAAAACAAGACATTACCTACTGTTAGATTACTAACACTGTTTGTAAAATCAATCAAGACTACACAATTACATAAACATTGTTTGTAAAACTATTATATCAACACAAACCAACTGTCAACCCTAACCTACTATTAGATTAGTAACATCATTCAAATACATCAATATAGTTTTACTTTGCAAATTTGACGGTTAACTTTTTCCTTCCTGTCTTCTTCTTTCCATCCTCAACTTCTTTGTTCTTCTTCTCTTGCTGCATTTTCTGTCTCAACTCCTCTTCAATCCTTTTACTCTCTTCAGCTTTCTTCCTTTTATTTTCTTCAATAATAGCAACAGTCTCTGATCTCTTTGATCTGAATGATATCACCTTTTTGACAAGCTCACTTCTATTCTTATTCAAATCGAGATAAAATAATGCAACCACACAAGGAGACTCTTGCTTGCTTTCCTTATCTTCTCCCGAAAATAAATTAAATAAGTAAGAAACTATAAAAAAAAAAAAAACTTAAATAGATAACTCGATTATAAATAATTATATTAAACTTACATCATTCAAATATGGGCATTCAAACTCTTCCGAGCCTTCTAAAAGTAGCATATGGACAAGTATATACACACCACAGTCCAAATCATATGCACCTTTTTTCCATCTTCCTTTGACTTCTGTCATTCCCCATAAACCCATATCATCACCTTGAGATTGTGGGATTTCATAATGTTGGAAAAGACTTGAAACTCCATCAGCAATGATTGAACTGAGAGTCTCCATCATTTTCTTATATTCCTTATCACCATCCCAAATCTTATTATCAATATAAAAAACAGTCTTTTTGTTTGTGTCCGAGACAAACAGGACAAAATGATTAGCTCCTTTAAGCAAAATTGGGAAAAACACCTACAAAATGAATAGAAGTATAAACTCACTAGATGAGAATAAAAATAATTATATCATCACATAATAATATAAAAAATAATAACACTATATCATAAAGAAACACACTATTTGATATACAGACACACTATATCACATATAAATCCACTATATGTTTGTCTAGTACCGTATCATAAGGAAATACACTATATCATAAAGAAATACACTATATGATATACAGACACACTATATCACATATAAATCCACTATATGTTTGTCAATTTATACTATCATAAAGAAACACACTATATCATAAACAAAAGCCACTATATGATACCAAAAAGCACTATATCATATACAAACCCACTATATATTTGTCAATTTATACTAAGAAATGCTTTCATCATAATTTCAAAAACAAATTTGTCTTACCAATTCAACACCAGCATCCAGTTTTGAAATGTTATTCAAGTCTTGAATTTGAAACTTCCAACATGTTATCAAATCATCAATGCGTTTAGCATCAGTTTCATTTTCAAGCACATGCAATAATGCAGCCTGCAACATAAGAGCTCATATTATCAATGAATAAATAATGCAGGCAAAGATAAAGAATTCAACACCATAAAAATATATTAGAAAAAGTTCTTACACCCTGAGAAGAAGTAAAGTAAAACTTTTTTGGAGGAGAAGAGAGACTGAGTTCATTCATATTCATCATTCTTGCCCAATTATCTATAACTGATTCAAACATCTCAGTCTCTGTAGCAACCGTCCAAATCTCACTCCGAGGTATAGAGAAGAACACTTCATCCAGCTGAAAGATCTCTTCACTGCAACGAGCAACCAAATTGTAAGCATATTTTCAATAAAAACAATACATTAAACAAATTTCATTCAAAAATTTACCTCCCATCTAAAGGATGTTGATTTTCAGAACAATAATCAACAACCTCCCTTAAAAATATTGGGAGATCTTGCATCACATCTTCAAAATCTTTCATCATCTTTGAAAGATGAGTGAAAGGACCCTCAACTGCATATTCATCCAGCCTTAGAGTTGACTTGGCTGGACCCCTAGACAAAGCATTTTGGAAAACAGTCCATGTATTCTCCTCCACGGACATGTCCTCACTTGCATCATAAAAAACGTTGTTGACAACGTTCTGGATGATGTCATTTGTCTTCTGACTCATTTGAGTCACTATAAAGCTAGGGAAAGCAGTAGTACAAGGATTAGACACCTCTTCCCAACCAGCTGGCAAATCCTTCACAAAGATATGCAATCGATACCATTTCATCAAAGTACTTCTGATAAATTGAACTTGACAAAATTTTGTCAAGATCATCTTGGGAAGGATTATCAGAAGGAGGATTGCTAGCCACATAAGAGTCCTTCAAACTCTTTAAAGCATCTATGTGGCAATGAGAGACAGCTTCCAAATCCCTCTTCCACAAAGAACCACATAGCATGAAGCTCCTACAAAAATCAAAACAAATTACTAATTTGTAATAGTCTATCAAAACAAGACTAACTATATGAAAATAACACCAACTATATGAAAATAACACTATATTAAAACGGCACATTATTCAATTTTTACAAGGAACTATATCAAATATTAAAACCACACACTATACCACATACATACACTATATCATATATACCAACACTATATCGATCCGCAAATACACTATATTAAATTATTCTAAATTTTTACACTATAAGTAACACACTATAGTACACACTATATCACATACAATACCACTATATCAAATACAACACCACTATATCAAACACAAACATAATATCACATACCAAAGATCACATAACCACACAATCACATAAAACTACACTATATCACATAAAACCACACTATATCACTCAAAATTCTACTATATCAAAAATTAATATTATTCTAAAATTTGAACTTACATCTCTAGCTTGTGCAAGTAATTTCTTCATCGGTGAGACTTCCTGGTGGAAGCTCAAACCGAATATGAAGCTTGCCCTTCACCTTCCTCTTGGGCGCAGCCTTCTTTGGTACATCGGTACTTCTACTTCCTCCACTTCCCGTATCATCACTCAATACAGGGACGTGGTACATACTCAACTTCAATTTTTTTTGAACAGGCTTCATCCGGGAGAAATCAACTTGCCCATCATCGGTGAAGTAAAACTTAGCACTTATTGGATAAGTTTCATCCAAAGAAACCACTTCCAAACTTATCACATAGTACTTCACGACGAATTCTCTTGGCAATTGACTCATTATTCCAATGACCCAACAGAGGCGGTTGTGTTGGAGGCACGCCATCACCAATCAGTAGGTGATGGAAGTAAATCAACCTGTAACAATACTATACACCCAAGTATAATGCCCCCGAGCACCTTTAGCAAACAGTGAATTCTTGAACAACACATTCGCATGCATCAACCTATCTAAAATATATTTACACCAATTCAAACGAGGAATTCTCCGAACCTCATTTACAGCAAGAACAAGTCTCAAATCCAGTGTGTTATTTGCAACTGGAGCTAAAAAAGAAGAAAAAGCAAATAACACATACAACTTTTGAAAAATCTCGCCACCATCAACTAAATTCCTTAACACGAATAAACAAGCAGACAAAGAAATTTGCCCTTTATCCCGATCAACTCCAAAGTACTCCCTCCAAATTGCTTTCAACTCAAAATGCGGATTCTCCGCATTAGGTCCCCCTGGACACATCCACCACATCCTGTCCTTCAACCAGAGGGAGCTGAAGCACATCATAAACATCAAATTGATTAACCTTGAACTCTTTTGCATAACCTACCTTAAACATACCAGACCCACCATCAAATCTCTCCACCAACCATCCACTTAAAGAATTATTAGTCCCGGAAATCTTTAAATCCAAAGAAAGATCCAAAACCAATTTCTATAACAGCTTTTTTTCTCTGTTCAACACTAAAAGCTTCATTCAGCTCACAAAGCCTTTTACCACAAAGAAGTAGTTTTGAACAGGTTTACCCTCGTCCTTCAAAGATCAATGTATATTTTCCTCTTCTTTGGAGCTTGGAAGGTATCCTTCGAACTACACCTTTTACCCTTTTCTTGCTTTTTGCTTCTTCTTTTGTTACAACAGGATTACCGGCATCGGTTCCTTCATTACCGGGAACTTTAGCGGAATCAATTCCTTCACTAACAGCCAGGATTAGCAAGCATCACTTCTTCCATCCTGCCTGTTCAACGATGGATTACTAACATCATGTCCGGCGTGTTCTACAACAAAAAACAATTGTATAGAACATACACTATATCGGCCTAAAACACACTATATAATGTCAAAACATACTATATCATGGCCAAATACACTAATACAACACTAACATAATATATAAATGTCAAAACACACTATATGATGTCAATATACACTATAATCAAAAACACTTGTCAAAGAACTATCACGAGATTCACAAAGAACACTATCATTTCAAAATACACTATATCATTTAAAAATACACTATATCATATCAATATACACTATATCATCTCAAAACACACTATATGATATCAATATACACTATCCAAAACACTCGCCATAGAACTACTACAAAGAACACTATATCATTTTAAAATACACTATATCATATCATATCAATATACACTATATGATCTCAAAACACACTATATCATTTCAAAATACACTATCCAAAACACTGCCATAGAACTACTACAAAGAACACTATATCATTTTAAAATACACTATATCATATCAAAACACACTATATCATCTCAAAACACACTATATGATATCAATATACACTATCCAAAACACTGCCATAGAACTACTACAGCAACACTATATCATTTAAAAATACACTATATCATATCAATATACACTATATCATCTCAAAACACACTATATGATATCAATATACACTATCCAAAACACTGCCATAGAACTACTACAGCAACACTATATCATTTTAAAATACACTATATCATATCAAAACACACTATATTATTTCAAAATACACTACCATTTCAAGACTAATAAAAAGTAGTATAATTACAAATACACTATATATTTACAAAATAAACTATATCATGTCAAAATATACTATATCATCACAAGAAATAATACAATTACAAATTATCACAAAACCTAAAAATAAAAAAAAAATAAAAAACTCCAAAAATCGCACAAAAATCAACAAAAATTTATCATGCAAACGATAAAAATCGCACAAAAATGAACGAAGAGTAATTAAAACTTAAAAAAATCGAAACTCCAAAAAATCGCACAAAAATGAACGAATAGTAATTCAAACTAAAAAAAATCAGAACTCCAAAAATCGCACAAAAACCAACATAAATTTATCATGCAAACAATAAAAAATGCACAAAAAATGAATGAGGAGTAATTCAAACTAAAAAACATCAAAACTCCAAAAATTATAAGAAATTATAGTAAAAACCAAAATCAACAACATAATTACCATCAGTATGAGCAGTTCCACTAACACCAGGAAACTCCGATTCCTCTGCACGACCACCAAGAGATGAACGCAAACCTGGACGTTTTGGAAAATTCCGATTACCGATCGTCTTCCTTCCCATTGCTAAATTCAAACGAAAAAGAGTACACAGAACTGAACTTGAAGAGAGAGAAATGAAGAAGTTAGGGCAAAGAAGATGAGAAGTTATTACTGAGAGACAAAATGCAGAAGTTACAAGAGAACGAAGTAGTGGGAAGAAGTTATGAGGAGAGAGAACATCTGAGGAAATATGAGGAGAGAGAAAATCCAAGGAGAGAGAAAAACTCGAGGCGCCAAAAACTGAAAAGCGTAATCATTACTATTGTTCCCTCAACTCACGTGATATGGATCGGGTGCACACTAATTAGTGTGCACCGGGTTCATATTAGTTTTTTTAAAAAAACAATAGCTAAACACACAATATTACTTAAGAGAGATACGCCACAACAATTAAGCACTTTAACAATTGGGTCAATTCCTAACATAATTGGTTGTGTACACACGCCTCATAGCGAGTTTATAAACTCCTATTTATAAGATTACATGTATACTACCTGGACCCTCAAAAAATTAGGATTAGGAAATTAAACAATTTTTCTAGTATCGACCACTAGATATTTATAATAAGTAGAATATCTTATTAACTTTCCTAATATACATTCAGTATTAGGAGATAATATATAAGTAGGAAATAAAGAACAAAAGAAACTATATATAACCATCCTCAAATCAGCAGTAACTTCCTCCAGTATCATATAGTATGCATTAGAAGCTTACACCACTCGAGAGACCACCCTAAGGACCAGCAACACAATCTGCAAACCAGCTTCTTCACGCAGAGTGACAAACCAAAAACTGAACTTGATTTGTCTGCCTCATACATGTCCGAACACCATAATCAACTACTATATTCGCCTTGTAATCCTAACAAACCTAGGAAGTGATTTAAGGAGCATCATAAAGCAATATGTAAAAGCTTTAACCAGTCGTGCACAAAAAGGGATATAGGATAGCAAAAAGATACAAAGAGGGAAAAAGGCTACAATGCAAAGAGCAATCTTGGTCCACTGCTGTGTATTACTCCCTCCGTTTCATTTTAATCTACACACTTACACTTTTCACGCAAAACTTTGAGGACATATATCTTTAATTTTGTATTTGTAAAAATTATAAAAAGTACATATTAATAAAATACATGTTATGATGAATCTAACAAGATCCCACATGACTATATTTTCATCCGCGTATAAATCACAAATGGTGGTCAAAGTGAATTTTGTGAATAGTGTAAAATGTCAAAGTGTGTAGATTAAAATGAAACGGATGGAGTATTAACCATGAGAAGAATAGTGGACGCAAAAGCTAAAATCATCATTGTCACTGATAGAAAAAGATGGGTAAAACCTAGTAAAAACTTTTGAGGAAGTGAGCGTTGAAAATCTTTCAACTGACAAGATGATGTGAGTATCGAAAGAAAAATAACCACAGCTGTTAAAGCAAATCCAAGGGAAAGTACATCAGTCATGGTAAAAACTAGGAAGAAAGGCTGGTTAAGGAGAAGTGGGTAGCCTGTTTCTTGATCTGGACCACCTGGTATTGTATAAGCAGCTGCAAATGCAACTGTTGCAATAAGAATGATAACTACAGTACAATGCTCAGTAGTGCGCTTCAGCCATTCTTTAGCCTCCTTGTGAAGCTTTTTATTGTTCTTGGCAAATAGCTCATGAGCAGTCATCATTTGATTATTGCGGTGATTCGCTATATAACTTGGACACAACTTCTCCAGGTGTTGTATATGAAGGAATATGTCCTTAGACATCCCGGCAATTACTAAATATAAATAGGATTTATATTATGAAGATAATAAAGTTAATCATTTTAGTAATCGTATTTTCTTGCTAGAGAATAAATATGATTAATAGGACAATATTGATTGCGCATATAACTAAAAAAGATTAATCCTATGAGGTCACACATTGTAGCACAAGTTGGACAAAGCAATCCAAATCCATTTAGGATTAGGATTGGGCCAGTCCAAAGGGGAATAGGAGGAGAATTAGTTCTCCTAACTAGCCTATGACTCTTCTATTATATATAAGATATAATATTAGAGTTTAGGTAATCAATTCATTAATCAGTTTCTTTTCACAAGAGAGAGAAGTGAAACCCAAATTTATTCCCTTTAATCGGTGCCTATACCACCAAAAAGCAAGGGATCTTTTCTCTTCCGTTCTAGCAAACATTGGTGTTCAACTGGTGCTCGTGGACTGATTAGAGGAGTAACACTTGGGGCTGTCGGATCTTCAAAGCTTGCATGCAACAGGGAAATCACGCTACAAAGGTCTGATATTTAATCCCTATTGAATGATTCATGTGTTTTTTGCGATCCTATGATAGATGTTAGGAAATTGTTTCATGAAATTCCGCTATTTGAACCTATATATTCCTACAGGCTATAGTGGTATCAGTTTTCCGTAATTCATAATATTCATATGATCACATAATTGTATGCAAAGTTATTATTTTTATTCAATTAAGGGAGGATTAATTTATGGCTTGAATTTGCATAATTGATATTTTATATTAATTGATTGGAAATTGTAAATAATTGATATATTTTTGATTTATGCTCAAATAATTTTATAAACCTCCGAATTTTTTATATTAGGGACGAAATAAATTTTTTAATTCACTCTAAAATTTTCGGAATTTTGTAAATATATTTGTTAGATTTAAAATTATTTAATGTTTAGTTTGATTAATCATTGAAACAATTTGTTAACAATTATAATATTTGATTTTTTTACTTCTTAAGTAAATCTAATATTCATCACTCACATAGATCTAGAATAATATGATGGCTGAAAATAATTTGATTATTTTTCCCATAATTTTCGGATTTTTATCATATTATTTATGATTTTGGTTAAATTTTATGATTAATTTGATTATTCATAAAATTTAAGGATAACAATTAAAATAATTGATTTTATTTGTTATGATAATTCAGTAGATCACCTAAATAAAATTTTCGAATTTTTCGGAATTTAATTGTTAATTTTCTGAATTTTTGGAGATAATTTGATTTTTGCCCTAATTTTGAATTTTTTTGTTAGATTTAATGTTTAATATAGATTAAGCATTGAAAATCTAATCTTAACAAATCTAAAATTTGGTTTGAGTTTGTTAAGTGATTCAAATTTTTTTGCCATAATTTTCGGATTATTAAAACCTAATTAAAATCCTAAATCTTTAAATAAATTATTTGTTAAAACTTTAATGGCAATTTTGCAAATTGTTACAAAATTCAAAAGGGATTGTCCACCATGGCTGGGTGACCCCACCTGCGCCGGTGGAGCCACGGTGGAGGGCGTTTTGGGTCGGCGAGGCAGAAAGGGGACCACGGCGGCGGAGCAGCGGCGAAACCACGCACGTTTGACGTGCGGTGGCTCACACTGCTGCTGGTTGTTTTGTGCTGCCGGTGAGCGACGGCTGCGGCGGTGTGATACGCGCGGGGGCTGGTCGGCGATTGTCGGTGCTGGTCGGTGGTTTTAAGTGGCCTGTGTGTGCGGTGAAGGCAGCCCTGCAGCTGGTTGTCGTTCTTGTGAGTTGTGACGTGTTTTCGGTGATGTTGTGTAACACCCCCGCCAACCCGAACCCTTTTTCATTTAATAAAAACTCGAGATGGGGGAAAATCCACGAGGGTTCGAATCAACGGGCGTGCTACCGCCGCACTTATCTCCTTGGATATAAATGCAAGGCTAAATTAAAGCATACTAAATTCAAATAAATTAATCCTTACAACCAAGTAAATTGTTCATTAAATATTACTAATTATTTAAGTGTTTCAGAGTTCCAGCGGAAGCTAAATCATAAGCTAAGTGGATGACAACTCTAAGTGATCTCCCTTTTGTTCCCCCGTCGATCACCCACCTGCACAAATGCATTGAAAAGAAACAAGAGAGACAAGCTCCCAAAAATCAGAAAAACTGAGTAATTCCAACTCCATCCCGTAAAATACTTAAGTTGAAAATACTTTGTAAAATAGTAGGTTAATAGGGTTATAAAGCATAGCACACATTCACACATGTATATATATACAATGAATAATCACATAATTAATCCAATTATTTAAGGAGAGGAAAGAGAACGCCGAAGTCAAGGTCAATCCCCGTAACCACTTACTTCAACATTGTAGGCCTAGGGTTAATCCCCCGTAACCACCTACTAATAACATAATGGCCATAATAACATAGTCCCTAGTGTGCACACCCCTTCTACTTGGATCACAACAAGATAGAAGGAAGACAAGTAACTGAAAATCAGCATAGTAACCAGAGAACCTGTAGGGGCCGCTGAACCTCTCATACAGGGCAACATGTTCATCATTGCCCTCCGATATTTCACTTTACGTAATTAACATCTTTTAATCAAGTCATCACATAAATCACGTACACATTTACGTTATCTTGTTCAATCTAGTGTGAACATATTCAATCCATTATAATCTCAATCCATTCATAGGGTTTCAATAACTCATTTCATAAACACAACCGTCACTTGAGTTCATTTATCACTTCAGATTCATAATCATTTCATTATTACAAGTTCTTATCAATTCCAACTTTCATAAAGTCTCAATATTAATAACAATAATGATAATAATAATAATAATCATAATAATAATAATAATAATAATCATAATAATAATAATAGTAATAATAATAACAATAATAATATTAATAACCATAATAACGTTATAGTAAACATCTTTGTCATATCGTACATCGTCCATAGTCATGATTCATAATCAAAATCCATAGTCGTTGTCCATTTTGTCCTTCATATTCATAATTCGCATTAAGTCGATAATCCATAATTATAGTCCATACTTATAAATTTTATAAGCACATAATCACGTAATCAATTCATTTTATACTAATGGGATCTATGTTTAGATGGACATCGGAGATTACCTCGTGATGCGTGCCCAAAAGTTAAGTTCGCGAACGAATTAACACTCTTAATATTCCTCGTCTACGCAATCGGAATCTACATTAAACGTTAACGAGATCTAAATTAGTTACCTAAATAACCCCTTTTTATAAGATAAACAATTTAAATGTTGGCTGTTGACTGGCAGCCTTGTGCTGCTGGTCAACAAGTCAACACTACTAAAATTAATAAAAAAAATTGTGTTTTGGGAAAAATCATATTTTCATGTTGAGTATAGATCCAGAATTTCCACTAATGCAAATTTGTCATTAATACTTGTTATTGCCATATTTAAATAGTAATTGAATTATAATAATAAAGTTTCCTAAATAATTTCTAGCTTAAAGTTGTTAATTTTTATAATTATTATGGAAAGTTTTATTTGCTTATTAATTGTTAATAAGTAAATAGTCTGTGTTCAATTTATTTTGATATTATAAATGCTTGGATGTTTAATATAATATGTATGATATTATATTTTGCATGTTATGACTAGTATGGCCTAAATTAGGATAGTAAATACGATATGCTAATCGTTATATTTGCATGTTGTAACTTTAAATTCTCGTTATTTATTTAAGTCAAATTATGTAATCAAGCATGACGATCCAAGGAGTTTCAAGGATGGTGATCCATGAAGATTCAAGGGAAGATTCATGAAGATTAGTTATTTTTTTAAGTATAGGGGCTATACTAGATCATTTAATTATTGATTTTATAATTTTCTTGCATTTATTTTGTTTAAATGCTTGCTTCTAAGTTTGTTTGTGGTTAATTGATTCATGTGTTCACTATTAATTGATCATATTAGTAAACTTAGGTCCCCAACAGTAATATTGAGTTTTAATTGCTTTTCCAAACAACACCTATAAAGCCTTAGATCATGAGTAATAATAGCTTCTGCCAAAGCAGGGTGTTGCTCATAGTTCCGGGGATAGTAGGGTAGGTTTTTGAAACTTACATGTTAATGTTTGGTTAAACTCAACAAAATCATCAAAAGACAAAGTTTTGGGTTTTGAAGCTAAGAGATAGGAGTAAACAAGGAGTTGTTAACCTGTCTACCAAGAATTATAATTAGTTATAATTAGTAAAGTGTTTACTTACCTCAACTACTATAAATTGAAGGCAGGGCCAAAGTCCGTTTGATTGTAGTGGGAGGGGATCTTGGTTATTTCCTTACTCAATGGGGAACTTTCATTTTGAATAAAGGGTAGTAGTTAATTAATTAAAATTTGTTTAATTGTTGCTTTCTTGATAAACATCGATTGAATCTTCCTTTATTATTTGTTGTAGTAATTATGTCTAGTAACAACACCAACAATTCTACTTGTAATTTGCGCTCCGTCCTTTCGAAGGACAAATTGAATGCTGAACGTTTCATTGCAAGTGAAAGGGAAATGAGAATCATTCTCAGAACTGATAAGTTCAACGACTTTCACATGCAAAGGGAGGAAGCAACGATGCAAGAGATGCATGAAAGGCTAACTCAGACTGAGCAAAACATCCCTAACCAGCCAAGAAAAGAATATGAGGATGTTCTTTAGGTTAGTAAAGGGCAATCGCTCAATAGGATTGGGATTTGTATTAAGAAGGACGAAAGCAAACAAGTTGCCAAGTCTGAAACTTCTGAAAAGCAAAAAACTACACCAAAACCAAAAGTTGCTGATGAGCACTATTGTTACACCTGTAACAAGGTTGGTCATTGGAAAAGTAGTTGCCCCAAGTATCTGAAAGATTAAAAGAAAGGAATTTTTAGTTCAGATATGTATGTTATAGAAGTTAACTTAGCAACTTCTGCTTCTTGGTATTTGATACCGCTTATGGTTCGCACATTATTTGTAATATGCAAGGCCTCAAAAGAAGTAGAACATTGGGAAAGGGAGAAGTAGATCTTCGCGTTGGCAATGGAGCACGAGTTACTACATCGGTAGTGGGAGTATATAGTCTACTTTTACCTTCAGGATTAGTTTTAGAACTTAATAATTGTTATTATGTTCCTGCTATCACAAAGAACATTATTTCGAATCCTGTTTTAGATTCCGAAGGTTATTCATTTACAATAAAGAACAATTGTTGTTCTGCGTATTTGAATGATATGTTCTATGTCTCCGCTAAGTTATCAAATGGTTTATATGTGCTAGACTTAGAAACCCACATCTATAACATAGACAGTAAGAAACATAAAGCATATGATTCAAACCCTACATACTTATGGCATTGTCGATTAGGCCACATAAGCTCAAAACGTATTGAGAAGCTTCATAAAGATGGAATTCTCAAATCATTTGATTTCGAATCATTTGATACTTGTGAGTTTTGCTTGATGGGGAAAATGACAAAGTCTCCTTTCACAGGTTCAAGTGAAAGGGACAATGACCTTTTAGCCCTCTTACATAAGGATGTGTGTGGACCTATGAGTACGTTGGCTGGGGAGGGTACAGTTACTTTATTACTTTTACCTATGATGTCGGCAGATTTGAATTTGTTTACCTCATGCGGCATAAGTCGGAATCCTTTGAAAAATTTAAGGAATTCCAGAATGAAGTATAGAACCAACTTGGAAAGAAAATTAAGGCATTGCGATCCGATCGTGGTGGTGAATATTTATCTCAAGAATTTGTTGATCATTTGAATGATTGTGGAATACTTTCACAATGGACTTCACCAGGAACACCACAGTTAAATAGCGTTTCTGAGAGAAGGAATCGAACTCTACTTGATATAGTTCGATCCATGTTGAGTCTTGCTGATCTTCCTATTTCATTCTGAGGATTTGCGCTTGAAACAGCGACATTCACACTTAACAGAACACCATCCAAAGCAGTGGAAAAGACACCATATGAAATGTGGAATGAAAATGTTCCAAAATTGTCTTTTCTAAGGATATGTATGTGGTTGTGAAGCTTATGTAAAACGTTTAATTTCTGATAAGCTTTCACCTAAATCCGATAAATGTCTCTTTGTAGGTTACTTAAAAGAGACTAAGCGATACTACTTCTACAACCAAAGCGAAAACAAAGTGTTTATTGCTCGTAATGGTGTCTTTCTGGAAAAGGAGTTTATTTCCAGAAAAACAAGTGGGAGAAATGCATATCTCGAAGAACTTCGAGATGAGCAACGAATGGATGAGGTTAACACCTCATCAAAGGCGGCCCGACATGAAAATGCTCAGGAGGCGGTGCATTCGATTCACGTACCTCCTACCGTCCCACTTGGAGATACTCCATGCGAAGTTACTCAACCTAGTGAGGTAGAAACTTCTTATGTTGTTCCCCAACATAGGTCTAGTAGGACCATCATTCCGTCAAAGAGATATATTGATTTCCTTTTGACTGAAAGTTCTGAAATAATGATTTTAGAATCAGAAGAACCTACTAGCTACAAAGAAGCTTTGGATAGTTAAGACTCCGAAAGATGACTTGAGGCCATGAAATATGAAATGGGTTCCATGTCTAAAAATCAAGTATGGGACTTGGTTGATTTGCGTGATGGGGTAAAACCTATTGGATGCAAATGGATTTTCAAGTTGAAAACAGACAAGGATGGAAACATTAGTGTTTTCAAAGCAAGGTTGGTGGCGAAAGGTTTCAAACAAATTCATGGTATTGACTATGATGAAACCAGTAGCCATGCTGAAGTCCATTATATTAGGATAATCCTTGCGATTGTTGCCTTTCATGACTATGAAATATGACAGATGGATGTCAAAACCGCTTTCTTGAATGGGTTCTTGAAAGAGGATGTGTACATGACACAACCTCAAGGTTTTAAAGATCTAGAAAATCCAGGGAGGGTATGCAAGCTTAAGAAGTCCATTTATGGACTAAAGCAAGCATCAAGGAGTTGGAACCTCAGATTTGATGAGGCAGTCAAGAAATTTGGTTTTCTCAGAAATGAAGAGGAATCTTGTGCATGTATACAAGAAGTTAAGTGGGAGTAGTATTACTTTTCTGGTCTTGTATGTGGATGACATACTTCTCATAGGAAATGATAAGACCATGCTTGAGTCAGTCAAGGAATGACTTAAAAATTGTTTCTCTATGAAAGACCTAGGAGAGGCTGAGTACATATTGGGAATAAAGATCTATAGAGATAGGTCGAAAAGGCTGATTGGACTTAGTCAAGAGACTTATACTGATAAGGTTCTTGCAAGGTTCAAGCTGGAAAACTCCAAGAGAGGTTTCATTGCCATGCAACATGGCATAACACTTGGCAAGACTCACTGTCCTTCGAGTCCTGATGAGGTCAAGCGTATGAGTAATGTTCCCTATGCTTCTGCAGTAGGATCCATTATGTATGCCATGATATGCACTCGATCGGATGTTGCATATGCTTTGAGTATATGCAACAGATACTAGTCAAATCCAAGAGATGCGCACTGGATTGCAGCGAAAAACATCCTTAAGTACTTGCGAAGGACTAAGGATAATCTTTTGGTTTATGCTGGAGATGGTGAGTTGGTTGTTACTGGATACACCGATGCAAGCTTCCAGAGTGACAAAGATAATTTCTGATCTCAATCTGGTTTCATATTTTGTCTCAATGGAGGAGCTGTGAGCTGGAAGAGCTCTAAGCCGAGTACCATCGCGGATTCTACAACAGAGGCTGAGTATATTGCAGCAGCTGATGCAGCAAAAGAAGCTGTTTGGATCAAAGAATTCATTGGTGAGCTTGGTGTAGTTCCTAGCATTGATAATGGCATTGAGTTGTATTGTGACAACAATGGTGCCATTGCTCAGTCTAAGGAACCCAGATCGCATCAAAGGTATAAACATGTGCTCAGGAAATTCCAACTTATTCGAGAGATCGTTGGAAGAGAGGATGTGAAAATAAGCAAGGTTCATACTGAGGATAATGCAGATCCTCTGACTAAACCGCTTGCTCAACCTAAGCATGAGTGTCATACTAGGTCTATGGGGCTTAAGCATATGGGAGAATGGCTTTAGGTTGTTTACTTCATGTTTACAATTGTAAAGACATTTATTATGCTTTGAATTTTTATCAATAAAAATTCTTTCCTTATTTAATTGTTTGGTTTAGTATTAAATAAAATGTCCAAATAATTTGTGTTTTCAAATAGGATTATCGAAAACGTTTTGATAATGGAACCCTAAAAAGTGAACATAAATCACAATTTATTTAAAGTCCCTAGTTTAAATCACTAAATTGGACATAAGTGATTTATTTATAAGACTATTATATAATTAATTGATAGCGCAGTTCCATGGGCTATAGAGACATAAAGATGTCTAATTGATTATATGGATGTATATTTGATACATTGAGACTTGACCTAATTAGATTCTAAAAGTAGAATCAAACTACTATATTCAGTGGATTCCTTAGACATGAGTATGTCTTAATAAACACAATATAATTAGTTTAACTTTGACACTGTTAAACGCTGCGCCGTAAAAGGAGTTTATAAAGGCAGTGATTAGGTGGGCTAAGAATTGAGTGGGAGTTATGGTCATACAAGAGTGGATAAGTCCTCCTATTAAATAGGAATGGTGTCTGGGCCTCTTGATGAGCGAGAACTAGAAAATTGCATGGCCATGCGGAATAGGATTAAAGAGTTAATCTTTATTTGAGCAGCTCGAACTCGGCGATCAAGGAACATAAATTTGAGAATAATATGGTGTTATCAAATTTGGCATTAAGTGACTTAAGGAATTTAACATTGCGCTCTTGTCTTTGGACAAGTGGGAGATTGAAGGAATATGTCCTTAGACATCCCGGCAATTACTAAATATAAATAGGATTTATATTATGAAGATAATAAAGTTAATCATTTTAGTAATCATATTTTCTTGCTAGAGAATAAATATGATTAATAGGACAATATTGATTGGACCTATAACTAAAATAGATTAATCCTATGAGGTCACACATTGTAGCACAAGTTGGACAAAGCAATCCAAATCCATATATGATTAGGGTTGGGCCGGTCCAAAGGGGAATAGGAGGAGAATTAGTTCTCCTAACTAGCCTATGACTCTTCTATTATAAATAGGATATAATATTAGGGTTTAGGTAATCAATTCATTAATCAATTTCTTTTCACAAGAGAGAGAAGTGAAACCCAAATCTATCCCCTCTAACTGGTGCCTATACCACCAAAAAGCAAGGGATCTTTTCTCTTTCGTTCTACCAAACGTTGGTGTTCAACGGGTGCTCGTGGACTGATTAGAGGAGCAACACTTGGGGCTCTCGGATCTTCAAAGCTTGCATGCAACAGGGAAATCATGCACGCTACAAAGGTTTGATATTTAATCCCTATTGAATGATTCATGTGTTTGATTATGTTTGCGATACTATGATAGATGTTAGGAAATTATTTCCTGAAAATCCGCTATTTGCATCTATATATTCCTACAATATATATTGGCATAAAACCATAGTTAAGAGTAGACTTCAGCATAGAGTTGCATGCATGCTTTATAGTTATACGCCCATATATCTGGTAATGGATGTTTATGTACATTTAAAATGAACAAATGACTCCCTAAAAAAATTGAACAAATGACTTTTAGGACAGATAAAGATTATAATAGATGTTGACATGTGAATAATGTTACAAATATATTTATTCAAATTAATTATTATTAACATTATTATTTTTTTTTTTTTATAAGGAAAGGAAACTAGGTGGACTACCTGAGGCATCTCAGAAGAGATGGCTACATGACTCTAATACAGACTCTAAAACAATTAAAGAAGGATTACAAAGTACAGATAAAAGCATGCTCTGGTCTCAAAACTCCCCAACCCCAGTTCCAAGAACACTTGGTGAATAGACTTTTAAGGAGAATGACTAGCCGAAAGCTGTAAAAGATCAAAACCCCCTAATCCCACCCAAATTGAGAACTCAGAGCCAGCATAATAGAATCACCAACACAAGCTAACAAAAAACTACAAAAAAAAAAAACTTATAAACAAACCTAATCACACTAATCTAAACAAAACAATCAGAAAACTAAGCAACTACAACTAGAAACAATAAACAAAAAGAATGAAAAGAAAAAAACAAAAACAATAAACCAAACAATTCTTCTGGAACGACAGAGGCTACGAAACATCCCCTTCATCGGAGCTAAGGCGCGATCTACACAAAGATACTCTAGCACGACCCATCACGAACGAAAAGCCGACGACAAAGACTAGATGAAACTAGAGACAAGAAGCCCGAATGGATGGCGAATTGGAACCACCCAGCACGAGCCCCGCCAAAACGGGAGAAGGAAGATGGCTCGAAACCATCAGCACCCATCGAAACAAAGCATATTCGGCCAAGATCAACAGCCGAAAGACCAGCCCACCATCGCGACGAACCATCACCGTGAACGAATTGAAAAAAAGAGAGAAGAGGCTAGAGAGAACAAAGTCCGACTGAGGACAGGAGAAATTTGACTAAAATGATAAGAACTAAGCCATAACAATGGCTAGATCTAGGAAGAAATGAAGAGAGGGGAGGCTAGGTTTCAATTTCTAAAGAAATTGATTTGGGGCTAGGGTTTTAAGGGTTATTTTTGGGGAAAACTAAGGGGATTTTCTAGAGAGAAGGCAGAGCCTCTCTCTCTAGAGATCCCTGATCTAAATGAGCAATGGCTATGTCTTATTATTAACATTATTTAAAATGTAACACACACTATATTTAGAGACGTTAACACGTGACTTTAGTTACATTCTTCGACCATGAGATCATGTCTTATATGGCGTCTCATCAGTGTCCATAAAGCTCTCATCTTACTATATCATTGTTGACCTGCAACTTTTTAAGAACGCAATCTTACCATAAATTAGAAACCCATTGGACAAATACTCCCAATGAGTAAAATAAGCATAATACTGTAAGAAGTGCCATTTTCTATCAACAGATTGGCTATTTCTTGTCATTCACATTAGTACCAAATTTGGGATAAATATGTAAATTATAGATGCTGATCAGGGCACAGATTCGTTTTGTCTTTGTCCTCTCAAAAGGTGGAGTTACTTGCTCGGACAACCTCCAACATTATCAAACTTTGGAAGACAGCTCTAAAGAGTAAAGGTCTTTCAAAATGATGTCGATAAATGTGTTAAAACTTATCTTACAACAATTTTTTTTTTACATCGAGAAATCGTACATTAATTAATACAACCCAAACTAAAACAAACAAATAAACCTAAAAGAGCCTTAAGAGCTCGTATATTCCACCTAATACAGAAATAAATAAAAACGACACAAAGTCGCGTAGAAAGGGGCGCGTCACTGGTCAGTGCCGATGATGGTGGATGCAAACCTCGGATGGCTGATGGAAGTGGTAGAAGAACCGGTTGACGATCACGATTCGGACAACGAACAACCAACGGCGAGCATCGCGTCTCGCCGTATGAGCAATCCCAACGATCTGTCATCACTTGGGACTCTGAGCTCATAACCATAGTGAGGAGTCACGTTCCATTGTGACTCACTACTCTCGATCGAGAGTATTTCAGGTTTCTCCATGATGAAGGAGAAACACTGATGAGTGGGCGTGCTGTAAACCCCCAGATGCAACTGGGGTGCCGCCTGCAGATTTGAAATTTTCAAGGCAAAGACCATTAAGATCAATGCCAAGCTAAAAGGAGAGCCGAACAAGTTGAGCTCTCGAACACACCTCCGATTTTCAAAACCGGTAAATATACGTCCCAACCATGAAAGCCTATCATCACCTCGTCCTTGCTCACGATCATCGTGAGCCCTCGATCATCGTGATTTTTTAACCATCATATTGATATAATACTATAAAAAGAGTATTTGGCAATTGGTTGTTTCACTTGGTGATTACTTCTTCGGTTCTTCTATTGTCAATAGTTTTATGATTTAGAACCTCGTTTGAACTTGAAAGTGATCCAAATTTCCTCCACAAACAATGCAATCCAGGCTCATTTAACAATTAACGAAACTTGACAAATAACCAATCTGTTATAAAAGTACACTATATTTGGTATAGAAAAACGCAGCCAACAGTTGATACTTTGATATCCTTTATTTCTTACTTTTGCTTCTTTCCTCATATATATATATATATTACAAACTTATGGTTTCGTTCCCCATAAGATTTGCTTGAGTGTGATCATTTCTAGCTTGGTAGTGCGATAGGTGCCATCTAGTGCCTTAAACACACGAAGATCGGTTCAATTATGATGGATTTCCCCATCAAAAATTAGGGAATTTGAATTACTTAGTGTAGCTCTTTAGTTTATATTATTATCTAATTTTTTTTAACATCGAGAAAATTTACATTAATTAAAAACTGGAGTATAGTCTAATGTTAATACAACCAAACAGAAACAAACTAACAGTAATAAGAGCTTTATTAGCTCGTACATACTTTATGAAGAGAAAACTAACTATTACGTGTCCAGTCCAAAAGCAGTTTGTCTTGAGCTACGACGAGTGAGGTTGGTTTATATGTCTTGATGGAAAAGACCTGATATGAGAGGGAGCATGTTGTGATACGAAACTTTGACGATCTTCAAAGAGACTGCCGCACTACAGCTAGTAGACCCCAATGTCCACTAGGCACTAAATCCCAAGGTCCTTGAAAAGAAACATCCTCCTGGGATTGTATTGAATCAACTAACAATGAAGTCACTTCCTTTGGTGACTTATGACCTTGCTGCGAGGGTACTCGAAGTTTTGTCTCATTAATTAGGCTGAAACTCGAAAGATGTGGAGGTCGAAACTTGCTCCAAATCAAATTGGAGTCCCACAAGATGCATTTTTTAGGTGTGATGACACCTGAAGCCGTCACTAGAAATTGGGGCGAATTAGATTGATGAACTTTGCCCCACTTATGGATCCGAAGATCCAACCTCACAATCCCAAACCTAGAAGAACGACGCACAACATATCTGAATTGAGAACCTCCTCTCATCTTAACCAACACTCGAATTCCTACAGCGGCATAAACCCCACGGCCAACTCTAGGATCATTGGCTCTATTCAACAGGTTTCCTAGATCTTTCTTTGTCATAGGAAACCAAGAACCTTGCACTGCCAACCGATTACTACTAACGAACTCCCAAGCACACCCATAAACAAAAAGGCAAGAGATATTGGATCTGGAATAAACATACAGTAAACAAACCCTAAATCCAGCAGTAGATGCATAACACCACACCTTAACCTAGGAAACTCAAACATAAACTGGTCAAGGGGAAAGGAAGACACGACGCCACCAGGGGGGGGGGGGGAGGGAAGACACGACACCACCGGGGGGGGGGGGAGGGAGACACGACACAAGCGGGGAGAGGGGAGACACGACACCACCACGAGGAAGGGGAGGGAGACACGAAACCAGCGGGGGGAGGGGAAGACTCAACGCGCGGACTAACGCGGCGCGGGGACGGAGGAGGAAACGACACTAAAGAAAAACGAATAGGGGAGGGGAAACGGTGGTTGACGAACATGGGAGGGGATAGACAATCGGGGAAGAAGAAGATGGGTAGGGGGAACGGGAGACGACGAACAGGGGGAGTGGACGTGACTGACCTAAAGATGAAGAAGAGGCGCCTGCGGCCACCAGCGAGCCTGCGGGGCGGTGGTTGGTTTTTAGCATTTTGGTTTTTTGGGAGAGTTTTGAGAGTTCTACTTCCTAGTCTCTTTTTTTTTTGGAAATTATTATTATCTAATCTGATACTCTGCTTTGTTCATTCAAAAACATGTTTTATTATTTATTCCCCTGCATTACAATTCTTTGCTATTTTGTACATGTTTTGCCAGAATGAATGACTGTTAATCGGATTTTGAGAGTTCTATTTCCTGGTCTCTTTTTTCTTTGAAAATTATTATTATCTAATCTAATACTCTGCTTTGTTCATTCAAAAACATGTTTTATTATTTATTCCCTTTCATTACAATTATGTGCTATTTTGTACATGTTTTGCCAGAATGAATGATCGGATCTGGTTTGCCTCATTCGGGATCTATTTAGCTTCGGGTCAGTTCAAGTCCATTTTTGTTTTGGTTCTGAATCGGTTCTTTAATGATTCGGGTCGTTTCATGTATCAAGTCAAGACTTAGTCATTTTGGATAGAATAGAAATTGGGTCAGGTTCAGGTCTGTTCAGGTTTCGGATTTGGTTCGATCTTTTAATTGTCCAATGCACGATTATGTCTTATATTTCTTAACAACAATTATGCAAGTATAAATATTATATATTTATTATATATCTAATACGTATCTTAGCAAATTTATAGTAATTTATCTATAAAAATAGAGTTTCATAGGAGTTACTATTTAATTCTAAGCAAATTGTTGTTTGTCTTATCTACCCAAAACCAATAGAATTTAAATTTGTACAATGTGCATGTCGAGTCCAAATCGGGTTGGTTTAGTTAAGTTGGAGTTCAGGTTAAGTAGATTCGAATTGGTTCTGGTCGGGTCGGGCCAGGTATCAACCCAATATCGCGTCGAGTTAATTTCGCGTCGATTACAGTTTGGTTTATTTTGGGTTTCGAGATATCATTTCAAGTCTGAATCGACTCTCGATTCGAGTCTTCGAATCCAGATCAACTTTGTTAGCCTAGTGACTTCTGCTTTTCTAATAATGGCATATAAGTCAATTGGAAAAAATAACCTTTTGTATTTCCTCTTATCTTCTCATAGTTGGTCTAGCTTTCTCTTTTTTATTAGACTTGCGGATTAAGATTTCTAAGGTGGTCATAATAAATATGACCATTGAATGGTCCAAAATTGTTTCGAATAAGAGATGTAGATCCCAAACCTAAGCTTTTTCATGGTCATATTTATTAGGAAAAATTGTCAAAAATAAGTTAACCTTTGCGCCGTCCGCTGATAATAAGTTAACCTTTAGATTATCCTTGAATAACCTAACATTGTTATCATTTAAACTTTAATTTGGTTGGAGTGAGAAATGACTTGCAACAATAGGATATAGCTAGTCATTTTTTAACCACTGCTTATGTGTAATTTCTTTTTCCTGTTTTTGATTTTTTTTTTCCATATTTAATACCCCAACTTTTCCATTTGGTCAACATTGCAACTTCTTTCTTCCTTATTCTTCCTCCCAGCTGCCATGGTTGTAATTTGTAGCTAAACTCTCCGAACATGAGAGAACTCACGAGGTAATTTGCCGGAGATTCCTCTCCACCATGAGAGACGATACCGAAGTTATCTCAATTTATAGGAGAATTTGGTCATCTGATTTCTCAACTCAAGCTCGTGTTCAAGCATTCCAATTCCACTCCAAAACTTTAGCCTCTAAGAACAATGGCTCTTGGTTTGGCATGAAATTCGCGTTGGTTTGGCAGTTCAAAACAAAGAATTCACCAAATTTTATCTCGTGACATTAATGGCGCAATTTCTCTCTCTCGGTGATACCCTTCTTAATGATAGTGGCGGCGTTGTCAACGGAGGAGTGGTTGGTGACTGAGATGGTGTTGGTGTTGTTGAGCATGGTGAGAGTTGGTGGCGAGTTCTTGTGGATGGATGAGAAACAAATTGTTGTGTTCTAAAGGATGGAGATTTTGCGGGTGGGTGGGTTCAGTTTTTCAAGGTGGTGGGTGGGTGGTTTATGGGCTTTCGTGGTTAGGGCCAGGGTTGCAAGTGGTTGCGTGTGGGTTTTCTCGGTTAGGGTCGTGGTTTCGGGTGGTGGGTTGGGTGGTTTCTGGGGTTTCGTAGTTAGGGTCGTGGTTTCAAGTGGTTGCGTGTGGGTTTTCTCGGTTAGGGTCGTGGTTTCGGGTGGTGGGTCGGGTGGTTTCTGGGGTTTCGTAGTTAGGGTCGTGGTTTCGGGTGATGGATTGGATGGCGGGTGAATTGGGTGGGTTGTTTCAGACTTTCAATGGTGTTTGTGATGGTAGGAGGTGGTAGTAAATTGGGTGGCAGACTGGCAGTGCGTAGGAGATGGTAGTGATGGTCTTGTAAGTGGTGGGAAAGAGGGAGAAAAATAAAAAAACCTGGAAAAAAAATTCGAAGTTTAAATGGGGGGATTTTTTCCAGGTTTATCAGGTTTACGGTAATCCAACCTAATTAAAGTTTAAATGACGAACAAAGTTATCTTATTCCGGAATAATCCAAAGGTTAACTTGTTATCAACGGACCACCCAAAGGTTAACTTATTCTTGACAATTTTCCTTTTTATTATTAGTTTATTACCATCCAATAATCGCCTCATGAATGGAAAAAGTTTATATGAACCCATAGAGGTTTACCAAATTTACCATGGCAGCTGCACTTCCCAACTTTTCCCTCGAGAATAAATTCACTTATGGCTTACTCGACTAAAATTTACTTAATGTCCTAAGCCATGAGTGCATGATATGTAAATATGTACACGTCACTTGTTTTAACTATCAGGTCAGAGAACCCCTATGAGTCTAGATCAGGAATATAACTTTTGGGGAGGGGATGCAAAAAGAATGTGACAATTACTGACAAGTGACAACAATGTTGAATGTTCATGATCATTTTCCTTTTCCATAATCATCAAAAGAGTTGAGATTTTAGAAGATAACTCGACACTATACAATGTAAATCCACTAAAAATGTCCGAAGGGAATATGAGTAAAGCAAGAATATGGCCTTCTAGCTCAATAGGCCGGTGGAGCAAATCATTGAGAAGAGCTGAAATACTATGACTTAAGCAACAATGAGCTAGGCAGCTGTTAGCAATAAAAGTTCTCTATCAAGGTGGAAGAAAGAATAGCAAGCCGCAGGTCTAAGAACGAATGCCATCGCAGAACACAGTTAGAATCTGACGAGAAGCACGTTCAACTTTCACTCGGCAGTATGAGGCGATCTTGGCCTTCGACTAGCTTCATAGATCTAATTATATCACCAGATTTTATTTGAGGAAGAATATCTCGACCAACAGTCGTGTAGCTACACCAAAGAAATACCAGTGATGTAAGACAACGACAAAAGGATGCTGAATGTAGAAAATCGTTCTTAGTATATATTTCAATATGCTTCAAAAGCTTACCCAAAAACAGAAAATTGCCCTTCATCAAATGACAGTCCTCCTAAACCAGCCTGATAAAGTATAAGGGTCATCACATATTCATTTGCTAATGCCACTTAGTGATTAGTAGAAAAATAAAAATTAAATAAACCAATTAAGAGGACATATCCAAGGGGAAATGACCTTAAATAATCCCTCAAGGCAAAACAGCTGATAATGATACCAATTCTTCATTACTAATTCTGTCCCAAAATACAGGATCCATATCCTCTTTACATGGTCTCCAAGACACATCTTTGACCAAATAATATCTTTAACTACATTAATAAATATTCTGAAAATTTCATATTCCAAATATACAAATTGAGACAATTATAACAAATACCACATAGATAGCTCTTTTCCATATATATTAGTGACAAAATATGGTCCAAGTTGATGAATGTTGACTTTGAAAAAATGAAATGGAACACTTCCGAATTTTGGAATATGCTGCCAGTCTGCCACCAAGACCACTAGAAATTTTTAATTATTCTCAGCCATGGAGGATTCATAAAATGCTATCTTAATCCATATGGAAGATGCATTGCTAGGTATGTGACACTATTTGGCTGGAGTTCTGGACTACTGTCACAGACTGACGGAACACCTCAAAATTAGAAAATGTTCCGTAACGAACTTGAGCAAAGATTATTGTAGCATACTGGTATCCATCATTTAGAGATAAAACAATGTGAAATGAGGAGGCACCGAGCTCATAGACTTACATTCCGCTTGTCATATAGATAAAAGAAGAACTGGTTTGGCGATGAGTATTCCCCAGAAACTTCACTGTGAGCCATAACAAGTGCTCCATAAACAGATAAAGGCAGAACAGGCAGCTCACCATCCTGAGATGTGGAGACGTGGAGAGAGATTAAACATCGCAAAATAGATATCAGCAGACTTGGCAAGTTCTCAGTAAGGAAAAACATAAGATAGCTACCTGTACACTTAATGTTGTCTTGTAGAGCGGCTCAAATTGTCCAGAGGGCATTAATTCCAAGGGAACACTGTAACCCTTGCTTGCATCAAGGTTGTTGTCAGATAGAATAGCTTGACTGGTGCAACCGAGCTTTGTACCATCATATGCCCCATCAATCACCTGATAGTCTTGTGTAAGTACGCCTTATAAGCAAAACTATCAAGCCCGGATCAATCATGTGTAAGAAGGAAGATATTTGGCAACCTCGTGATACAGAAACCACACTCGAAGTTGTCACATACTTCTATTAGGAAATCACATATAGTTATTATTTGTTCATGCGACCATTGCTTTAATTATCCGTTGCTCATATAGGGTTTGCCACTGCAGTCCATGATGCATGTAACCTTCTTAAGGCATTAAAAGAACATGACCCATCAAAACCATTTACTTTATTTTACAAGATAAAAATAATTTCCCACCTAGGGCTGTCATAGATTGTGTTCGGTCAACATTAAACGGGTTGGGAAACCCTTGTCCTAAACCTAACCCAATAATTTTATGGGTCAACAAATTATGGACCCAAACCTAACCCACTAATTGACGGGTAATCCGGGTAAGTATTTACCCACTAACATAAAATTATTTGCATTAAACAAATGGCAGGAACAAAGAAACAAGTGATTGAAATGACCAATAGATACATAAAACACAGCAAACGCAAAGTGACCTCGTATGTTCAAAATAGAGGTCGCAAAAGTGAAATTTGCCTAACTTTAACCCAAGTGAAATTTCATATATGCAATCCCTCATAAGCTTCTCTAACTTTTAGGCTACCTACTTTCCCCAGATATGTGAAAAAAATCTCAGGACATCCTTCACAGTAGCAGAGCACTAAAACACACCCAACTCATGAGAAACCAATTTTGCTATGTAACAGGCACAAATGCGAGTAGCTCCAAGTGAGCATGCTATATTAACCACATCCTTTATTTAAGCAAGTGATCATAGTTGGAATCAGTATATGACACTTACAAACAGCCAACAACTAACAAACATAAAATGCCCTCGTATGTTTGAAAACTAGGAGCCAAGAACCCGTACAATGAAAAGGAGATCTCTGTGCATATTATCTTTTCTGATCCTGAATGAAGGGTATATAAGTGATGCAATAACGACGCTTGAGCACCGAAAAGCCGTGCCTCAAATCAGGTTTTTTTTTGAGGGGACTCAAATCAGCTATTTTGAACAGATAAAATTAATGTACATAACAAAGTTACAGTTTGCCAAGGAAATGTTTTGCTCAAGTACCTTACCAATTTAGCAAAATTCCCAGCAGTCAATGGTGCCGAATATCCATCAATAACAACCTGAATACATGCATCATTAAGAAGCTGGGCATAATGGTAAAGAAAAAACAACTTCGAAGTAAAAAAAAATTTAATACTGGGGCATTAGAAGTCAATTTGTAACATATTTAAATTTTATATCCTTATGCCAGTTTACTCATTCCTATTAGTAGCTATGTGTGGTTGCTACACGATGAGTTCAATGTGTATCCCGTATGATTATAGCCCTTTGAATGAGAAGCAAGTCTTCATAAAGAGGGCACCAGAAAATGGGACACTCAAAGAAGAGCACCTGGAGTTTCAAGACTACATTAGTGCTTTCAACTATTTTTCGAATTTCTTTCACTTGACAAGAATTGCAGCTTTCAACAAGCCTAAGAGAAACAGTTTGTATCACAAATAAAAATTAATCATAAAAAAGAGAAAGAGATCAATTGTCCAACAATTGTTACTTATGCACCCAAAAATCCAAACCTGAATCGTGTGCCTTTCTCATCATGAACTCAGCGGGGCTAGTGTTTTTACTATAAATCTCTAGCCAACCTTATAAAATAGGCAAATTACAAGAACAGAACCAGGTAATCAGAACACATTATTGGACTTCCAGTGGTACCTTACAAAGGAAATTTTAGTACCTGAATGGTAGCTGTACTTTTGGCTTCACCACCAGTTTGAGGAGAAAATGTTGAACCATCTACTTTCTCAATGGTAAATTCAACTGTCCCTCTCCCATTTAGCCTAGAGAACAAATAAATTCAAGACAGTTCTTAATTTTAAACACAAAAAAGAACAGGAAAGAAGCCTACTTTGTGTCCATTGCTTCCAAAGCACTTATTAATTGCGAAAGATTGAGGTTATTAATTGTGAAGCAGGAGTATTAACAATCAAATTTTCCCTCTTCTTTCACCCAACAATGAAGAGGCTAACAATGCATAGAAAACATGCCTTGGATACTTCAAATACTGCTGAGGCAACAAAAACGATAATCCTGGAGCCTGTCGAATTTGGAACATATTAATTTGTGTCAGGTTAATGTAGTTGAATTCTAACCATATAGGTACTACGGTTAAAGACAAGTAATTTCAGGATAAAACAATTAGTCATCTTATTATGAAGTCAGCATATATAACAAGATGAAAACTCATTAAGAAATGCCTGAAATTTCATCATATATCGGAACTACAAAGACTGCAGCTTGAACACAGGCAGAAAAACAGGTGATAACCTAACAAGAGAGCTTCACCATTAGCCACTAGACACAGTATCATTCATGAGCATTGTGATTTCCAGATAACCGGATAATTGGAAGCTAGAGCTTTTTGTCTAGCTATATAACCTCAATCAAAAGCTTAGATCTCGAGTCACAGCTCATCAAAAAACTTAGACCAGTGATGTAGTTTCTATTATGAATCTTGGATGACGACGTTTGTGGAATGCAATCCAGAGAGTATAGGACAACTTTATTGGCAGCAGGCCAGTGACCTTTACCGCCATATACTGCAATTTCTCACTTATATGACATAGATGACATAATTGAACAGGTGCTGTCACAACGATTTAGCATAATATCCATGATATCATGAACCACTCAAAAGCTTTTTTATAACTGTTTAGTAGAATCAGTATTAGTACTCAAAGATACCTGTAATAACTCCAATTCTGCAACAGTATCTAATGAAGATGCGAGACCCACTGATACTCTATCAGGATTCTTATCTTTTATGAATTCAAGAAGCGCTCGCAAGCCACCCTACAAAAAGAATGAAATTGCAAATATAAATGGTCAAGACTATTTGGAACAAAAACAAAATTTAGTTTACGGTGCAATATCTTAGTCTCTGCTCTTGATGCTCATAATTGACCATATTATTGATCAAGGAATAAACTTAATAAGGCTCTAATGACTGTAAATTTGCTTGACAAACTGACAAATTATTTCTTTTACTATATGTATTAATAATAAGCACATACACAGATTTTTATATAAATACACATCCAGACACACGCACACGCACGCACACGCACACGCGTGCGCGCACACACACACACACACACACATTTCAGCTATTTTGAATGGAAGGTTCATTACATACACTCTTACACGTGTACTCATGTTATTAAGAGATATATACAGTTCCCCTGTAGTATGTAACAACTCATGGGTTCAGTTTCTTTTGTCATAGTTCATCAACTTTGACCATAAATATATAGGAAAAATGGATCAGAATACCCCCAACTTTGGCCCGTCCGCTTTTAATACCCCCAACTTTGGCCCGTCCGCTTTTAATACCCCCAACTTTTGAGTTAAATACCCCCAACTATTGGGGAGGTCCGCCAAAAATGTACCTTAACCTGTTAGCAAGGTAATTTTTTTATTTTTTATTTCTCTTTTAATTTTTCTATTAGCTTTTGTAAACCAAAATTCCCCACCCCCCCCACCCCCTCCTCCTCGCTCATCCCACCTCCCCCCCCCTCCTCCCCCTCATCCGGCGACCTCCTCCCCTCCCTCTCTCTTGGACGCTCCCTCCTCTCTTTTCGCAGTTAATCCCCACCTCGCCGTTTTGTCTCTCCTCCTTTTGAACTTGAACTTCCATCCATCCATGGCTTCTTCTTCCAAATTCCCCAAAAATGATCTTCTCTCTCCTCCACCACCACCTCAACTTCAACCTTCATTACAAGAATAACAACGACCATCTCCCTCTCGGAAAAACCAACGACACCATTAACAACAAAAAGCGCAAGCTTCACAACTCAAACCCTTCCGACAACATCAACGACATTCTATCTCCTTACAAAGAACAATAGTGGTTGGGGGCGGCGGCCGCCGGGGGTAGGGGTAGGGGAAGGGGCGGGGTGTGGGAAGGGAGGTAGTGGGGGGTGGGAAGGTGGGGGTGGTGGGGTGGGGTGGTGGGGGCGGGGGGTGGTAGAGGAGGGGGGTTCTTTGGGTTTCGGGGGGTGGTGTGAAGGGGAGGGGGGGGGAGGGGGTTTCTCGGTGGGAAGGGGTGGGGGGAGGAGGGAGAAAGAGGGAAGGGGAGAGACGGGTGGTTGAGGAGGGGGAGGAAGGGGAGGGGGGGGAGCGAGAAAATGGTAAAGGTGAGGTGATAAAAAACAAAAACAAAAAAAAAGAAGTAAAACCAATAAGAGCATGACATGTGACATTTTAACATGCTAAACCAGTTCTCTTAGGTCATGGGTGCATTTTTGGCGGACCTCCCCAATAGTTGGGGGTATTAAAAGCGGACGGGACAAAGTTGGGGGTATTCTGATCCATTTTTCCAAATATATATCATTACATAAGAATAAGCGTTATTACACGTGATGTTGTGGGGTAAGTTTCAATATGTATTTTCATAATATACAATTCTATAATTTTTAGGGATTTATACCATATTAACCTTGGATTTTATGCGGAATCCTAAATAAAATGAAATAAAATAACCCACGTTTACACCTCTGGCTCTTCCTAAGGTAATTCAACTTGTAGAATTTCATTAAACTTAACAATTTTGGGGACGATATTACTAAGTAAGATTCCTATGTAAATACTCCCTACACCCACATAACCCGAAAGTGCCCTCTATTGATTAGAGTTTCTTCTTTTTAACCTTATTAAAAACATTATTTCATACAACACTGGGGTTATGTAGATGAAATTTTCAAAAGCAATATGTGACACGGGGATAGGACTCTTTACCTTACTAACATTGTCCCAAAATTGTAAAATTAATGACTTGTTACAAAATGGGGGTTACCTCAAGAAGGGGAGTAAACATGGTGTTATGTGGAAATAAAACACCAAAAAGACGGTGGTTGTTACTGTATGGTATAAATCGAGAGTAAAAATAAGAAGAAAGGTTGGCCCACATTGATATGTTGTTTTGTTCTTCAACAATAAGGTGGTCCGTCCAACCTACTATGAATGTCCAACTAAAAACAAACACCCGTTAATGGCAAAATGTCCCAATTAAAAAAAAATAAACAGGAGTATATATGGGTGTCTAGGGCGGTGGAACAGAAAGAGAGAGAGGAAGATGAAGATTCGTCTAGAAACTCGGAAAGAGAATAGACAATAAAGTTCGCATGATTAACATATTTTACAATGGGAGAAAAAGAACATCTATTTAGCTCTAATTTAACATGCATAAACAATTCTGAAGCAAGCACATCGAAGGTCCATAAAAACAAATACAAACTTCCAGAAAATAATAAACAGCAAGCTATGATTGGGAAAACGTTCTTGAAATATATGAAGTACCTTCCCATCAATTAGAGATGCATACAGAAGAGAACCCTTTTCCTTTGACTCGGAGGGTAAACTTGCCAAAATAGCTTCCTTTTCATCTAGCGCTACCTGGTATGAAACAAAAACAGACAAAAAACAATCAAGGGCAATTTTACCTCTTACACAAAGATGGGATAGACTTAAGATTCAAGCAAATATAATTGCAATAAAATTTATATACTGTATTCAGGATAGAAGCCTAATATACAAGTATAAAGATGTCAAGCTTAATGCATTGAGGAGCTGAAGCACAAAAGTATACACTCTACGAAGGAAACAAGATATACTGACAAAGGGATATCAAGAATCAGTGATCAAAATTCTAAACTTCATCAAATATAAAAGAGCTTTGCATACTATAAGTAGAACCAAAAAAGGTATTTCACAACCACATCAATAACAGTAAAATAGTGGCACTTTGAAGAGCTTTGTTCTAACATAAAGCCATAGAGGTAAAGGGATCATAAACAATGTATATATCAGGATCTTGAATTATTAGTAAGTTTAACTTCTACTGTAATGAACTCATGATAACTTGATGTCATATATATGGAAGAGGGAAAAGATGAAGTCCTCCTCAAATTAAATGCTGAGAGTACGAAGCTTACAGTGTCAACTTGGGTCGTCTTGTAACTCTTGCCTATTGTATCCCTCTATTTCTTTTACCCATAGATGTTAGCAAAATGACTATTTCATAAATTTACAAGTACCGATTCTACATCATATAAGGTAAACACGCTTTATCATGAAAAGTTTGGAATTTGTTAGGCATAGACAGCTGTTAGTTGAATCCAGGAGGCACCTGCCATATACTCAGAATTTCCGAAGAATTTAGAGTAAGAAAATGAATAATGAAGGAAAATAGAGGAGGCAAAAGATTTGATGTATTACAGAAAATCAAGATGATTTGTAGTACATCTTCCACATTCAAGAGGTGGAAATCTCCCACTAACGAAATACAACTCTCAACATTTTTGAATACCTTCCCTTTTATCTCTGACTCTTATTTACTTACTTCCTCTTTACTCTACCCCCTAAAAAGCTATTGAGGCAATTACCTTTACACCCTCTCTATACTGTTATCAGTGGCGGATCCAGGATCTGAATCACGTGGGTTGGAAGTACTTCGAAAAAATCTAAGATAAATTAAATCAAAATTAGAGTTGCTTATGCACTAGCAATTACTCTCTCCGATTCTTATTAGTTTGCCTGCATCTTTAGGCACAAAGTTTTAGGAGAAATATGTATGTGGGTCATAGAAGGAAAGAGAAAATGATATTTTATTGGCATATTGTATCGAAGTTAATGTTGTGGGTCAAGATAAGTAGAGTGAGAAGGTAAAGATAATAATAAAACAATTTGTGAGGCCATTCCAAAAACTGAAAAAAAAGTGGGTAAACTAATAAGGGACAACCCAAAAAGGAATGTGAGTGTACTAATAAAACCAGAGGAAGTATATAACACTTATTTAAGTAATTGAAAATATAGATATACAAAAGGACAATTAGATCCTCAACTTTTGGTACTTAAAAACAATTAAGAAATGGAAATCTGATTTGAATAATCCATTTTTATTTTCAAGTTTTGGGATGGTTTTCATAATAATCCAAACTCTTTATCTTTTTTGCCGTCACAACGCCACTAATATATTTTGTATATTTTATATAGGAAATTGAAGAGTTCATATAATTCTGATAAGATAGTACTCGAACTTAGGTATTTTCCATAATAAGCGAAAACTGAGATTATTATAAGAAGATGGATAAAAATGGGGTTAATTGGAGTGAAATTTTCAAAAGATAAATGATAAAAAACGTTATACAAAACTTTGAACTAGAAGAAAACTAAAATAAAACAAAAAAGTAGTTCTACCTAAATCAAAAAGAGAAAACAGAAGTAAAGTTGCATATTAGAAAACAAAAATATTAAATGAAGGAAACAGAAGTAAAGTTGCATATTAGAAAACAAAAATATTAAATGAAGGAAACAAAAACCCTCCGTAGACTTAGGAATCGAACCCACGTGAATTCAATGAGGGCGGTACATATGCGGCCCATCAAACCATTGAACCAAACATCAAAACAGTGATATAGCGCGGCTCAGGAAGCTTATACCGGGTTTTTTTTATCTCGATTTTTCGTCGATTTCCTTCTTCTTTTTCTCCAGATTTTTATGGGTTCAGTGGGTGCATTGTGTGGGTTTCTTGCAGCACCATCAAAACTAAATTACATGTGTTTTAGTGAACTGCTGGAGACAACCTCTACGTATTTCAAAGAAAAAAATTCCTAGGAGAAGACAACCATCACTAAGTCTGGACAGCATTAATCACAATCCCACTATAGTGTCCAATGTGAGAATGAGAGTTGTTACTGTAATTAGATTATTATAAAGATGTTACTTGTTAGCCTCGGTTAGAGTTAGGTTAAAAAAAATAAAGGCACACTGGCAAATCAGTTATTTGTAGTGAGAGATAGCTCCTGCAGTGCCTCAATTTCAAGTATGTGATGCACAAATTGAAGAGTCAGTATAAGACAGAAAATCAGAGTTCCTCTCTGGCAAGTCTCTCCTTCTCCTTCCATCATTCTCTTCAATATTTAAAAGAGTTTACTGCTAAATGTTTCATTTTCTTTTACAACCATCAACAAAATTCTGGAATTGTGTTACCAGACTCAATTGCTTGAAACTTCGCTTTGCGTTAGCAACTTTTTACATACAGACATCAGACCAATCCAAACAGCGAAGAGAACCTTAAGTATGCTTCATGTACTTAAAAGGTCAGTGCAAGTAAAAGATACAATATTAATATGTTGTAGCAGTAAGGCATATAAAACATACCTTTATAGCTTTCTTTACATTCCCCTCCATGGTTCCATATGGTTTCCTCTGGGGAATCCTAAGCAAGTATGAGATATCCTCCAGAGAATCCTGGACAAGAGAGAGAAAAATAAGAAGAAAAAGGAAAAACTCTAAGTCCAAAATAAGATAACTAGACAATCTTTCAGAGAATCACATTTAAGCATGTAACTAGGAGAGAGACCAACCTGTATTGTCTTCATGTTTGTGTTTGCTGGGATGGCCCTTCTTAATGCAAGTTCCCCAGTTCTAGGAACTTTAGTATCTGGAGAATAAAGCACTGCCTTTGCTGCAGGGACAGAATAAGAGTCCCAATCGATAAAAGGTAGCGGTGTTGAAATTTGTAAGACGAGAAGAAGTGTGGACATGGCCCTTTCGAGTCTTTTAGGCCCATATTTGACCATGGACATGTATGAGGTATATGGTGTACCATCCTGATCCGTTGATTCCTGCATGACTGAAGTTTCATTTATGAATTTGATAACCATGAAAGGTTTGAACTTATTTACTATATCAAGGTACTCCGCAAGCTGTCAAGCAGCAAATGAAAGATGTACAATACCAGCTAAGCATATGCAACCAGCAAACATTTGTCCCGATTATGTTAGTTTACAACATTTAAAGGGGGCAATAAAATAAAAAAATTGATAAAGCAGCACTGCAGATCCAACTTGCTGATAAAGTAACAAAGGGAAATTTAACAAGTGATTTGAAGAATCAATTGGTTTTCTTTTACAGCCAATGAAGTGCCACAAGACTAGAACTTAAATGGAAGTATGAGAAACACAAAAAAGGACAAGAACTTAAGTTATATCCTAAATCAAAGATAACTGTAGTTACATAGGAGATACTTCAGAAACCTAGAGAAAATACATATTACCAACACGCACAAAGGGATGATAGAGAAGAAAAATTAAGAGCCCAACGGCCCAGCTCCATTTGTTTCAACTTAGACTATGTTACACAGACTCTTCACAACAACCAAAACTATAGAAGCCACACCTTTTGAGACTTGGATTTGGATATAATACAGCATGTTTAGGAAGAACAGAGAAGGGATCAAGCCAGATCATAATGCCAAAAAACCACATAATATATCCATATCACAATCACTTGGCAGCAGTAGGATGAACACACCAACGTTTTATACTAAACCACCTTATCACAATTCTCAAGATGTGGTTTACTTAATAACATATATGATACATGTACTAACACAACATTAAGGCACTTAGAATACTCGAGCCCATTAGCAGAACATTTGAAAACTTCAAAATGTAGCAGTGATTTGGTACAATAAGCAACAAAGAGCAAAGGGACTCAAAACAGTGTACTAAAAGCAAATATAGAGACCAAAGCCACAGGAAATGCCATGACAAAAGAGCATCCTGGAACGAAACAACCGAAGCAGAATCACATTTAAAATTTTAAAGATAGACAATCGAAATCCATGCTCAACAAGATAATTTATTAAAAATCCTACATTGACGAAAAGATTAGAAATAACAATCTCTTACATATAATCTCATCCAACATTAAGGCTCCGTTTGGTGGGGCATAAAACATTTTCCTCGAAAATTGTTTTCCTCTATTTTCAATTTTACATTGTTTGGTTTGCAAAGGAGTGTAAAACCATTTTCCCTAAGAGTAAAATTGCTCTCCTAATGATGGAAAACCATTTTCCCTTCAAAATGAAGGGAAAACTGTTTTCCTTCCTTTTCCTTATCTCTCTTGTACACTCCTCTCACTACCTCCTTACTTTCCCTTTCATTTTCCTTTCGTTTCATCATTTTTTTAAAATAGAACCAAACAACGGAAAACTAATTTTGAAATTGTGTTTTCCATTGTAAATTGTTTTCCATGAAAATCATTTTACACTGAAAATGTTTTACGCCCAACCGAACGGAGCCTCTGTAAAAATCACTACTCACTAGGTAATACCCAAGACATACGCAATTTGTCAAATTGATACAAATATGAATGTTTGGGCATATTATAAATCAAACTCTAATTTACAATATAATCATTTAAATACTTGGTATGGGTTAAAAGTTAAAACATCCTCCCTTTTGAATGAATACAAAATTAATGTTCAATATGTATCCTCTATTTAGAATTCTAGTGCAACCATTTATCAAATTCTGATATGTATAGAAGGTAACTTTAATAAGGAAAACCTATTTTAGTGCCTTCTACTTTAGTATATAACATAGACTTCTAAGAGCTAATAAATTCCGATAAATAAGCTTGGATAACGTCTGATAAGGACTAATAAGTTTTTTTTTAATAGAATAGGGACTAATAAGTTCTAACAAGTTATAATTACACGATGACTTAACTATTGGTCGGAACACCACCAACAACCGTCAAAATGAAAGGGAAGAAAAACACAATTAATTCCAATGTGCATTGATAGAGTATACAATGAAATCAGGGAATATCAGAAAGAATCAAACCTTGGAGTAGCAGTGCGGGGAAACACGTCGAAGACTGGAATTGGTATGAATTCGGGTGGGACGAGGGAAGAAGAAATGGCGGTGAATAAATTGAGAGTTCATTGGAATTTTGGGGGAGGAAGAGAAAATGAATAACTGAGACGCCATTGAAGTACTGAGTTGTGGGAGAGTGGAGAGAGAGAGAGAGATATGCGCGCCACTTAATGACCTCATCTGGTAGAACGTTATCTGATCCCTATCAATTTTACTTTTTGTTTAAGTTAGGTGATTAACTCATCATTAAGACATTAACCATGGTCCATGCTCCATGCTCATAATCATTTTACTAAGAGTAAAAAAAACTTGAAGTACAAGTTCACAATAAACTTATTGTGCAAAGAAAATCATGTGATATAGTCAGTTTTCGTTTGATATAGTCAGTTTTCGTATGATATAATCACCTTTTACATAGCCAGTTTTTGTATCATATAGTTAATATCCTAATATAGCCAGTTTTCGTATGATATAATCGGATTTTTTTTTTTAATATAGTCGGTTTTTGTATGATAAAGTTAGTTTAAGTGCGAAAAAAAATTATCGTGAATCCGATCCACCCAAAATGTTTTGTACTAAATAATCCTAATGATTATAATCAATTTTCCAAAGGAAAAGGAATTGTCTTGGATAATGTAAGGCTGAATGTCGCTTGTGGTTGTTTAATTGTTTGAGAGAGAGGCATCTGTCTTTTTTTCTAGAAACTCCAACATTTTCTAAAGGAAAACCGCTAGAAAAATAAGTCATATAGCGTCATCAAAGCTTCTCATGTAGAAACCCTTAATTCCAAGTTTCAAACTCTAGACTAGCATCTTTTTCAAGAGATGGATTTGGTGCTCGCCGATCTTACTTTGGTAGTCTATTTTGTCCTTGATCGTTCCTCGGTAAATTCCTATTTATTTGGGGATTGAGTTCATCCTCTTTGTCATTTGAGATTTTTGCCACAAAGTATTGGTTTCGATTGCCAATGTTAATACTTGTGTTAGGCATTATATTTGAGTTTCATTGTATTCTTTGATGTTATTATTATGAACTCAAATTCATTATATATCATCCAATAAGGATATTTCGGGTTGTTCGACTGATTTTCTTTCCTAATTAAATAATTGTCGCTTTGACTTATACGACATCATCCTAAGAAAGATTTATTTTTCTTTGTTTGATACCTGCCTCTTATTCCTCCACTTTATGAACTATCTTATTTATCAACTCTCTCTCTCCCTTCAAACTTTACAACCACCAGTTTACCCATTTGACCCATTACATCACCCACCACCATATTAAAAATAACACACATTGCCTTGAAAAGGAAACGACGCTCTCACTAATGAAGGAGAAGTGTTTTCACATGTACGTTTTTTTTTTTGCGGAAAACTAGCCTAGGCAGAAGAGCATCCCGCCCAAACCTTAGCGAAGGTGGACACTAATTAAATTTGTGTTTTGGCTGGGTAGCTATAGGGATGGATCTTTTCTTCACCTTCACTTAGGTAGAGAGGCTAGTAAAGTTCTATCTCATCTTAGGTAGAGACGAGTATTTATCTGTTTACAATGGTATTGTGTCTTATGCTTAGTGTTAAATTAATAAAAATTGATCGGCTTATTTGGATTAAAGATAAGAAAATAGAAGTTTGATAACCATACTAATATGTTAAAGTTATATATATATGTTAAGATGTGACAATTTATATGATACACTAATATTTGGTAATTATTATGTTAATTTTACTTCCTCCGTTTTTTAAAATAGACTTACACACTTGTAATGCGTAACTTTGACTATCAATATCTTTAACTATGTATTAGTTTAAATTAGATAAAGTTGGTAATTTGTAAATATACATTAAGACAAATCCAATAGCATCTTACATACTTAGTTTTGTTATATATATTAGTCAAAAAAACTTCAGTCAAAGTTGAAAATCAAATTCGCGTATTTTTTAAAATGTTATTCATTGTTTGTAAATTTAAACATGTAATATAGAAATTCGAAAGTTCTAAGAGTAGTGATAAATTTCATTTTCCTCACCTCCCCCCCAAACATTATAGTAGTAACTCTTATGACGTCCTTGGAGGCTGCAGCCTAAAGAGAAAAGGATCAACTAAGCTAGGATTGATCATAATCGCCATAAGACCTATATATATATAGAAAGTGATACATTAATTACTGATAAATAAATACGATTATCTAATAACATGAAACAAATAAGGTAAAAAAAGATAGATGATTTAATTATCATGATGAGTCGATGATACCCCTATATAGACAAGTGTTTTTGTTATGACCTCTTCCTTGACATAACTTAATTTCTTCCAATAACCTATGCCATTGTGCCCAATATTCCTGCATGACGATTGAAGATGATACATAAACCTACTCTTTGAGTAATCCTTTGACAAATGCAAACCCTAAACTTCAATAATGGAAATGTACGAAGGAAGACACATAAAATTATCATTATATTGGTGCTATTAGATATTAGTAAAGCTCTCTTATACTTTTCATATAGATAAGTCTAATCTATTGTAATAAGAGGTCGAGAATGCCAAAATCCATCACTGGAGGGCTTAAACACCCAAAGTACTCTCCCAAAAGCATGAACCAATAACCACTTTTTTGATGTTATATTCTTCCGATACATACATGAACTTAAGCAAGTGCTCCTCTGCTCCACTAACGATATTAATTGCCTGTGATTCGCCAACAATACTCTCTTATTATGTATGACTAGGTAACATATACCGCAAATATTCATGAAGGATCTACTTATAAGAGTTCTTGTATGACAATGCTGACATAAGCAAAAGCCAAAGGGGAGATCAAAAGAACATATGTCGTAACTAGCACATTTACTTGTAAGGGACCCGTTGTACTTTACATTCTACATACGGGGAGCACAAGATCCCTAATTGCATGCAACACCATGGAAATTTGTATTGTTACTTTCATATGCACTCGATAATATATTTTGAAGCCTTCACCTCCAACACCCTGAACAATAATACGAATAATTGAGTAAGATGTCACTACATTTTCCACTTAGCTTGTCTTGAAGAAAGCATACTCTTAACCAGCAACAATTTTACCATTCAAAGCCAATGAAGTGTTCTTCGATCATGTCCTCTAGAAATCAATTAGTTTGGATCCATTTTGGCAACATGTTTTGAAGTTTGTGTGGCAACATTTTCTCTTATTCCTAAGTCTGCACCTTCATTGTCAGCATTATCATCATCGAAAATCAAACCCCCATATCAATTATATTAGTATCATATAAGATCAAGATATTTGTCTCGGCATTTTTTAAATTAGCAAGAGAGGTGTGAGCATTGAACTCTGACATTTGTCATTATACATAATGAATATCATGAGCATCATCGTGAATTGATCATTCTTGTTCTATGAATGAACATATATTCGACATACTCAAAAGGCATATTTGAATTCAAATCCATGACTAGGAAATAAGCCAAATTACCTTGAATATATAGTTTGCTTAGGCGCCTAAATAAATATAGTTGCCTTGTAGTAGTTAAATTATGTGTGTGTACAATAAATCACATAGCTCTCAAGAGCGCAACATCATAATATCCCCAAGCATCAAACACCTTATATGCACCTTTATCTACATAAACTTAGAGTCACAACTCACAACCAACAAACTTCATATATCTTATTCTTACCCCATAAGCTCAAAAAAAGTTACTCGAGAATTCATAAAAATAAACTTCCTTTTGTGAATATGTATATTTGTATATGCAACATTATTAGTTTCTCACCGTAATGGCATAAAATAGGTAATCCTGTACAGCGACACTTCTTCTTTTTACTTTTACCATTTTAACTTGCCACACGATCCATATGTTCCACTTTGACCATCTTGCATTATTTATGTGTACGAAAATACACAATAATTTAAAGTCTTGTTAGTTATCTAAATATATTAGTTTTAGTAATGTTCAAAGTTGTGGCTCGATGTATTGTCAAAAGAAAAAGTTGCGGCTCGACGTAGGTGTACGTAGATGAGGAGGAATTATAAGGTAATTTTTGAGTCTTTATACTTCCTCCGTAACAGGAAAGAATGCAACAATTGGGTATTATCTGTGAGATACTTCTTTTGTTTTTTAATAATTGCAACATGTAGGGGCTGCATATTTTTTAAGAAGATGAGAGAGATAGAGGGGGATGAAAAAAGGAACCCATGTGAGAAGGAGAGAGGGTATGATAAAACGCTAATAGTTAGTGGGCAGGGGTGCCCACTTACTAGGGTAATTTTGTAAATTTGATGAAAACGCTGGGGTAAATATGGAAATGCACACATGAGCATGGTAAAGCAAGGGAATAGGAAGGGAATAGATCATTCCTTGTCTGAAGGTAATTTCTCTCTCCTTGTCATAAGCTCTCTCTTCAAAGTAATTTCTCTCTCCTCCAAGTTATTTCTCTCTCCTCCAAATTAATTCTATTTCCTCCAAGTTAATTCTCTGTCTGAAATATAAAATTCTCTAAATACACTGGAATTTAAATCCTCCATATAAATTGTGTTTGTAGAATTATACAAATTCGTTTGAGGAAGAAATTGAGGTTCGGTTGAAGAAGGAAATTTTCCGGAAAATCAAATTTTGGGATGGACTCGAATTTTTTAAGAAGAGGTTAGTCTTCTATGGTTAAAGTTTAAAATTGTAACTCATGCAAACATTTTACGATTACAGCAGAGCTTTTAAAAAAAATAGTAATGATACACTTGAATTGAGATGTTAGAATTACTGTAAAATTGGGAAAAAGAGAAAAATTGGTAAAATGTAATTTCACATGTCTGCATAATTCCGTATGACCTTCATTGTTTTGCCTTTAGTTTAACTTGCTTTCACTAGTGGAAAAAAGCCCATCTGATCCGGTCAAAACCAAGCTTACTGATCCGATTTTGGTCCGGATCGGATGGGCTCGCAACAGATATGAAGAATAAACTGACTGATTCGATTTCTTTGTATAACCGGATCAGGTTAGTGCAATCTTGATTAAAAAAAAACAGGCTGCCACGTGCATACATATCAGCATATCACTAATGGATATCATAGGAAGCATTACATAGATAAACTAGTGTTACATTACATTATTATATCTCTTCAACCAAGTCTAACAAGCAAGGTCAACGCTGTTCTAAAACACCCCCTGACCCAACCCCACTCCTCTTCAGTTTGGGTCTTGCAAATTGACACCCCATTTCACATAACTACAAGAGAAAAGCTGCGCATCTGAGCCTTTGAAAGGATGCTCAACCTGCACCATTAAGAAAAATTAAGATAAGATATTAAGATATATGTTTAATTTACCAAATATGGTTTAATATGTTTGTCAAAATACAAATGACACAAAACACCCACCTGCACACTGCCCCCTTCACACCCTTTTCAACTCATTATCAAACAATACATAGCACACAAACACACACAAAAAGATACAATACATCGAATTTTAAAATAGCGAGTACGTCACTAATTGAGCAAGGGATACATTTTGCTGGACCTATTTCGATTGATAAGATGCAAAATATACAGAGCTAAACGTTAAACATAGATGACAATCATTGGTCAATACTAAGCAACCAACATATTGTCCAAATAAAATATATAAGCCACGGATAAAATCAGAGAGATATTTGACGACTATAACAAGATCTAAGACGTAAAAATAAACTTGCAGAGCCCCAAACAACAAAAAGTCGTAGACCGTCGAGTACTTCGAAAAGCTCCACCTGTAGTAGTATTTCACTTTACCTGATGCAACTTATAGTGGTCATCTGCCATCAAAACATCCAAAGAAAATGGTGAGTCACTAAAGATTGATGGCAAACTTTCATTAGTTCTCAATATCTTCAGCAGTATATGGTTCTTCTTTCAAATTCTCCTGGTGCAAAAAGGAAGAATTACATCATTAAAAATATGGTGAATAAGAGAGACAAAAAATCTGACCTAGCTACAAACTTGGTAATTTGTAGTGCAGCACGATATGAGGAACAATACGATATGAGGAACCTGGTTAATTCAAAATGTTACTACCAAATAAAGTGAAACTTTGCCCACTATTGAACTTATTTCTACACCTAAGACCTAACACATTCTAATTAATGGTAATCTAATATATTCTAGTATTCAATCATAGAAGAACAGAAAACCACTAAACCATTGGTCATGCATTTGGTACAATAGAGTTACAGTTAGCTAGATATGCATGGGTCTATACCTTGATAGCTAGTACAGGATCAGTGGAGCCACGAGTGCCACCAAAGGACATACACAGACCTTCAACATCAGAAAGAGTTTTGACTTTGGATACTGCCTCTTTTGGGTTCATTCCAAGCTTAATACCCAACACAATCTGCAGAAGTCAAACACATGAACTAGTGAGTCAAATAGCAGGAAAAATCAAAATTGTAACAATAATTCAAGTATTAATCCTAATAATTGTAGGAGGACAATATTCTAGAATGTCCCTTCTTATTCCTCGGCTACAGGCATAAATTTGTGTCAATCACAATACATAACCGGGTGAAGAACGAATAATTCCGCAAGCATCAAAATAACGATTCCCGAGTATTTAACAACTTGAAAATCATCTCACCGCAGCAAGTCCGCATTCAACAACGCGATTGTTGTAGTTTGTGGCGAGCAGTGTGACTTTCTGCGATTCCCGCCAATGAATGGGCTATTACAAATGATCCCCATGCAGGAAGATTCACATCAGTTGCACGAATAGGATTAAAATCTATCAACTCTGCAAATCCAGTCTGGGCCATGACAGAGATTGCCTATAAACTGAAGACAAAGAAAACACTACAATGAGAAGGGGGAAATAAAATAAATAATAGTAACTAGGAACTTTTTGACATAAGCTGTTAAAAAACATGCAAAATGAAAAGCAAAACCAAATGCATTAACACCATTGGATCCCAGATTGGCAGGAGGCAAGGATTAATCAACCACAAAATATAATGCGGAAGCAATAGTTAGAAGCTGACTTTACGCTTTCTTCACTTGTTGGAAGTAATTCTCAGGCAATGACATGATCAATAAATAGTTAAATACGTTACCAATGAGATGTTTAGCTTTTATAAAATGAGAGCTATCTTTTCTCCCAAAAATGGTCCGTTCTACAGGAAGCACTGCAGAATACTATTAACTTTAAAATTGTCAAAGACGATAGAAGAAACAAAGCTCTGGATTATCATGAAGTAGAATAAAGGTTCAAAGATTCTTTAATTGGTTTACGGTAAACAAAAAAACAGTGGCAGTAATAGTATGACACAATCAAGGTAAATCTGGAAGTCCAATTATTTGTGCACTCTGTAGCGGGCAGTTTGGCTGATTTCGAAAACACTCAAATGATCATATATTTGAAGATAGCCAAAGGTTCCTATGTTCCATGTACAATGTACATCTCAGATATACCCCGTGCAAGTAGGTAAATGCTCGAGATAGACGCAATACATGCTGTGACAATACATTAGTTAAGCTCAGGTCCAATTTCAGAAGGCAGAAACAAAATACATACTATGTATGACGAGGCGAAGTAAGTCTAGCTAAGTTCAAGTAGGCCCTGTCGAGATCCTTTTCTCTCCAAATTCCCAAGACCAATTAACAACTACAATGAAGAAGTTAAAAAAACCAATTTTAAGAATGACACAATTTTCTCATCAAAAACAAAAAAGAATGACACAGTTTTCGCTCTAACAGTATGTGCAAGTGGACTTCAGAGCCAAATATGTTTGAAGAAAACTGTAAACATTTGATTGTTTCCAAGTTAATTAATCTTCAAATCAACAATTGCACATTAATCAAGGCTATCCGATCTTTGAAGGTATGCTTGATGATGCACATAATATGCTTGATGTAGCTTTAGTTATGTATTCAGTGCATCGGCATATTGTAGAACATGCGCAATGAACCAATTCAGGGTTGTTGCTCTTATGTGTTTCATTTTTCAACCTACATCTTCTTTTTGCTTAGAAACACATTTCTAAACCTGTAAGTTCCAATTAATCTCCGAGACAAGTTCTAAGTCTTTTGCAGGACGATTAACCATCGTATGAAAATCAAATGGCAATGTGGTATAACAAACGTGAAAAGCAAGAAGACAATAAGCATTTAGTTGTGCCATTTCATTGGACAACAATCTACATTTTGGACCATAAACGTGAGACTGCATCAGATTCAGAACTTGCACTAACCAGTTATGCATTCAGAAGACCTCTATTTGACTCTCCCTCCTGAATCATTAAACAGCTTAAACACAGAATCTTCAATCACACGCGCTCCTCCATCGCGAGGTCCTTCAAAGCCACATTGCTCATCTCCAGCACTTGACTCATTTGGGGGATTACACTCCACTGCCAAAGAAGAACTCTCCTTTTCGACCGCCGAGTATGTTTTGTTATCCTTAACAACAACAACAAATATGTAAACAAAAATCAATTCTATTAAAACTATGCTTGTTAAGGTCTATTTGAGTTTTGAGAGTACCCAATTCGATCCCCATTGAATAATTCATAAAACTTCATTCTTTTTTTTTTTTTTACCCAACACAGGAAACAGTTTATTATGTCAAGAGTAGTTCCTGGAAACAAAACAAAATGCAAATTTAATAAATGATAAACAAAAGTATCTTTAATTGAACCCCTTGTTTTACATTAAAGTTCAAATTTCCAAAAAGTATAAATTAATCTAAATTCTAATCTAACATTTCCCCATTTTAAGACCCAACATGCAAATACAATTATTAATTCAGAAAACACGAAAAAAGGGGATATAATGATGAAACTGAAATTGATGAAATTACCTTGTTAATAGGAAGAACATAAGTTATGTGCAATTTGCGATTGAGGAAAGAAGAAAGAGAGAGATTTGAATGACCCTTGTTTCCGTCTGAAGTTACACCTGAAGCATTTGAATTACTTGTGGAACTGCAATGTAAAGTTAATTAGGGTTCTTAGGGAATACTAAAAGAAGCAATTAAATTTTGAATTGTTTCGAAAAATTAGCGATACCATGAAAAATTAGGGCGAAAAAGGAAGGTGGAAGGAATGGAACGTTGCCCAGATGCTGAGGAGCGAGGAAAAGAGGATGAAGTTAGGGTTTGTTGAAGGGGCGGGTTTGAGAGGAGAGGCGTTTGATGAGGTATCAGTAGAGGATGGAGGGGAGTGAGGGGAATAGATGGAGGGTTTATCATATTGGGCGATAGAAATGGGCGAGGAAATGGACGCTGGGACGTTTCTTTTGGGTCGTTCTAAGGGAGCAAGCGAGCGAGCAAACGGCGAAATGAATGAAAAATCTGATCCGGTCTTGTGAACCGGAACAGATTTTAGAAAACCGGAGCGGTTTCTAAAATCTGATCCGGTTCACTAAAGGACCTGGATCGATTTTCCGCCCAACTTTCCCTCCCATTTTTTTTATGATTTTCGGATGCGGTTTTGTAAAAATCGAATCTGTTACTAAGTGACAGATAAGGTTTTTTCCACTAGTGTTTAATTGTTAGTTCATTCTACATTAACAGTTTTCATGTCAATAATTTGCCTTAATTACTAAGTTAAGAATAAGGTTTTTATATTGTGTTAGAAGCATAAGTGCACTAAATTGAGTTTAAATTTTTCACTTTTATTATGCAATTGTTGTATTGTTGAATGACTTTAGAATTGAAGGAATATATGTGAAACTGTTTAATAGACTTATTTAATCTTTCGGTGGAAAGTTTTTGTGATGTGTTGGATGTAATTGTTGGAGAAAGCATAATAGCCACCGATTTGTACCCTTTAGATGCAAATCTGATTTGGATGAATCATTACTCGTTCCCGTCCATATTGTTTGTTGCCCATGAGGCCATGAGCCGTGTTTTTACATTATTGAGGCTTTAGGTGCAAGCGAAGGCAAAGCTTGTCAATCAACATTAGTAATTTTATGTTTACGGAACAGTTTTGTATTTTGAGAGTTGCTTTTGGTGACAGTTTTGTTATGTTGCCTGAAATAACCTCTTCATATTATTCAACATTCTTCAATATGTCTATGATAGAAAATTAAACATGTCCTAGTTGAGAAGTAGAAGAGTGGAACCCCTTTGACACTCTGTAAAAGTATGTGAATATATGGGGTTATGTTACCATGAAGTTTAAAAGAGTATATTGAAGTTTATAGTATTGTTTATAGTATTGGTATAATTTTGAATTGAAAAAGGAAAAATATTGTGATAGTGGACTTTAGATGAAACAAATTAATATTGATTAACCAGGAAAAGATACAAGTTCATAATGGTTGTTAAAGGTAGTGGCAGTGTTCGTGGTGGTGGTGGGAGAAAAGCATCAAAGATGAATGTGAGTGTTAAAAAAGTTAAATCTTTGAAGCAATTAGCTAAATTATTTTATTGTAGAACCTAATTAAGAAATAATTGTGAATGTTTGAGTAGTGTGAGTATGAAGAACAAATGGAAGAAACATTAAGCAAATTGGATGATGAAGAGGATGATGATGATGAGGAGGAGGAGGAGGAGGAGGAGGAAGAGGAAGAAGAGGAGGATCACGAGGATGAAGTGGAGGAAGAAGAAGAGGAGAAGGAGGAGGACGAGGAATAGGAAGAGGAGGAGGAGCAAGGAGAGGTAATATCTAAGTTTAGAATTGTTTATATTGTAACGTAAACTGTTGCATGATTCTTATATATTTGTGGTTATAGCAGGGTACAAGTAAAAGTAGATGTGTTGGTAGATGGGAGAAACTGGACCCGAGAACGTATAGGGTAAGTATTGATTAAGATGCACATAAATAGCTTTCTAAATTGTTATTGTTTTATTGTTTTAGTTGTGAAAGTATTATAAGTTAACTTTATATCTTAAGGTGAATGGCTTGTCAAAGGGTGGTAAGTTGAAGCAACGTTTTCGTGTTATTGCTACACAATTTGCAAAGCAGAAAAGGGTAAGCGAAGTTGAATATGTACTAAAGCAAATAAATATAGTTATTGTTTCTGCTAAGAAATTGAGGATTGTAATTGGATGAGATATGTGATGTGGGCCCCGAGATTGTTCGCCTGAGCTCCGATGTCCTTATGCCGGAATCCTGCAAAACAAGGTCAGACTACCCCGGGGGTGTTTCCGGGATCGCCCCTCCGACGCTCAAGTCAGATGTGATTGAGGTAGAGAGAGAAGTCAAGTCTAGAGAGAGATGCTCTAGTTTGTTAGGTGAGAATTGAATACCTGTTCATTGATGAGGCAGTTGATTTTTATAGTGTTGGGGATTTCCCAGACAGGAAACATTATTCAGATGGGCCTTTTTGGTAGCAATGGGCATGTTACCTTTTCAGGCAATGACTGCTTCAGCTTTTAGAGGCTTCCCAAATGCTGGTGATTAGGTCAACTCTCAAGTGGGACCCACAGTTGCCACCTGTCCCATGTTTTAGCTGGCATGTGCTTCCTTATGGGGCTGCTGATTAAATGAGCCCAAACAATTAGCCCCACGCCATAGATAGGGGATCACGGCGATCTGACTGGAGGGGGGGGCCTGTCTGTGGCGGAAGAGCAGTTATCTTACTTCTGACTGGATGCAGATACGCCAACTGGGTCTCCTTCTGGCTGGGAGTAGGAATGCCGACCGGGTCTCCCTCTGGCTGGGAGTAGGAATGCCGACCGGGTCTCCCTCTGGCTGGGAGTAGGGATGCCGACCGGGTCCCCTTCGGGGCCGGAAGTAGGAACGCCGACCGGGTCTCCTCTCGGCTAGGAGTAGGAACGCCGACCGGTCTCCCTCTCGGGCCGGGAGTAGGAATGCCGACCAGGGTCTCCGGGTCTCCTCTCGGGCTGGGAGTAGGAATGCCGATCGGGTTTCCCTCTGGCTGGGAGTAGGAATGCCGACCGGGTCCCCTTCATTTGGAAGTAGGAACGCCGACCGGGTTTCCCTCTGGCTGGAAGCGGATAAGCCGACCAGGTCTCCTTATGCCTATACGGAGCTGATCCGACCAGGTCTCCTTCTGGCTAGGAGTGGGAGTGCCGACCGGGTCTTCCTCTGGCTGAAAAAGGGAATGCCGACCGGGCCATTTCCACCTCAAGGAGAGAAAGCAGACCGGACAGTTTTTGCTTCATGAGGCTAGTACCGACCGGGTTACTTCCTTTTGGAAGAGGGATGCCGAATCCTCTTTTGCCTTATGATCGGGACGCCGACCAGGCTCCTTCCTAAACGGCCGAGCAGAGTATGGTACCGTTCGGATGAGGGGATAATGAGCCCCAAGAAGATCCGAGGGGGTGCCAACCGGTACTTGGCCATTCCTGACCGAGTACGGAAGTGACTCGGCAAAGGGGGGAAGCTCCTGCCGGCCGAGGAGGGAATGTTGCCACTCGGACGAGGGGCTAATGAGCCCCAAGATGGTCCGAGTGGGTGCTAGCTGATATTTGGCCATACTTGACCAAATATAGGAGCGACTCGGCAAAGGAGGAGGGCTCCTGTTGGCCGAGTAGGGAATGTTGCCACTCGGGTGAGGGGCTAATGAGCCCCAAGATGGTCCGAGTGGGTGCTAGCTGATACTTAGCCATACTTGACCAAGTGCGGAAGCGACTCGGCAAAGGAGGAGGGCTCCTGTTAGCCGAGTAGGGAATGTTGCCACTCGGGTGAGGGGCTAATGAGCCCCAAGATGGTCCGAGTGGGTGCTAGCTGATGCTTGGCCATACTTGACCAAGTATAGAAGCGACTCGGCAAAGGAGGAGGGCTCCTGATGGCCGAGTAGGGAATGTTGCCACTCGGGTGAGGGCTAATGAGCCCCAAGATGGTCCGAGTGGGTGCTAGCTGATACTTGGCCATACTTGACCAAGTATAGAAGCGACTCGGCAAAGGAGGAGGGCTCCTGATGGCCGAGTAGGGAATGTTGCCACTCGGGTGAGGGGCTAATGAGCCCCAAGATGGTCCGAGTGGGTGCTAGCTGATGCTTGGCCATACTTGACCAAGCATAGAAGCGACTCGGCAAAGGAGGAGGGCTCCTGATGGCCGAGTAGGGAATGTTGCCACTCGGGTGAGGGGCTAATGAGCCCCAAGATGGTCCGAGTGGGTGCTAGCTGATACTTGGCCATACTTGACCAAGTATAGAAGCGACTCGGCAAAGGAGGAGGGCTCCTGATGGCCGAGTAGGGAATGTTGCCACTCGGGTGAGGGGCTAATGAGCCCCAAGATGGTCCGAGTGGGTGCTAGCTGATACTTGGCCATACTTGACCAAGTATAGGAGCGACTCGACAAAGGAGGAGGGCTCCTGATGGCCGAGTAGGGAATGTTGCCACTCGGGTGAGGGGCTAATGAGCCCCAAGATGGTCCGAGTGGGTGCTAGCTGATACTTGGCCATACTTGACCAAGTATAGAAGCGACTCGGCAAAGGAGGAGGGCTCCTGATAGCCGAGTAGGGAATGTTGCCACTCGGGTGAGGGGCTAATGAGCCCCAAGATGGTCCGAGTGGGTTTCCAAATCTCTTGCGGGGGTTGTATCCGTTTTGCCCGACCATGTGTGTTTGACCCGAATTCCTTCATGGCCCCTCTAGATGCTTAGGATGCTGGGTCCCTGGGTATTGCCAGGCTGGAGGGACACCTTGAGGACCTTTGGCGTTCCAACTTCCTCTGGGTCTGAAGGGTTTTTGTTTGATTTCACTGGACTCCTTATTTGGTGGACTGAGTAGGTCCAGTTGGGCCGCTATTAAAAGCCCGTTTAGGCGACGCGGGGGGGTTTGCGCTGCGTGCTTCCCGAGGTGCCGCTATATATGCATGAGGGGAGAGAGAAATTGAGCATCATTGGCTCATTTCTTCATTCTCTCTCTCTCAAAACTCAGATTCTCTCAATCTTTCCAAGTTCTTTCCCCAACTTCTTCGTCCGACCAGGTACGCTTTTGTTGTTTTAAGTTTTTCTTTCTTTCTTTTTCTTTCGAATAACCTCGGCCGACTCCCTTGTTAATAAATAATGGGAGATTCGTCCGAGTCGTCGACACCTCTGGCCTCACCTTCCTATAATCTTGCCGAGGAGGTGAGGGGGGATGGGAATAACTCCGGTGTCGACGATAATAAACCGTCCCGACCCTCTGGCTGTGCCCGACGCGGTTGCTCTCCCGTGTCCGTCTTCTTCGATGGAGGATGAAGCCGAGGGAGTCATTCCCTACCCTTGGGAGGTTTCATTGGCTTATCCTCCTTCAAGGAGTTACTTAGATAAGTATCTATCTTCTGATGTAGTGAGGGCCATGCCGAGGGGAGCAGGAGAAGCATCTACATCGAGTCGGGGATTGGAATATCCCGACCTCGATCCAAAAGGAGGTCCAGGCTCATTCTTTCCCGAGCCGGGGGTGATTAAATCGCTGACCGAGGACCTCCGGGGCACAGCGACAAGGTTTCAAATAAAGGACCCCTTCTACTTGGTCCGACCGAGGGCCCACCATACCGTAATCTCGCCCCCTCCCGGTTGCGTTGTAGTGTACTACAAATCCATGGATATGGGGCTTCGGTTTCCTTTGACCCCTTTCGTGAAGGAGTTGCTTGAACGCCTATAACTCGGCGATCCGCCAAGTCTCCCCGAACTCCCTGGGGCGGAATCGGTGCCTTCCAAGTCCCGTGCAACCTTATTGACGTCCGACCAACCCTCAAATTATGGAGGCACTCGTATAGGTTGGGTCGAGGTCATGGCAGCCCAAGAACGGACCAGGTTGGTGGAGCTTCCGGATCCGACCGGGGGTATCGAACCGTCCTCAATCTCCCCACCTCCCAGAAAGGGTTCCGCCGAGAATTTGCCTTCGTGTATTTCGGTGGGGACTGGGGGATTCCTTTGGTTCCGCCCTCGGATGAGCCCCTCGTTGCTTTGAATTACCGAGTGGGGGATCTAGATGACGAGGAAGGAGCCGCGGCCTGCTATATGTAGACCGAGGCGAGGATCGTCGACGGGGGCGAGGTATTCGTACCCGGGCAATGGCTGCCCGACTGCAAGCTTTTCCGAGACGAGCATTTTCTCTCGGCTATGGGCTTGAGCTCGACTTTCCCGAAGGGTAATCTGCCGGGGAGTTGGCTGAGGTGGTTGGTATTGTCAATGTTACAGTTTTGTGTTTTTGACTAACTTTTTGTTTTGCTTTGCTGCAGAGCCTGCCCGAGCGTACCTCGAAGAAACCGACCCAACAATGGCCGACAAGCTGAATGTTGCAGCCATGAGAGCTGCTCGGTTGAAGGCTGAAATTGCAGCCAAGACCTTGAAGGTTCCTGCTCCTCCGAAGGTGAAACTCTGCCCTTTTTACTGTTTATATTTTGGCCCGACCGGCTCTTTTGTTTGCCGACGTTATCTTCCCATATGCAGGACCCCGCCAAGCCGAAGAGCAAAAAGAGGAAAGAGCGGTCATCCGACAAGGTGGCTCAAACTGAGAAGGCTGTCGCTCGGTCCAAGGCCGAGCGAGAGAAGGCCGCCGCTCGGACCACGGCTGAGCGGGAGAAGGCCGTTGGTCGTGCAGAGGCCGAGCGGAGCGGGTCGGTGGAGGTTATCAGCCCCAGGGGTCCCCAAAGATCGAACCGACGGTGGGGATATCTCTCTTCATTCATCCGACTTCAGCCTGGTCGGGAGCCCCCAATACACTCCCTTGTCCCCTTCGAGGAGCCGCCCGGTGGTAGCTCGAGGGGTGTGGTAGCGCCGAACGTCCCTTTCACCGGCCGAGCCGGAAGGAGAAGGATAAGCGGTGGACAACTGCCATTGATCATATCTATACTCCCGCCGACCGGGAGTATATTCAGATCACTCATGGTCCGAATGAGACCAACGAGCTGTTTCGCTCCTGGCTTGACGTAAGTGCCTTTGCCTTTTTATTTTGCTCTCTGATTCTCTACTCTGATTCGGCTTTCATCTCGCTTTTTGTTCTTCGTTTCAGTTCTCTGCTCGGATGGCCAACGTTGCTCAAAATAGGGTGAGCTTGGCTGAGGAAATCGCGGGCCTCAAAGAAAAGGCCAAAAAACATTTTGATGAAGTTTATCGGGCCAAGGAGGACAAGCGCATTGCCGAGTCCAAACTCGAGGATGCCATGGCCGCCATTAAGAAAGATCAGGAGACCTTTGCCTCCGAGCGGGCGAAGTGGGAGAAGGAGAAGGCCGACCTGACGCTTGCCCGCGACTTGGCTCGAACTGCTCAGGATGACGCCCTTGCCAAGCAGGCAGCCGCCGAGTTGAAGGTGGCGGAGCTCGAGGCTAAGCTGGTTGAGCTTGAGGGCCAGGTGAAAACCGAGTCGCAATGGTTCTCCGAGTGGGAGAAGACTGAGGCCGCCGAGGCGTATGCCAACGAGGTTGGCAGCGTCGCCCATAAAATGGGGGAGGATGAAGCCCTTGACCGTCTGAAAAATGTCTTGGCCAAGACTCATCCTGACCTAGTCTGGGCCGAGGTCTGGTCGGGTTACCAGGAGTCGGTCGACAATGATAACGCCAAGATTCTAGCCGAGGAGACCAGCTCCGAGGAGGATGAGGAGGACGAGGGTCGCGTGGACGTCAACGTTGTCGATGGCGATGACGTCGACGATGACGTTGATGTGGCCGAGGGAGTCGGTCCTGGGGAGGAGCTGGTCGGCGATAACACTGACGCCAATGTTGAGGGCGTGACTGACCCTCCCCCTCCCCCTAGCTCTTAGAGGGCTTTTTGTACTTTAGCTTTCTTTTAAATTTTGCCCTTGTTGTCTTTGTAATTATTTCTTCTGTAATCAATGAAAACTTATCTTTTGGCTTCTGTTTTCTGGTTTGTTGATTGCAATACAGCCTGACTGACTTTTGCTCTGTCCGACGGACTAACAATGACTTGGTCTGGTTAGGTCTTAATTTATATCGATTGGCTTGGTCAAAATTCCGACCAGCAATAATCTCAGGAAGAGTCCGAACTGTTTTGCCTGGTTAAGTCATAAATTAATTCCGACTGACTTGTTCAAAACTCCGACCAGCAGTCATTTCATGAAGGGTTCGGACTGTCTTGATTGGTTAAGTCTTAACATAATTCCGAATGACTTGTTCAAAACTCCGACCAGCAGTCATTTCAGGAGGAGTTTGAACTGTTTTGACTTAAGTCTTAACATAATTTCGACTGACTAATTCGAAATTCCGACCCGCAATTATTTCAGGAAGAGTTCGGACCGTTTTGACTGGTTAAGTCTTAACATAATTCCGACTGACTTGTTCGAAATTCCGACCAGTGATAACTTGGAGATATGATGCCCACCATTTTGACTGGTTAAGCCTAATAGGTTGGACGTGTAAAATATGCCGACTGGCAGTACCAATTCATTACATTTGAAACCGACTACAAAAATGCCGACCGGCTACAAGTAAGCTATTACAATATATGCCCCTATTGCAAGTAACAAACTTTACACATAGTACTTCTTAAGGTTGTCTGTATTCCAAGGTCGGGCCAAAGGGATGCCCTCGGCGGATTCTAGTCGGAATGTGCCTGGCTTAATAATTTCTGTTACTTTGTATGGGCCGTTCCAGTTAGGTCCTAGCTTTCCTTTCAGGTGTGAGAGCCCGGTGGCTTCAACCTTCCGAACGACCCAGTCTCCGAGCTGAATTGGACGAGATCTCACTCGGCGATTAAACATCCGAGTGACTCTTTGTCTGTACAGGATGGATCTCAGCAGGGCGTTGCCCCTTGTTTCAGGGAGCAGGTCTAAGCTGACCGGCTTTTCTTCCTCGTTCCTCTCGAACTCGTAGAACGTCATTCGTGGGGATGGGATGCCAATCTCCACTGGTAAGACCGCCTCGCTGCCGTATACAAGGCTGAATGATGAGTATCCTGTTGCTTCTTTGGTCGTAGTTCTAGCCGACCAGAGGACCCCAGGTAGGTCATCAACCCATGCTCCTTTGGCAGCTTCCAAGGATTTCTTGATTCCCTTGAGGACTATCTTATTAGCCGATTCTCGCTTGCCCGTTAGTTTGTGGTCGGGAGATCGCCGAGAATTTAGTGCGTATTCCGAACCGAGCACAATAATCTCTAGTAGGGCCACTGTTGAATTGTCGCCCATTGTCGGAGATTAGGACTCTGGGGACTCCGAATCTGGTGATGATGTTCCTCCAAATGAACGCTTGAACTTGTCTGTCCGTGATGGAGGAGAGTGGTTCGGCCTCAGTCCATTTGGTGAAGTAGTCAATGGCGACAATCAGGAACCTTCTCTGACCTGAGGCCGGGGGAAATGGTCCGAGTAGGTCCATGCCCCACTTGTCAAATGGCAACACCGCTTGAATTGTTGTTAGGGGGGTGGTCGGTGCTCGGGGAATGTCGAATGGATCGCGGGAGATGGACACCTCTTCACTAGCTCCCGAGCATCGGTTTTGAGTAGGCCGTAATATCCAACTCGGAGCGCTTTTCCGGCCTATGGTTCTCCCTCCTTGGTGACTCCCACAGGCCCCTTGGTGGATTTCCCTGAGGATATAATTTCCTTCTTCAGGGGTGACACATTTAAGCAGGGGGTGGGTGAAGGACTTCTTGTAGAGCTGATTCTCATGCCATAGGAACCATCCAGACTTGTGTTTGATCCGATCAGCCTCCTTGCAATCCTCTGGTAGCTTACCGTCTCTCATATATCCGACTACCTCATCCATCCATTCGGATGTCCGATTCAACACAAGCTGCTGCTTGGCGTTGACGCTGGGCTGCCGGAGGACTTCCCACATGATTGTTCGGGGAGCGGACCCTTCTGTCGAGCTGGCCATTCTGGCCAAGGCGTCCGCTTGCTGATTTTCCGACCGGGGTATATGGGTGATACTGAACTGAGATAGCTGCTCGATTATTTTCTGGGTCTTGGTCAAATACATTCTCATGTTATCTTCTTTGGCCTCGTATTCTCCCGATACCTGACCCACTATCAACTGTGAGTCGGATTTAGCGTTGATCACGATTGCCCCGGCTACGATGCACAATTCCAACCCGAGGATCAGAGTTTCATATTCCGCTTCATTGTTGGAGCTTAGGAACTCAAATTTGACTGCGTATTCCATTTTTTCCCCGACCGGGGGTTTGATGACCAGTCCTGCTCCACAGCCTGTCTTGGTGGACGAGCCATCTACTTGCAGCTCCCAGCTATCTTGTCTGCTGATTGGGGGCCTGGAGGTGCACTCTGTTATGAAATCGGCCAGAGCTTGGGCTTTGATCGCCCTCCTAGGCTCATATTCCAACCCGAAGTCAGCTAGCTGATCCGCCCAATCGGTCATCCGACTAGAGTGGTTCCTGCTTTCAATGAGCTTCCTGAGCGGCTGACCGGTGAGGACCTTTATAGGATGGGCTTGGAAGTAAGGTTTAAGCTTCCTGCTAGCCATCACTAACGCGAAGACCATTTTTTCCACTTCGCTGTATTTGGCCTCTGCTCCTCGGAAGGCGTGGCTAACGAAGTAGACTGGGTGTTGTTTTTCTTCTCTTTCGGCTATCAAAACGGCACTGAGCGCGTATTCTGAAATGGCCAAATAAACGAATAATGTTTCCCCCGGCAAGGGGGAGATCAATTTTGGGAGAGTTAGGAGATGCTCTTTTAGGGCTGTGAAGGCTTGGTCGGCTTCATCATCCCAAGTGAATTCTTTTCTTTTCAGAGTTCTGAAGAAGTGCAAGCTCTTATCCGCTGAGCGGGATAGGAAGCGACCGAGGGCCGCCAGACAGCCGGTTAGGCGTTGTACTTTTCTTACATTCCGCGGAGGCTTCATTTCTATTACAGCTTTGATTTTGTCAGGGTTTGCTTCGATCCCTCTCTCATCAACTAGGAATCCGAGACACTTACCCCCTTTCACCCCGAAGACACATTTCTTCGGATTTAGCATCATGCGGAAGCGCCTCAACGTCCCGAGGGTCTCCCTTAAGTCAGAGGGGTGATGGCTATGGACTTTGCTTTTGACGATCATATTGTCAACATATACCTCAATATTCCGACCAAGCTGGTCCTTGAAGATTTTGTTGACGGTGCGCTGATATGTTGCCCCTGCATTTTTCAGCCCGAAGGGCATCATCTTATAGCAATATACCCCCTGGTTAGTGATAAACGCCGTGTGGACTCGGTCTCGCTCGGCCATCGGGATTTGATGATACCCCCGTTTGCGTCCATGAAACTTAGAAGGGCGTGACCCGCAGTTGAGTCGACCAAACCCTATCAATTTTGGGCAGAGGGTGGTTATCTTTAGGACAGAGCCTTATTTAGGTCCGTGAAATCCACAGACATTCTCCAAGCCCCACTCTGCTTCTTGACCAGGACCACGTTGGCCAACCATTCTGAGTACTGGCATTCCTCAATGAATCCCGCTTCGAGCAATTTCTTGACTTCTGCTACTGCTGTGGCATTTCTTTCGGGGCCCTGATGCCTCAGCTTTTGCTTGATCGGCCTGAACCCCTCTTTGATGTTAAGCTCATGGCACATCACATTGGGGTCGAGTCCAGGCATTTCATTGGCTTCGTAAGCGAATACGTCTCTGTACTCTGTCAGAACTTGAATAATCTCGCTTCTTGTCCGGGGGGTCCATGGCCTTGCCTACCCTCGCAGTCCGACCATGCTCCTTATCAATGGTGACTTCTTCGTCCTCCTCGGCTGGCTGAGGGCGCTCGTACTGCTTGGGATTTTCGGTAATGTAGACCCCGAGGCCACTTGAGGGCTGACCATCTTCTCGCTTTCTTTTCTTCGAGTCCTTTTGGACGTCGATCTTACTTTTCAGTCGTTCGTGTAGCATTCCCTAGCCGCCTGCCGATCCCCTGGATCCTTCCAACTTTACCCTCGTCGGTTTCAAACCGCATGAGAAGCCGGTAAATGGAAATTGCTTTGCTGACCTTGTTCGTAGTTGGTCTTCCCATTATGATGTTATATGGCGAGAGGATGTCCACCACTAGGAAGTCAATCGGCGAGCTTCTTCCTTTGCCCTTCTATCCTATCCGAGTAGGCAACTTTACGTATCCGACAGGGTGTACTGAGTTTCCCCCGAAGCCTATGAGTGGCTGATTGAGTGGGGTTATATCCTTTTCATTATATCTCAGCTTCCTGAGACACTCCAACGTGATTATGTCGGCCGAGGATCCGCTGTCCACCAGCACACGCTTGACTCGGGTGTTGGCCACTTTAAGCTCGATGACCAAGGGGTCGTCGTGGGGGTGTGTAGTGGCCTACTGGATTCCCCGAATGTCATTATAGGGCGTCGGGTTGGGGGTGGTTAACATCGAGTACCCGATGTTTTAGACTTTGGAGGTGGGCTTTGCGTGATCGGCTAAGCTAGGCCTCCCGACGCGAAGCCACCCGCTATGACTCCGATGAACCCTTCCGTGTCTCCACTGTTGGATTGACCGACTTTTTGCTTACCCTTCTCTTCACTGGAATGCTTGAGGTACCGGTTCAGCTTTCCCTGATCAGCTAGGTTGTTAAGGGATTTCTTGAGCTCCCTACAACTTTTAGTGGTGTGCCCGCATTCTTTGTGATATTCGCACCAAAGGCTCTTATCTCTTCGAGCAGCCGATGTTTTGATGGGAGGTGGTCGAGGGAGAGTGACTTTGTCTTTTATGTCCAAGTATATCTCTCTCCCCTTTTCTTTGAACCGGGGTCGATGCCATGGTCGTTGAACCCGTCTCGACCGACCACCCGTGTTCTGCTGCTTCGACTGTTCCCTGGCGGTTCCTTCATCCTTCCTCTTTTTGCCTCCATCGTCTGAGTGACGGCATATGTCGGTTGCCTGGATGAATCTTTGAGCCCGAGTCATTGCCTCAGAGAAGGTTTTGACTTCGTTTTCGGCCAGGGACCACCTTAGCCGACCAGCCGGAGTCCGGACATTAGGGCGGCGAATGCTACCGCGTCCCGCAGATCTGAAATCTTCAATGACTCCTCATTGAATCTTTTAATATAGTCGGCCAGGCTTTCATTCTTTTCCCCGCTTGATTCCCATTAAGTGGAGACTCGTTTTCTTCCTGTCTCTTCCCTAAGAACAAATTGTTGGATGAATAGGTCTTCGAGGACCGAGAAATCGCTTATAATACCCGCCTGGGAGCTCTTGGAACCAGCTTAGGGCCGGACCTTTGAGTGTTGTCGGGAAGAAGCGACGCCAAGTGGCCTCACACCCGCCCGAACACTCATTTGAGCTTTGTATGTTGCCATGTGATCATCCGGGTCGGTTAGGCCCGCGAATGGCTCGACAGAGGGCGTTTTGACCTTTCTCGGGTTGGGTGCCTCGAGTATGGCCTGGCTGAATGGGACCATGAACTTGAGCGCCCCGCTGTTGATCTGAATGGGATTCGATTGCGCTGAATCCCCATGACCCTCGCGCTGAGCGGCCTTTTTGTTTAATATGTGTCTCGCATCATAACCCTTGCTGAGGCGCTTCTCGTTGAGGAAGTGTCGGGCATCATTTTGCTTTTGACCCACATTGCCCCGAGGGGATTTGGATATGTGAGTCTCTTCAGCGGGCCTAGCTGATCTTCCTTTAGATTCGAGTCGGTCTCCTTCCCCCTGTCTTGATCGGCGCTGACCAGGCTGGCTGTATTCCCTCGCCCCCGACTGCTGCCGGCTAGGCTGACCATGGTTCTCCGCCCGAAGGGAAGGGACTAAGGCTTGGTCTTTAGGGGGCTGAAGAGGGCGTCCTTGCTGCAGGTTGGCCAGCATATCTATTAGGCTCTGTTGCAAGGTTTGCTGGAGCTGAGCGGCTATCATGTTTATATCTGCCGTGGATATAGGATGGGGATCAGCAGGCTGTAGCTGACGGGAAGGGTCCTGCCTGTCCTCTATGGAATGCTCTGCTTCTTCATGATCAAGAGTTTGAACGGTCGGTGTTTTGGGCCGTTCAGACCTTCGTTGAAGAGATGGGGATGGACTCCTCTCGGACCTCTGAGCCTGCGCTGAGGGCTGGCGAGTGCGGGTGCTCTTGGCTGGGGCCATTGCAGAATCGATCTTACTAAGTGGTGGCGAAGCGACTTTGATTGTAACTTCCCCACAGACGGCGCCAAACTGTTTCTGCTAAGAAATTGAGGATTGTAATTGGATGAGATATGTGATGTGGGCCCCGAGATTGTTCGCCTGAGCTCCGATGTCCTTATGCCTGAATCCTGCAAAACAAGGTCAGACTACCCCGGGGTGTTTCCGGATCGCCCTCCCGACGCTCAAGTCAGATGTGATTGAGGTAGAGAGAGAAGTCAAGTCTAGAGAGAGATGCTCTAGTTTGTTAGGTGAGAATTGAATACCTGTTCATTGATGAGGCAGTTGATTTTTATAGTGTTGGGGATTTCCCAGACAGGAAACATTATTCAGATGGGCCTTTTTGGTAGCAATGGGCATGTTACCTTTTCAGGCAATGACTGCTTCAGCTTTTAGAGGCTTCCCAAATGCTGGTGATTAGGTCAACTCTCAAGTGGGACCCACAATTGCCACCTGTCCCATGTTTTAGCTGGCCTGTGCTTCCTTATGGGGCTGCTGATTAAATGAGCCCAAACAGTTATGTTATGTAATTCTATTTGTTTATATGTATAGTTTTTATGTGTAGGAACCAAATGTGAATTGTAGAGTAGAGAGTTTTGGAAAGATTGTGAGAGGATTTGATGAAAGGAAGAGAGAATTGGTGATAGAGATGGGCTTTGGTGGGTTATTATTTCTTGTTGGTAAAAGGTTACCAAGAAATTTATGCTACTGGTTGTGTACTAGAGTGGATGTGCACAATAGGACATTGTTGACTCCTGATGGGAAAATATTTCCATTGAGTAGGACGTAAGTGCACTGGGTCTTTGGAATCCCACTGGACAGAGGCCGGCCTCCAAAGGCATGATGATGATGATGATGGTGATGTAGAAAATGAGGTGAGGCGATTGTGGGAGCTCTATGATTATAGGACTCCATCAGGGGGGTAGAGGCATAAAAGACACTACTATTTAGAGAGTTCTAGAATAGTTGTGAGGATGTAATGGAGTGGAAGAAGGCATTTTATATGCTGGCTTTGAATGACATCATATGCCCCACAACATGCCAGAGAATGTCCATAAACCTTTTGTATTCAGTTATTGTTGCTGAGGAGGCAAAGGAATATGATTGGTGCACCTTTTTGTTGGATCATTTAATGTAGAGTGTTGGTAATTTTACGAAACGTTTCTACCCTGATGGCTTTGCAACACGCTTGATTAAAAACATTAGCCTTTTATGCACGCGATGCATGCAAAATCGTATTAAAAATTAAACTAATTGCACGAATTTGCAAATAAATGACAAAAACGATTTTTTCACCAAATACCCCTGACAAATAAATTTATTCACCAAATACCCCCACTTTTTTCAAAATTCACCAGATACCCCTGACCTTTGAAAAAATTCACCAGAAGCCCAAATGACTAACGGCGGTTAACTCCGTTAGTCAGGGGCGGATTTATTATGGGTTCACTGGGTTCAGATGAACCCGGTGATTTTTCGAAAAAAATTGTGCAGAATTTCTTTTTTTTTTTAATTAAATAGAAATTAGGACTAATCATATATTTTCGCGTGCAAAATAAAACAAAAAAGCTAAGAGTGGCAGAGTGGTTTTGGGCTTCAGCGGAGTTTTGTTAAATTGAATGCGGGCGCAGGATCGAATCCCAAACAGGACTACAACTCTTTCTTCTCCCTTGTTTTATCTAAAGTTTTAAAATTTTGCCTCCAAACCGAAGGAAGGCGCAGACTCTTTTTTTTTTTTTCCTTCTCTCTTGTTTTATCTAAAGTTTTAAAATTTTAAAGTTTTGCCTCCAAACCAAAGGAAGGCCCATAACTCCTTTTTTTTCTTCTTCTCTTGTTTTATCTAGAGTTTTTAAATTTTGCCTCCAAACCTAAGAAAGGCTACTGCAGTTCATGATGGTGGGGGCTTTCTCTACTTTCTCTCTCAAAAATTAGTAATATGAGTACTCCTTGTAGTATAGCATAGTATAGGAGTCAGGAGACTATGTGAATATGTGATGGATATGCTATGTCAACCAAGATTAAATGCTATTCCTAATTTTTTTTAATAAGTCCAAAGAACATCATTGCTTTGCCCTGCCAAGTGCACTGAGCCAAAGGTAATTTTTTTTTCCCAATTTAACATATGAATTTCAGATTTTAGATATTAGAATAGGTATTAAAAATGTTAACATTTGTTCAGAATTTCTAATTTTCTGTTAATAATTAGATTTTGTTAATCATTTGAACAATGTGTTAATTATTTTTATTTACATTGTATTAAGAATTGAAAAGTTGCATATGGAGTTGTTTTGTGTCTATGAAGGGGCTAAAATGTGGCGCTGATAATTGAAATTGAAATGTTGAGCAATGTGTTCAATTAATTGTGTTAATTTCTATTAGTTGTTGTTCTTGCTTGTATAATGTGTTAAATGAATAGAATAGCGTTTAAATTTCTATTAAGTGTTATTCTTGCTTGAGTAGATTGTGGAGTTGTTTTATGACTATGAAGGATTTAGAATTTTTCAGGAAAGATTGTGCGAGGAAGTAAATTAATGTAGTTTTTTTTGTTCGGCTTCTAACCCATATGGTAGGATTAATGGATACGCCACTGCCGTTAGTCATCAACCCTAAGAAACCCTAATTAACCTTAATTAAACCCTAAAAACCCTAAAAACCCTAAAAGCCCACCAACCCCCACCCAACCCCAAACCCACCACCCCCACCCCCACCCCCAACCCCACCTCCAGCCCACCACCATCCCCCACAACAACCCCGCACCCACCAGCCCCCTCCCCGTCCCCCCTTCGAATCTCGCGCCTCCCCTCTCCCCCGTCGGAAAATCGCTCCCCCTCCCCCACCCCTTCGACCACGCCTCCATCTCCCCTCTCCCACCCCGCCTCCCCTCCCCTTCGAAGCGATCTCGTGCCTCCCCCTCTCCCACCCCGGTTTCAACCCTGAAAGAAGTGAGGGAGGGCTGCGGGCTACGGTGGTCGACGAGAGTGTTCTAGTTTGAAGGACTACGGTGGTCGACTTGAGCGGAGAAGTGAGGGAGGGCTGCGGGCCGCCGGGGAGAGTGAGGGAGGAGGAGGGGGACGAATGCGCCGGCGAGAGTGAGGAAGGGGGGGCGCGGGGGGCTGCGTGGGGGGAGGGGGTGGGGTCGGGGTGAGGGAGGGGTTGGGTTAATTAGGTTTTAGGATTAATTAAGTTTTAAGGATTAATTAGAGTTTTTTAGGGTTAATTAGAGTTTCTTAGGGTTAATTAGTTAATTCGTTAACGGAACACTAACGTCCGTTAGCCAAAAGGGTATTTTGGGTAATTTTTTTAAAGGTCAGGGGTATATGGTGAATTTTTTAAAGGTCAGGGGTATCTGGTGAATTTTGAAAAAAGTGGGGGTATTTGGTGAATAAATTTATTTGTCAGGGGTATTTGGTGAAAAAACCGGACAAAAAAACCCAATGATGAAAGCAAATTTGTGCAATTAGTTTAATTTTTAATACGATTTTGCATGAATCGCGTGCATAAAAGGCTAGTAGTTTTTAATCAAGCGTGTTGCTTGGTGTAGTGGTTGGATTTCCATCTTGTAATTCTCAGTTACAAGATCATAGCCTCACAGGTTGTTAAGCATATGCTGCTGCATTATTCTTATGATAGGCTGCTCTCACTATAGTAAAACTCACATTAACCTCTGAGTTAGTTATTATATGACTGCCAAGTCATCTATCTCCTAGCAGTGCTATAATCTCAATGTAACAGCTGACCTCCAAAATCTTGATCTTGACTGATTTATTTTATTCTTTACTTCATTCTCATTAATAATAAATTCTCATCTATCCTCCTATCAGTGCTACAATCTCAATATGACACTCAAAATCATCCTTCTTGAAAGAATTCTTTACTTTCTTAATTCTTCAAAAACATTGTTCTTGAACCCTAAATTCTCATCTATCCTCCTATCAGTGTTACACACTCAACCTGACACTCAAAATCATCTTTCTTGAAAGAATTCTTTACTTTCTTAATTCTTCAAAAACATTGTTCTTGTAACACCCCCAAATTCCATACAGGTCTAAGCTACGTTGCATCGACTTTGGGAGTGTTACCGCCGCGGTGAAACGCAAGGCATAATAAAATCAAAACGTTACAACTCCTTATTAAGAAAACTACATTGCAGCGGAAATAAAATGTTTATTTTAACTACAACTCGGGAATCACCAAGGACCCCTTTTTATTCAAACCACAAACTAATTAAGTAAATCATAATAGTCTTATAATGCTTAATTTAAAACACTTTAAAGTTTCAAGACCAAGATCTATCCCCCGTATGCTCAACATCATGCAGCAACACCAGCACACCTAGTCTGCTCCCCATTGTAGCATCAATGGTTCATCACAGGTCAACAACCAACACAATAACACACAATCAGCTATGCTGAGTACCTAGTAAAGCATTGAGTGCATACAAAGCATAAACAGAGCAATAAGGATCATTCCTAGACATGATACTACCATATATAGCATTATATTCTTTACTTTTTATTTAGTTGGCAACGAACGGGCACCGTCATCTTACTAGAATCATACGGGCTACTTAATCCTTAATAGACAACTTAGTCTATTAGATGGAATGTAAATACGGTTTCGTTCCGTTCCACATCCATCACCTTAGTATGCATACCCCCAAGATCGTATGGAACCTTCCGCCTACTTGAGTTATCAAAATTTTATAAGGACACTACTATCGTCACAAGTAGGCTCGCGTAGGAGTGCAGCAAGTCTCACACTCCCCCATTGTTCATCACTTGTAGGGAGTCCAACTACAAGTTTATCGCCAAAATCCTTTCTTAGTATTGACCATTCATACCACATTAAACATGTAATCATTTTAACATTCCTTCTTAGATACAATACTCAAATCTTTATTCTTGTAACATCCTTGTCACACCATAGATCAAAGAATACAAATCCAAAACTTTCATGCTTATGATACGATAGAATTACGCATAACAATGCTACATACCGCAATCATGCTACTAAACAATCTCAGCAATCACAATCATACAATCGTTCCCTATCATGATTCTAGGTTCCAATAGAATAATCCACAACCTAACATGATACTAGTAATTGCAACTGAACTAGTACGCGTACGTACCTTGTAACGGAGAATCTTTGCTGATTACTTAAAACGTTCCGCTTATGAAATTGGGACCTAATCGAATAATAAAAGTATTTTAGTGCTAGGTCTTTGATATTATTAAAAAAAAATAAAACTCGACCTACCTAACTATGTAAAATATGATGTTTTGAATATAAAAATAACCACACTCATTGTTCAAACTTTCCTTTTATAAATCTCATTGAACTAGCACATTTAGGAACTAATAATAGTATGCAGATCTGATTTTTAGTTAACTTATTATACTTTTTCATAACAACAAAACTTAAACAACTTTATACATAAGCATTATAAAAGAAAATCATATTTGAGGAATAAATTATCATAAAACATAATTGTAAATCTGATTTTTTGATACTTTATTCTATACTTTAGTTATAATCACCAAAACATAATCAAAGACAATAAGCAAAATAAAATCCCTGGCGACAACCACCGCTCAACCCGAACTCCGGCACCACCAACGCTTCGCGCACGACCAAGACACAACCCGCACAACCACGCCGATCGAACCACCAGACGTGAACGAAATTGCAGTCTCGCGCGCGACCTCCTGCAACATCGCGCGACACCTCCCCGCGACCAGCCGCTGGGCCACTGACGGAATCCGCGAACTCCGGCGACCTGTACCGGCGCCGTGGAAGGGAATAGTAGAGTAGTGCAGGAGAGAGAAGAAGATGAAAGGAGGAGGAAGGAAAAAGAGGCGCTGGAAAAGAAAGAGGAGGAGAGAGAAAATTCTCTTAAGAGTAAAAGAAAAAACGGCTGAGTTAGAATAGGGTTTTCTAATTTTTTTTTTCTTCCTTTTCTTATTTATAGTATGAGAAACCTTAGTTTATTAGGATTTGTTTCCAAATCGAATTCTGATTTATTATTTAACAAAAACCGAATTAAAATATAATTAGGTACAAAAGTAGGTTGTATATTTAAATTATAACTGTAGGCTTACCTAAACTATATTATAAAATACTTTCACTTTTACTTTATATTTCTTATTTATAGCAAAATAACTCCCAAAAATACGGAGTATTACAGGCTCCCCCCCTTAAAGGAAGTTTCGTCCCGAAACTTTGAGGTAGCCAGTCTTAACGACGAACTTTTGCACTTTTAAGTCCCAAAATTTCACAAGCGTTTTCTAGTTTTCGCAAGTCACATAAACAATAATACACATAAATAACAAACTTAAGCAAACTTTAGGGGAAGCGCGAAATTCTATCGCATTCTCCCCCCCTTAAAAGAAAAGTTACGTCCCCGTAACTCGCCTACCTCTTGAAAAAGCTCGGGGGTACTTCGGACGCATCGCATCTTCTGCTTCCCACGTGGCTTCTTCAGTATTTTGATTTCTCCACAACACCTTCACGATTTTGACGTCCTTATTTCTCGTACTACGCACCTTGTGGTCTAGGATCTTGATGGGTTTCTCCTCATTGGACAAGGTTTCGTCTAACTCGACGTTTTCAGGTTCTAGGACATGCGACTCGTCAGGTTCGTATTTCCGAAGTTGGGATACGTGAAACACGTTGTGAACCCTTTCCAACTCGTTTGGCAAATCTAAGTGATAAGCCACTTTGCCTACTCTCGCCAAAATCTCATATGGTCCTATGAACTTAGGGCTTAGTTTCCCTTTCTTCCCAAATCGCATCACTCCTTTCATTGGAGACACCTTCAGCAGCGCTTTTTCACCAACTTCATAGTTCTCTTCCCTTCGCTTCTGATCCGCATAGGACTTCTGCCTGTCCTGTGCAGCCCTAATCTTCTCTTGAATGACTCGCACTTGATCAACAGTCTCTTGAATCATTTCAGGACCTAACACCACAGTCTCACTAATATCGTTCCAGCACAAAGGACTACGACACTTTCTCCCATACAACGCTTCAAATGGAGCCATTTTGATACTAGCATGATAACTGTTGTTGTATGAGAACTCTATGAGGTCCAAATGGTCTTCCCATGATCCCTGGTATTCTAAGGCACAAGCTCTTAACATGTCTTCCAAGGTCTAGATGGTTCTTTCTGTTTGACCGTCTGTAGCTGGGTGAAAGGCGGTACTCATCAATAGCTCACTACCAAATGCTTCCTGTACCTTATTCCAGAAATTCGAAAGGAATCGCAAATCCCTATCAGACACTATACTCGTGGGCACTCCGTGTAATCGAATGACGTGCTTAATGTATGCTTTGGCTAGGGCGTCCATACTCCACGTGTCTTTCATGGGTATGAACCTTGCAGTCTTGGTCAATCGGTCCACTATCACCCATGTTGTGTTATTACCTCCCCGACTCCTAGGTAAGGCTACGACGAAGTCCATGGATATCGAATCCCACTTCCATGTTGGAATGTCCAGAGGTTGGATTTTGCCTTGAGGTCTCTTGTGTTCACTCTTAACCTTCTGGCACGTCAGACATTTGGAAACAAACTCGGCTACTGCCCTCTTCATTCCAGGCCACCAAAACATCTTTTTGAGGTCTTTATATAACTTATCCCCCCCGGGTGGACGGAATAGCTCGTATTATGACCTTCACTCATTATCTTTTGCTTCAACTCCTCACATTTTTGCGGTACACACCATCGACCCTTGTAGCGTATACTCCCATCCTCATGGATTTCAAACCCTTCTGCTTTTCCCTCCTTAAGTTTCGCTTTGACCCGTTCAAGTTTCACATCCCCGGCCCGACCCTCTCTTATTTCATCTAGGAAGTTGGGCTGGATGGTTAGGGCACTCAATAACTTTTCCACTTCCCCTTCATGAACCACTTCGATCTGGAGTTTAGAAAATTCTTTACAATGTTTGTCAGAAACTACCAAGGCGTTCAGGCTATGGCTAGACTTACGACTCAATGCATCAGCAACAACATTTGCTTTACCCTCATGGTATTAAATATCTAAGTCATAGTCCTTAATGAGCTCTAATTAACCACCTACGCTGCCGCATATTAAGGTCTTTCTGGGTGAAAATGTATTTGAGGCTTTTGTGATCGTTGAAAATTCGACAAGTCACCCCGTAAAGGTAATGTCTCCAGATTTTTAAGGCAAAGACAATTGCGGCCAACTCTAGGTCATGTGTAGGGTAATTAACCTCATATGGTTTCAGTTGACGGAATGCATAAGCTATAACTTCCCCATTTTGCATAAGGACACAACCCAACCTATTCTTTGACGCATCACTATAGACATCATACCCCTCATCCCCGTTAGGCAAGGCTAGAACAGGTGCTGAGGTTAATCTCTCTTTGAGTGTTTGAAAGGCTTTCTCACTATCGCCAATCCAGTTAAACTTGCAATCTTGCTTCATTAAGTTAGTCATGGGTTTTGCTATCTTCGAAAAATCTTTCACAAACCTCCTATAATAACCGGCTAAACCCAAGAAACTTCTTATATCCGTGACATTCTTTGGGGTAGGCCATTCACTTACAGCTTTTATTTTTGCAGGATCTACTGACACACCTTCTTTAGAGACGAAATGACCCAAAAATGACACCTTTTCTAACCAAAACTCACACTTTGAAAACTTTGCATACAGTTGGTTTTCCCTAAGTGTCTGTAAAATAAGCCTCAAATGTCCCTCATGTTCCTCCTTGCTCCTTGAATAGATCAATATATCGTCTATGAACACGACTACGAATTTATCGAGGTAACAGCAGGTGCATTGGTTAACCCAAAAGGCATGACGGTAAACTCATAGTGTCCATACCTAGTCCTGAAGGTAGTTTTTGGTATATCTTGGTCAGCAATCCTCAACTGATGGTAACCAGACCTTAAATCTATTTTGGAGAACATCCCTGCACCCTGAAGTTGGTCAAACTAGTCATCTATCCTAGGTAATGGATATTTGTTTTTCACAGTGACATTGTTCAACTCACAGTAGTCTATACACAACCTCAAACTACCATCCTTCTTTTTCACAAATAAGATAGGGGCTCCCCATGGTGACATACTAGGTCTAATGTACCCCTTCTCTAGTAGTTCTTCCAACTGGTTTTTCAACTCGTTCATTTCTGCTGGAGCCATTCGGTATGGAGCTTTTGAGATAGGTCCAGTTCTAGGTACTAAGTCAACAGTGAACTCTACATCTCTCCTTGGCGGCATACCAGGTATTTCTTCAGGAAAAACATCCTGAAATTCGCTAACTATAGGCACACCCTCAGGTATCAATGGATCATCCTCAACCCTTCTCACAGAACACATAAAGAGAGGCCATCCTTTGTCTATATAACCCTTAATTTGCAAGGCATTGATTACCTTAATCCCAGGTTCTCGAGGTATTCTCCTATACGACACCCTTTTTCCCGAAGGATCTCTCAGTTCCACTTTCTGTGCATCACAGTCTATCTTAGCCTTGTACTTCCCAAGCCAATCCATCCCCAAAATGACGTCTAGGTTCGATAAGTTAAACTCTATTAGGTCAGAAGGAAAGAAGCCCTCCCCTATTTTCAGCGAGACATTCAAGAATTTCTTCGAGCAATTTACAGTATCCCCAGACGGAATAATTACAGGCATAAAAATTGACTCGGACTCAACCAGTGCTAGAGTTCTAACAGTTGTATGGCCAATAAAAGACAAAGATGCTCCAGAATCGAACAATACTTTAACAGGAATTGAGTTAATAGAGAAAATACCAGTGACAACATCTCTACGAGCTTCTTCTTCACTAGCTGTCATCATATACAGCTTCCGTTTGCCCTTATTATCATTGTTGTTGGTCACATGGTTCCCAGATGGTGCCTAATTATTTGCATTAGTTGGTGGTTTGGAGTAATTAGAGTTCCCTGACCCATTGTATGCATTTCCACCATTCCCATTCCCATTCCTTGGCTTGTCTCCGTAGTTCCCTTTCTTCTGACCATTGGGGTTAACCTTATTCTTTGAGTAGCACTCATACGCCCTATGCCCCAATTTTCCACATTCCCAACACTCTACCTTATTACCCTCGCAATCTCTCCCAGGATGGTTGTTTGGGCACTTCTTACACCTGTACACACGCTCAGGTCTGCGGTTGTTCGTGTTATTGTTGCGGTTATTGTTATTGTGTTGAGTGTTATTGTTGTTGGGTCCCTTACCAAAGTTTCTTTGGGAGGTTTGATTGTTTTGGTTCCCATGGTGTTTCTTTTCAAACCTTTGAACCTCGGGATTTGGATTCTCCTTCCGTTTCTCACCTTGTTTACCCTCTTCCTCTCGTTTCCTTATCGCATATAGGTGGGCAGCTTTGCCAAAGACGTGGTCCAACGAGGCGAAAGTATCTCCCCCCAGTCTCCCTTGTAGGTTAAGGGTGAGCCCTAATTAAAAACGTGAGGCCTTAGCTTTCTCAGTAGGGGCAATTTCAGGAGCAAATCTCATCAACTCAATGAATTTGCGATAATACTCCTCAACAGAGAGGTTCCCTTGTTCTAGCATCATAAACTCTTGGGCTTTCTGCTTCTTGAGTTATGGAGGGTAATACTTATCCCTCAGGGCTTTCTTGAAGGTTTCCCACCCAAAGTCAGCTTGTTTAAGGAGGTTGTCCTTAGCTTGGGTCCACCAAAAGTAGGCATCCCCTTGTAGGTAATAGCATGCTAAGGGCACAGTCTTATCATCTGGACAGAAGAGGGTAAAGAACAGCTTATCAAACTCCCAAACCCAGTTTTCCAATTACTCGGGTCCCCCTTTCCCATTCAGTTTTGGTGGGTTCCTACGGGCAACCTTTTTAGACAAGTCCCCATCCCGGTTATGACCCTGGGCTAGGTTAGTTGTGATCTGCACTAGATCACGAATCGATTGCTCGACCTTGACGAACCATTCTGCGCTGAAAAATAACACAACGGCTGTTTCAGCGATATGCACATAGTCGTTTATTTATTTAACTACTACACATTGGCACGTTTATATAACACATTTTCTTTTTATTGCGAACAATCATTAAGTCTCTATTGACTTGCAATATAAACATCTCAAATAAGACGTTACATCATATAAAAGAATAAAACTGTTGTATTATTATTGAAAAGGGTAAAATTTATTATTTCCATGGAAAACATAATATGAATAAATAAAAGAATAAAAGAATACTAATATGCTACTTGGCATGCAAGCCTTATTAAAACTGAAATAAACGAATAAAAAATATTCTAATCCTAATTATATAATCAAAAGAAACTAGGGACTATAATGGTGAGCTTCGTCATCTGAATTAGGATTTTCTATTCCTTCATCCATGTCAGCTTCGTCCTCAGAAGACTCGCCATCCTCTATAGGTTCATCTTCCTCAAGAGGTTCTTCCTCCAGAGGTTCTTCTTCTATGGGCTCTTCTTCTGCTTTTCGTGGTCATTTTCCTCAATCGGATCCTCCTCAGCAGGCTCATTCTCATTAGGATCTCCCTCTTCAACAGGCTCATTTTCATTAGGCTCTGATACCAGTTTTGTAACACCCCCAAATTCCATACACGTCTAAGCTACGTTGCATCGACTTTGGGAGTGTTACCGCCGCGGTGAAACGGAAGACATAATAAAATCAAAACGTTACAACTCCTTATTAAGAAAACTACATTGCAGCGGAAATAAAATGTTTACTTTAACTACAACTCGGGAATCACCAAGGACCCCTTTTTATTCAAACCACAAACTAATTAAGTCAATCATAATAGTCTTATAATGCTTAATTTAAAACACTCTAAAGTTTCAAGACCAAGATCTATCCCCTGTATGCTCAACATCATGCGGCAACACCAGCACACCTAGTCTGCTCCCCATTGTAGCATCAATGGTTCATCACAGGTCAACAACCAACACAATAACACACAATCAGCTATGCTGAGTACATAGTAAAGCATTGAGTGCATACAAAGCATAAACAGAGCAATAAGGATCATTCCTAGACATGATACTACCATATATAGCATTATATTCTTTACTTTTTATTTAGTTGGCAAATGACGGGCACCGTCATCTTACTAGAATCATACGGGCTACTTAATCCTTAATAGACAACTTAGTCTATTAGATGGAATGTAAATACGGTTTCGTTCCGTTCCACATCCATCACCTTAGTATGCATACCCCCAAGATCGTACGGAACCTTCCGCCTACTTGAGTTATCAAAATTTTATAAGGACACTACTGTCGACACAGTAGGCCTGCGTAGGAGTGCAGAGCAAGTCTCACACTCCCCTCATTGTTTATCACTTGTAGGGAGTCCAACTACAAGTTTATCGCCAAAATCCTTTCTTAGTATTGACCATTCATACCACATTAAACATGTAATCATTTTAACATTCCTTCTTAGATACAATACTCAAATCTTTATTCTTGTAACATCCTTGTCACACCATAGATCAAAGAATACAAATCCTAAACTTTCATGCTTATGATACGATAGAATTACGCATAACAATGCTACATACCGCAATCATGCTACCAAACAATCTCAGCAATCACAATCATACAATCGTTCCCTATCATGATTCTAGGTTCCAATAGAATAATCCACAACCTAACATGATACTAGTAATTGCAACTGAACTAGTACGCGTACGTACCTTGTAACGGAGAATCTTTGCTGATTACTTAAAACTTTCCGCTTATGAAATTGGGACCTAATCGAATAATAAAAGTATTTTAGTGCTAGGTCTTTGATATTATTAAAAAAAAATAAAACTCAGCTTACCTAACTATGTAAAATATGATGTTTTGAATATAAAAATAACCATACTCATTGTTTAAACTTTCCATTTATAAATCTCATTGAACTAGCAGATTTAGGAACTAATAATAATATGCAGATCTGATTTTTAGTTAACTTATTATACTTGTTCATAACAACAAAACTTAAACAACTTTATACATAAGCATTATAAGAGAAAATCATATTTGAGGAATAAATTATCATAAAACATAATTGTAAATCTGATTTTTTGATACTTTATTCTATTAGTTATAATCACCAAAACATAATCAAAGACAATAAGAAAAATAAAATCAGATTTCATAACTTAATTTAAAGTAGAAAAGAATTTTTTTTTTTAATTAGAATATACCATAGTACTTGGTATCCCTGGCGACAACCACCGCTCAACCCGAACTCCGGCACCACCAACGCTTCGCGCACGACCAAGACACAACCCGCACAACCACGCCGATCGAACCACCAGACGTGAACGAAATCGCAGTCTCGCACGCGACCTCCTGCAACACCGCGCTGCACTCGCGCGACACCTCCCCGCGACCAGTCGCTGGGACACTGACGGAATTCGCGAACTCCGGCGACCTATACCGACCTGTACCGGCGCCGTGGAAGGGAATAGTAGAGTAGTGCAGGAGAGAGAAGAAGATGAAAGGAGGAGGAAGGAAAAAGAGGCGCTGGAAAAGAAAGAGGAGGAGAGAGAAAATTCTTTTGAGAGTAAAAGAAAAAACGGCTGAGTTAGAATAGGGTTTTCTAATTTTTTTTTCTTCCTTTTCTTATTTATAGTATGAGAAACCTTAGTTTATTAGGATTTGTTTCCAAATCGAATTCTGATTTATTGTTTAACAAAAACCGAATTAAAATATAATTAGGTACAGAAGTAGGTTGTATATTTAAATTATAACTGTAGGCTTACCTAAACTATATTATAAAATACTTTCACTTTTACTTTATATTTCTCATTTATAGCAAAATAACTCCCAAAAATACGGAGTATTACAGTTCTTGAACCCTAAATTCTGATCTATCTTCCTATCAGTGCTACAATCTCAATCTGACACTCAAAATCATCATTTTTTGATCATTTCTTGATTGATTTCAGACAATGTCTCTTTCATGTACTACTCAAGAGTCACCACTTATTCATCCTTCTGGTTATGGTGATAATGATAAGAGAAACAACACTCTTATCCTGTTGGTTTTAGTAGCAAAAGATTTGCCAATTTGGTGCTTTTATAATTTTTCATATAGCTTTCTCCAAAAGAGAATATGTGTAAATCCTGACGAATATTATAATGGTGATGATGGAACTGGTGGTGGTGGTGGTGGTGATGATGATGATGATGTTGATGATGATGATGATGATTATGATGATGATGATTATGATGATGATGAGGGTGGAAATGTTGGGCGTATGGTGAAAATCTTGTATTGTGAAGATTCTTGCAGTGATCCTGTTCAATTAGGGGAGATTGATTTTTCCAGTTGAGAAGAATGGGAAGACTTGGCACGGATGATATCAACGGTATATGTGGAAGTTACAGATCATCCAGAGGAGATTCTTTTCAGTGAACCTCCCTTTTATTGGCCAAGTTGCCACGTGGAATATTGCAATGGCAATATGTACCCAGAATACCACTGGCCGACAATTGACTTTAAGCAATTGAAGACTGACTTTAATTTTGTTATTTTGACACCAAATCATGAGGAGATGATGCAGATGCGAAAGAAGAAAGAGGATGAGGAGGAGGATGAGGAGGAGGAAGAGGAAGAGGAAGAGCGAGAGGAGGAGGAAGAGGAGGAATAGGAGGAATAGGAAGAGGAAGAACTTCCATTGAAGTACTACCTAAGGAGGAGGGAGAAGATGAGGAGGAGGAAGAAGATGAAGAAGGAGGAGGAGGAGATAGAGAAGGTGAAAGGGAAGGAGAAGAAGACTGAAGAGGAGGAGGAAGAGGAAGAACTTCCACTGAAGTTCTTCATAAGGAGGAAGAAGGAGGAGATAAAGAAGAAGATTGAAAAGGAGAAGAAGGAGATAAAGAAGGAGAAGGAGAAGGAGAAGGAGGAAATCCCTCGCTCTAAAGTACTACACAAGGAGGAGAAGAAGGAGGAGAAGAAGGAGAAGGAGAGAAAAGAGGAAGCAGAGGAAGGAAAAGAGGCAGAGAAAGGAAAGGAGGAGGAGGAGGAGGAGGAGAAGGGAGTGATGATGGACAAGTAAGAACCATTCACTTCTTTCGAAACCACATAATTAAGTTTTGTGAGTTTATCATACTGAATTCAGTTTGTTTCAAGCTTTAAGTGTAAATCCATTCAACTTGTGCATACTTCTTGCCATTCAAGTAGTTACGTTGATCTGTTTGATTGTCTTTGTTGTTTTTTTATCCATGTGATACAAGAATTACACATTAGCTTCAGGCTGGTTGCTTAGAACTGACACAGCTTTGATTAGTCCGTTTCACTACCCCTAAAAGGCCTAAATCATATTACTATGGATGTACATTATTATATACATCACATCACAAAACTGTTTATACCCTGATGGCTTTGCCAAGGGTTGTGGTGGTTGTAACTTGTACCTTGTTCCTACTGGTAAGACTGTTATTGTTATTAAATTTGCTAAGTAATTGTTATTTTTGTAGTTTGTGAAAATTTGTTATGTAACTTGTGAAAATTTATCTACTCAGATCATGTACCTCGATTGTCTGACTCGCCCACCCATTGGATGGGGTGTATTCCCTAGGGTAAGGGTGTGGACAAAGGAAGAATTGCACAAGGCTAAGATGGAAGATTGTCGTGACGGTGGTGATTTTGGCAATCTTGGGGTAATAGTTTTGATTATGTATAATTATGAAATTAGGTTCATCTGATCTAATATATTAAGCGTAAATAATACCGTCCTTATGCGAAGCTTAAATGATACCGTACTTATGTGAAGTTTTATTATTATAATGTACAAATTACCTCTTTTATTTTAGTTGGTATGGATATTGAATTGCATAAGACCACTAATTTCATAAAATAGAATAACCTTAACACTTACTTTATTGAAAGCAGGAATGTGTATGGAAAAAATGCATTGTATATTATTTTATGCATCAATTGAGTAAGTATTTCATTGTGAACAGTCTGTGGATGTTGCGTATAGAGGATTACATCCCATGTTAGCTAGGGACGTAATGCCATCTGTTGAGGACATTGAGGTAACCAAAAATAACATTGAGAGATATGGAAAAGAAGTTTGAAATGAATTAATTTGATAACGAATTTGAGTAGGACATGGAGCGGTGCGTTGTTGCAGTCGATAGAGTTGTTAAAAAGAAGAGGAAGCGTTGTACTTATGTATCAGGTTTGGTTTTATTAAAGCAGATAAATACTTGAACATAAAATATAACAGTAAACTATATACAAATGTTTCTTTATATTTTGGTAGCGAGCACCTCAAAGAGGCGAGTTGTTCGAAGGCCATCACAAGAGGTACTCCAAAAACCACGCCCCCTAGTTCGACCCCGACTTCGTAGGCCAGCTAAAGTGCGAAGCCCACCCCGACTCCGTAGTCGAGCCCATCAAGTTCATAGCCCACCCACAGAACATGAAGCAAGCCCACCTGTCTATAGTCCAGCCTAACCACTAAAGCCCAGACCACCACGAACAAAGCCCACATGTCTATAGTCTAGCCCAACCACTTGAAAGCCCAGATCACCATGAATCAATCCCACATGTCCATAGTCCAGCCCAACCACTTGGAAGCTAAGATCACCATGAACCAAGCCCACCTGTCCAAAGTCCAGACCACCCACTTCAAAGCCCAGTCCACCATGAACCAAACCCACTTGTTGTCCATAGTCCAGGCCAACCAGTTCGTAACCCAGGCCACCACAAACCAACCCCACCTCCATTCCATAGCCAGCCCAACCAGTTCCAAGGCCAAGCCTAAGCCCATACAACGAACCAACCCCTAATCGAAGCCCACCCCAACCCAGTAACCCACCACCAACTCCTCCTATTCCACCTCATAATCCAAGCCCACACCAACCCAGTAGCCCACCCCCAGTTCCACACCCAAATCCTGTCCCACCTCCTAATCCAAGTCCACCATACCCCAACCCAGTAGCCCACCCCCAGCTCCTCTTATCCCACCTCCTATTCCACCTCCTTATCCAAACCCACCCCAACCCAGTAGCCCACACACATTTCCACACCCAAGTCCTCTCCCACCTCTTATTCCACCTCCTAATCCAAACCCAGCTGCACTTCATATTGAAACGCTTGAACGAAGCCCATCGCCAGTTCCTAGCCCACCCCCTAGTGCAGACGAAGATGATGAAGATGACATGTCTACACCGCATGCTATCCACTCTTTGTTTGATACAGGTCTGTTGAAGGACACAGCTAGGGGTGTGCACCGGTCCAGGACCGGACCGGTGGATCGAAATCCGAGATTTTCTTTGATCGAAATCCGAGATTTATAAATTATATACATTAAAAATTAATAAATTTAATAACAATAATCTTAAAAGAATAAATAGTAGGTTTTTAAGTTTCTAACTTTCTACCTTTTAAAATTTTTTTAACATATAAACTTTTTTTTTTACTAAAATAATAGAAATTCCGGTCCAACCGGTCCGGACCGGAATTTTTCGGCTTTGGACCGGACCGGATCGGTGGACCGAAATCCTGATATTCGGCGGACCGGAATCTCAGATCCGGTCCGGTCCAAATTCTGGTCAGGATCGGTTTGTGCACATCCCTAGACACTGCCGAGGGGGAAGGTATACCATTTACTTAATGCAAGTTGTTTGGTATAGTACTTTTCTTTTCATATTTCAGATTTAATATGTGTATTGAATGAGTAATAATTTTTAATTATATATGGTTAGATGGTGTAATACATGTTGTTAACAGGGTTGTTCAACAATACGGAAGTAATGATGAACTTTTGTCGTCTTCGTTTGTGTAGGCGTGTTTTTATTTTGCCTACGTGGTGTGAGCGCGTATTTATATTTGACTACCCCATTGTAAAGGTTTTATTGAAAATTATTTTGAAAGAAGTCGCCAACAATTCTTTTTAGGAAGAATCATAAACCTAATTGGATATGGGAAAACCATAGGGACAAATTACCCAATGTAGATTTTCCCGTCCTGACTCCATAGATGGTGAAAATGAACCAAAGATTGAGTTCGGGGGTGAGGTTACAATACAGTCAGGAACCATATTGCCCATTGCTGGCCTATACTAAATATCGATTCACAACAAATTTTAAGCCAAAGAATAATCATATAATATTTTAAAGCACCCTAAAAATATTTAGTCTAAGTTGGTTCAGGAAACACATAAAAAGACTATTTTTAGTGACATGTTATTAGGCAATCAATATTACAGGGAACCTAACAGGTTGTCCAAATTAATCTGATTAATGTTAGAACAATTCTTTCGGTCTTGTTTAGCAAAAATAACATGTGGGTGATAAAAATCATGCAGGACAATCATAATAATATGTATATAACAATCAGGCAGGCATATAATAATGTATGAAAATAAATAAAAAATAAGAAAAGAAAATATTGCAGGGAGTTAGTATAATATACAATACTTACAGTCACATGAATTTGTTAACAATCTACATCACGAATAGAATGTTAGTAACTTCGAGAAAATAAAATAAAAATAAATAAAGAAATAAAATAAAGGTTGTTAATTTAGTTGACCCTCAGAAATTATACCACCGTCCGGAGTCGTTGATTTGTACGGATCTTAGATCGAATTGTTGTACGAGTCTTAAAAAAAAATTGTGTCGCGTCAAAGTAGTTGGATGTATTTGTATTAGGCTTCGACGTGATGCTTAATGTGCTACTAGTGATGAGTAGCAGTAGGGAATTAAGGAAGGTGTGGTTGACTTTGGTATGTATGTTGCAGGTTATTAATCGGTGGATTTTTGGTATTTGTTAGATGATAAAGGTGTTTAAGGGGGGTTAGCAGTAGCAGGATGTAGATGAATTATGGCGTGAAGATTAGAGTGTGATGATTTTGGCCGAGTGAGTTGTGAAAGAATGTCGTGGGAAAATTAGTTAGTTGAATGAGGCCCCCGATTAGAGATGGGGAGTGAGAATTATATAGGTTTAGGTGATTGGGAAGCGATAGGTTTTCGAAAGATTGAAGGTCTTTAAAAGAATTTTATTAAAAAAGATTTTAGAAAAGAGTTAGATTAAAGATATTTAAAAACACTTTGGGAAAAGATTATATTTATAAAAGATATTTTTATTAACAAAACTAATTAAATTAAATTAATTAATTCTATTAATTAAATTGGGCTAGAAAAGGGGTTTTAAAAAATTGGGCTTTCATAAAAACTATTTTTAAAAGGTTTTTGAAGATGGACTTTTTTAAAAAGAGTTAGAAAATGGTTTTGGGCTTAAAACGTTCTATTTTAGGCTCGTTCTTTATTCTTTCCTCGATCCGGACCAATTAGAGCGGGGTATTGGTCATCATAGGATACTAAATGAGGAGACACGATTATGTGTCTATAGTTTGCATCTTCGTTTGCATCTCCAAATTGTGAGTCGAAGTATGCTTAGCAAAAAGCTGATGTGTATAACAAATGGACTCTAATGCATATGAGCCTAGAATGAATGCAAGTGAATTGGATCGATTGGATTGGATTGAAGGTGTTTGGAATGGGATTTAGAATTTTTCAAAATTCGTTTTTGAAAGGAACCCCTTATTTTAATCTTTTGTTAGGAAAAGATGATGGATTAATTTTGAAGATGTTTTTGTAAATGTCGTGTATGATGATGCTTAGTAAATGCTTTTGAAAAAGAGTAGAATAGAAAAGGGTGTAGGATTGATTTTGAAAAAGTAAGTTTTTGAAATTGATTGAATATGGTAAGGTAAGATTGATAGGAAAGATCAGCTGAACAGTAGGGAGAAGGTAGACATGCATGATAATTTTGGATGCAATTAGACCTAACGCATGTATGAATGACTCAATCTATGCGTTCGAACCTGTAAAGGTTGCCTACATATCTCAAAAGAGGGAATCAGATCGCTTGTAGTTTAGGACTACTAAATGCGGAATGCATGAAATGAAATGGAAAGTATGGATGCAATGCGACTCCTAAATGCCTATGAACTCTAATATAATTATGCATGAAGTGTATGAATGATGTAATATGCAGTGCAAAAGGATTCTAGTGTGAATGCAGTCCTAATTGATATGAAATTCTAATGACTTCAGAATCATAGACTTGATAGACTTCTAATGACGTTAGAACTTTAGATTTGACGAACTTTCAAGGATGTTAGACTCCTAATATGTACGAGACTCTAGTAGACCCAGACTCCTAAAATGAACGAAACTCAAACGGTTTTAGACTCCTAATATGGGCAGAACTCTAATGGACTCGAAACTCCTAAGACGAACGGAATTCTAATGGATTTAGACTCCTAAGATGGACAGAATTCTAATGGATTTAGACTCCTATTATGCATGGACTTTCTATGGATTAAAGACTTCTAAGATGGATGGGACTCAAGCGAATGAAGATTCCTGACATGGATAGAGTTAGACGGGGTTAAGAACTCTAAATGGAGTGAAACTGGATGAACATAGACATTTGGGTCAAACACACTTCTAGTGCAGTTAGAATTCCTAAGAGGACGAGACTTTTACAACAAGATGGACACTAAAAGTAATCCTAGATGATGTACATAATTGATGGATAATATACATGAAAAGATAGGATATGGGATGATGGATGAATTTTTGAAAAAAAGATGGAAAAAATTTTTTTTTTTTAAAAAAAAAAGAGTGGAGATAGAATTTTTGAAGTAGATAGGAGATAGAAGATGGGATAAAATTTTGAAAAAGATAGGAGAATGATTTTTGAAAAAAGGATGAGGATGAATTTCCAAAAAGATGGGAGATGTAGTTTGGTAAAAGATATGGATAGAAATTTTTCAAAATGATATGAGATAAAGTTTTCGAAATAGATATGATGTTAGAGGAACAAAAAAAAAGGATGGAGATTGGGACAAAGAATGGAGACCATAGGAAATTGGCAACAAAATAAAATGAATCTTACGCGTGCCGAACTTGACTAAGCAAGCAAATATCAAACGCACGACACAATAAAATGAATATGCGCTGAGCGCCAGTCTGCTCGAGGTACGCAATAACAGAAGCGAAAGACGACGGAGATATGCGTGGAACGCAGAGCTTACTGCGCAGTGCTCAAGGGCTAGCGCATCACATAACAATCCTGCGTGGGATGCAGGACCATAGCATTGCACGCAACTAAGTGCGTGGATCGCAGCTATCGATAGGCTTCGGTTTCATGATTTTTCAACACATAAATTTGTTTAACAACATTCGACTTGAAACGTGTAAATACTAAGCGATTAAAATCACTCACACATAAAGATGCACAAGTAGGACAATAATATGCAAAGTTCCAACCTAAAGTCCAGTTTTATGTTTGAAACTAGGGTCAGGTTTAGGTTAAGTCTGAAAAGGGTCCATGACTAAGAGATTGATCCCACGCTTCGTACCCCTGCTTAAAGAGGTGGCCACGTGTAAGGCGCACTCCAGTTCTCAAGTCAGAAACAAGAGAACAATGCCATGGTTGGGTAAGTTTGCTTATGACTAAGATCCAACACTATCGCTTAGGAAATTTTTTATAAGGACAAAGCGCAAACCCCCAGGTCACACATAGAACATGTGCTGATGAGGCAAGGTATATTGTCCTTATAGTGACTGAACAATAGCCATGCATATGCAAAACTGTATATTTTGGCATTTTGCCTACACGGTGTGAGCGCGTATTTATATTTGACTACCCCACTGTAAAGGTTTTATTGAAAATTGTTTTGAAAGAAGTCGCCAATAATTCTTTTTAGGAACAACCATAAACCTAATTGGATATGGGAAAACCGTAGGGACAAATTATCCAATGTAGATTTCCCCGTTTGGACTCCATAGATGGTCAAAATGAACCAAAGTTTGACTTCGGGGGTGAGGGTACAATACAGTCAGGAACCATATTGCCCATTGCTGGCCTATACTAAATATCGATTCACAATAAATTTTATGCCAAAGGATAATCATATAATATTTTAAAGCACCCTAAAAATATTTAGTCTAAGTTGGTTCAGGAAACACATAAAAAGACTATTTTTAGTGACATGTTATTAGGCAATCAATATTACAGGGAACCTAACAAGTTGCCCAAATTAATCTGATTAATGTTAGAACAATTCTTTAGGTCTTGTATAGCAAAAATAACATGTGGGTGATAAAAAAATATTGCAGGGAGTTAGTATAGTATACAATACTTACAGTCGCATGAATTTGTAACAATCTACATCACGAATAGAATGTTAGTAACTTCAAGAAAATAAAATAAAAATAAATGAAGAAATAAAATAAAGGTTGTTGATTTAGTTGACCCTCAGAAATTATACTACCGTCCGGGGTCGTTGATTTGTACAGATCTTAGATCGAATTGTTGTACGAGTCTTAAAAAAAATTGTGTCGCGTCAAAGTTGTTGGATGTATTTGTATTAGGCTTCGACGTGATGCTTAATGTGCTACTGGTGATGAGTAGCAGTAGGGAACTAAGGACGGTGTGGTTGACTTTGGTATGTATGTTGCAGGTTATTAAACGGTGGACTTTTGGTATTTGTTAGATGATAAAGGTGTTTAAAGGGGGTTAGCAGTAGGAGGATGTAGATGAATTATGGCGTGAAGATTAGAGTGTGATGATTTTGGCCGAGTGAGTTGTGAAAGAATGCCGTGGGAAAATTAATTAGTTGAATGAGGCCCCCGAATAGAGATGGGGAGTGAGAATTATATAGGTTTAGGTGATTGGGAAACGATAGGTTTTTGAAAGATAGAAGGTCTTTAAAAGATTTTTATTAAAAAAAAATTTAGAAAATAGTTAGATAAAAGATATTTAAAAACACTTTGGGAAAAGATTATATTTATAAAAGATATTTTTATTAACAAAACTAATTAAATTAATTTAATTAATTTTATTAATTAAATTGGGCTAGAGAAGGGGTGTAAAAATATTGGGCTTTCATAAAAACTATTTTTAAAAGGTTTTTGAAGATGGGCTTTTTTAAAAAGAGTTAGAAAACGGTTTTGGGCTTAAAACGTTCTATATTAGGCTCGATCTTTATTCTTTCCTCGATCCGGACCAATTAGAGCGGGGTATTGGTCACCATAGGGTACTAAATGCGGAGACACGATTATGTGTCTATAGTTTGCATCTTCGTTTGCATCTCCAAATTGTGAGTCGAAGTATGCTTAGCAAAAAGCTGATGTGTATAACAAATCAGGGGCCCAAAGTCGTACGCATTGGAAGACAAGATGTTCACGTAAGAAGATCGAGGGTTTAGGTCATATGCCTGTTCGCCACAAGCAGTACATGGAGAAGTTATTTTGTTATGTGAAAGATGAGTGTGTCGAGTTGGGTGGAGAGGTGATCTTGGAGTGCGGGGGTGAAACTGCAAGTGTTAGCAGTTGTGCATCGGTTGTTGACCCCCTCATACGTTGATGTTAATGTAAGTACATCACTTTATGTATGTGTTAAGTACACAGTTTCTCACATCTAACTCCCTCGCAACACCCACCTGAACTTCCCATCCCCTCCCCCATCCAAATCCACCATCAACCCCACCGCCATCTTTGAAACCACCCCAAATCAATTATTGTTTTCGTCAAGTTACCCCCTCTGAATTAAAATTCTCATTGTATTGACTTGTTGTTCATGGCTGATTTGAGGACGAGAGAAGCAAAGGGAGGAGCGAAGCTGGTGGGCGTGAATCGCGAGGGAGGAGCGAAGCTGGTGGTCGGGAGTTGGGGGATGAATGGGATGGGTTTCGTGGGTTGGGGCGGTGGGTGGGTGGTTTTCGGGTCGGGGTTAGTTTTCAAGGGGGTAGGGTGGTGGGTAGGGTGGTTTTCGAGGGCATGGGATGTGGGTGGGATGGGTTTCGGGGGTAGGGTGGTGGGTATGGTGGGTATGGTGGTTTTCGGGAGCGGGGAAAGGTGGATAGGGTGGGTTTCGGGGGGTAAGGTGGTGGAAAAAGGTGGTTTTCGGGAGCAAGGGAGTGGATGGGGTGGGTTTCGGGGGGTAGGGTGGTGGGTATGATGATTTTCGGGAGCGAGGTGAGGTGGTAGGTGGGTAGGTGGTTTTTTTGGGGGGAGGCCGGGGGAGGTGGGTGGGTGGTTTTGGGAGGGTTGTGATATGTCACATTTATATATAGTTTTTAGATGCATTTTTGATTGCATTTAGATTTCCTTTTAGAGCATTTAGGTGTATAATGGCATGAATTACGTAAGTTGTGCTCTACTACTCCCCGTTTGCGTGTTTCGATGATTTTTCAGGTTATCTTGATGCAAATTGATTATGATTATCTAAGATCAAGCCTATTAATCATTAAGGATGAAGATAGCTTGCATAAGGATCACAATGCATACGTTTGGGACAATTTCGAGTTAGAATGAAGCAAATAGTTAACGAAAGAAGTGCCAAAACTGACATATGTTCACTTTTTTTATCATAACTTTTAATAGAAAATTGTTAATCAAGAAATTCCAATTGGGTCGGAAACTAGATCTGAAGGGCTTTCCAAAGATAGGTCACACGTCCCAAACGGATTTCTGGTTTGAGAGATACAGCATTTGCAAATTGATGCAAAATTGCAGTTTTCCCGCCCGGTCGACCGGGCGGTTTTGCCCGACCAGGCGAGCCAATAAGTTCAACATTTCAAGCTGTGTTTCGCCCGGCCAACCGGGCAAAGAAGGAGCCAAAAACGCTTATGCGCCCGACCGGGCGGAATTCCCTTTTGCTCGTAAATTCAAGACACCGTCGCCCGACCGGGCGGTTTTTTGGGAACATTAATGTTTACCTTTTTTAGCCAGTTTTATAAAGACTATAAATAGGGCTTTAGTAAATTCGATTAGGGGATCTTATTTTCTGCGTTTTTAGGTTTAAAACACTTAGTCTCTCTCTAGCTTTGCATTAGCTCTTTACTTTGGAGATTACAAAGATCATCGATTTTGGTTTTCATTGTTCTTCAATAATTCGGTATTCTTCTTTACTTTGCTTATTTTAATGAATTCTTATATTTGCATTATGTTTATTGAATTTATTATTATCATGATTGAGTAGTCTATTTCTAGGTCTTAGAGAGGGAAGCATGTTTATACCTATTTGATTGTGGTTTAAGGTTCTTCGATATTCGGATTGAATTAGAGTAATTTCCTATTGATTTGTTATGCTTGTGTTAATTCATGTAATTGTGCAATATCATGGGTTATGTTTAGCTAATAGGAGTTAGAACTCATTAGAGGCTTGTTACAATAGGTAGGTCTGATTATGTTGAGCGATCGTACTGGCATATGTTGATCTAAGAGTTGTTAAGGCCCGATTGTAGGATTAACGAAATACTCTAAATATTCGAACCTCAATCCAAGTATTGTTGAACTATATTATAGTGATTAATTTGGTATAAGCATGGTGGACTGATCGATTGCCCTAGGTTTTTAATTATTTGATAAACTTCCATCTTTTTTGTGTTCTAGCTTATTCTAGTTTAGTTGTTAATTATTCAATCAAATTTCTTTCTTGAAGTAGTTAAATAATTGAGCACAAATCTATAGAACTCCTCTCCCTGTGGATCGACCCGTATTTGCCAGTTTCTGCTAACAACAGACACCGTGCACTTGCGGTATATATTTAAAACCCATCAGGTTGGGGAGGTGGGTTTCGGGGGGTAGGGTCGTTGGGTGATGGTGGGTGGAGGTTTAAAGTAATTAGGGATAATTAAAGTTTAATTAGAGTTAATTAGGGTTAATTAGAGTTTAATTAGGGTTAATTAGAGTTAATTTGGGTTAATTAAAGTTAATTTGGGTTAATATGAATGATTTGGACGGAAACCTAACGAAGTTGACGAAAACTTAACGGCATGGGCATTTTAAGAATTTTTACCAAACCTCGGGGTACCCTGTGAATAACCGAAAACATTGGGGTACCCGGTGAATTTCGTCAAACCACAAGGGTGCCTCGGTAAAAAAACCGTTGAATTAAATACAACTATGGTCAATGTAAAGTTAGTATATATTGTTATAAGACGATCCCCTCATTGACTTAAATAAAACTATGGTCAATGTAAATAAGCATATATTGTTATAACACGATCCCCTCATTGACTTAAATACAACTATGGTCAATGTAAAGTTAGCATATATTGTTATAAGACGAGCCCCTCATTGACTTAAATAAAACTATGATCATTGTAAATAAGCGTATATTATTTTAAGACGAGCCCCTCATTGACTTAAATACAACTATGATCAATGTAAATAAGCGTATATCGTTTTAAGACGAGCCCCTCATATTTGTTATGATCAGAAGAACCCCTTATTCACTTTAAGTAATTTATATTCATTGTCAATAAGGGCGTAGCATTATAAGACACACTTAAATAGTTTCACTGTCACTAAGACATAGTAGTATACAATAGTATTATCTACAATAGTATAAATATGTAAATTAACACACTGTGAATGAATAACAACAACAATAATAAATAGGATTTTTTAACTGCAATAATACAAACTTTAGCCCGTTCTCTCGCAATAATACAAACTTCTGATTATTTTTTAATAATACAAACTTTAGGCCAAAATTCCTCCAGTAGGGTCAAAATTCCTCCAAGTAGGCCAAAATCGGCCAATAAAAAAGCGACACGTGTTCAACTTGACCTACTGGAGGAATTTTGGCCTAAAGTTTGTATTATTAAAAAATAATCAGAAGTTTGTGTTATTGCGAGAGAATGGGCCAAAGTTTGTATTATTCCAGTTAAAAAATCCTAATAAATATAAGTTACCATGACATGTGCAAGTTTGGAGATGACATTTGCTTCTACATTAAATGATTAATAAATTGATGTTATTTTATCAACATGGTATGCAAGTTACAATTTATCTTTATCAATTGCATTCACCGTGGTAGAACACAATACAAATAAGAAAGCTTCTCTCTCCCACATCATTATCTCTCATACATATTACAATATTTGCATTATATAGTAAACTCATTCACTACATTGCACCCAACTCCTTCTCTCTCTCCCTCATACCATCGTCTTCATCCAACATCTCCCATGGAGGACGACGGTCATCCACATGAACCCACCATTGATCCACCTCGAGGATGGGTTTTCATAGAGCATCCTAGAATGCTCATTTATGCCTTACCCAAGCCCAGTTAGAGGCCCTGAAATTTTCTTCCACCAATGGGAATACCATTGGTACCAGGGGTGGTATGGTGTTACTGATGCGAATGTCGAAACACTTCAGGAGATGATACGCAATCTGGAGATGGAGTTGTCTAACTCCCCGATGTTTGAGGCCTTGTTCATGGTGAGGAATGGAATAACCTAGGTTGGCTTCCTCCCCAATAGGACCGACTTAATGTAAGTTAGTCAAATGTTTCAAGTTTTCCTTGATTGGAAGCTACGAAAGATGGACGAATAAAAGTCTCAACAAATAATTCCTGCTTTTGCAATGTCCATTATAGCTCCTAAGCCGACCATTCCAACCAGTGGAGAAATCAACATTTTCCGGGGTACTAAGGTGCAAGTTGTCATTGGTTCTTATAAGGATGTCGTGCATGTCATGCACGTACTAAACCCAATGACAAGAATTAGTATTTCTTTGTCATCCATACAAAGAGAGAAAAACGAACGCACATTGAAATTCAGCTTAATTAGGATGATAGGAGAAATTCACCAATGCACAATGTTCAAACCACACACTTGTTTGGTGTATTGGAGCATGTGGGGAGGCCCTCGTTTGTTGAAAATTTTTGGAAAACTGTGGGAATGCATGAACCGAGTGTGTTGGTGCTACTAGAAGCAAGAGTTTTCCGTAGTGAATTTGATGAGTTGTATCCTAAGATAGGGACAACTATGAAATGGGTGATGGTTGAGGGTCAAGGGAGGTGCAATGGAGTTATTTTGCTTTGGCATGATGCTACTTTGGAGGTTGAACTAACCGGTTCAGTCCCCGGACTCAAGGCAAGATTGCATGCATGGGTTAAGGTAAAAATTTTGTTAGTATGTTTTAATATGACTACTACATAATTTTAACTATCGCTCTAACTTGGACCACCTTTGTATCTACAGGCTCGTCCGGAACCACCAACCAGGGGAAGATTTTACGCACCGTAATATCATTATGTCTACTTGAATGTGTTATGTCTAATTCAATGTTGTCCAAGAATATATATTTTCTTTAAAAATGATGGTAGGATTATGTATGGCACTTTAATGTTGGTTTATTATTAGTTATACTGCTGGGTGTTGTATTAGTGGGTCATTTTTTGGGTTGGAGATGGTAGTTGAATTATTCCAACAGTTAGTTTATCAATTGCATCACTTGTATTTTGTCGAACTTGGTTTGTAATGCTGAAGTTAAGTAATGAACTCATTTTGTGGAATTATATAAACTACATGTTGTACAAATTTCTTATTTCATCAGCAAACATGGGTTTGGCAAACAATAACAATGGTTTCAGTGTTTATGACCAAGGTATATAGACAATGAGCAAGGAATAAAAAAGGTTTGTGGAATTAAAATGTTTAATTGAATTGGATAGAATAAATAAGGCAAATGGGATGAGGTACCACAAACAGTTGTTTGTGGGGTTTGTTAAATTCTTTTAGTGTTTAGGTAAATTAAATTATGTACTTGTTCATGTAAATGTAACTTTGATTTTTTGTACTGCACAAACATGGGTTTGGCAACCACAAATAGTTAGCCATATAGTATAGGCAGTATAGGCAAGTTAATAAGAATAAAAATTGATTTTTAATTTCACCAAAGTAAACGTGGGTCCATGAACTACAAACAGGTGTGTGAGTCCTATGAACATGGTTCCATAAAAATGTAAATTAAATTATGTACTTGTTCATAAATGTAACTTTGATTTTTATACTGTACAAACATGGGTTTGACAAATAGTTAGCCATATAGTATAGGCAAGTTACTAAGAATAAAAATTGATTTTTAACTTAAATAAGGTAAACATGGGCCCATGAACAACAAACAGGTTTGCCGTTTGCGAGTCCTATGAACATGGGTCCATAAAAAGTTATGTGAGTCCTACATAAGGTACATGTACCTTAACAACGGTATAGATGCAAATCAAACAACTGTATATATTATAATAAAAAAAGGGTTATTTACTGAACTACTGAAATAAAATAGGATATTTATGTAAATGTCCTAACGTTCACACAATATATCGAGTAAATACGCCCCTTCAATGTAAATATACGTAAACATAAGTACATATGTTACGTAGATAAGGCCTATACTAAAAATGTAACTTATAAATGATAAATACGGAGGGCTCCTAAACTAAGTGAAAATCGTTAACTTAACTTTCACCCTTACTAATGTATAACCCAAATTTTATAACTAAAATCGCAATTTTATCACCAAAATTGCATTTTATATATATATAACGAACTCCTAATTTATGTTTCACATGTTTAATAAGAAACTAAAAAAATTATATATGTTTCACATGTGTAATAAACAAAACTATAATGTAGATACGACTTCAATTTTTTTTTATACAAAAATATATATGTTTTCAATGTTTAATATAAAACTATTATGACTGACTGACTTAAATATATTTATACAAAAAATATATATGTTTCACATGTGTAATAAACAAAACTATAATGAAGATTAAACATTTATTTTTTTTATATAAAAAAATATGTTTAATAAAAAACTATAGTGACTAACTATAATCTACGTATATAAATATATATGTTTCATATGTTTAATACACAATACTATAATGACTGACTTAGTTTACTTTAATGGGAAATATATATGTTTCATATGTATAATAGAAAACCTTTAATTCTCACCTTAAACACACTTATACAATAACTCATTTATACAATATATAATACGTGTGAAACATCTCATGTAAAAAAAGATGAGGAGTAAATAGTCTTAGTTAGTAAGTAATAAAGATGAGTTGACATGTTAAAATTAAGATATGTTGAAGATTTGTAATAATGAAAAAAAGTAATCATTATGCTGTAAGTAGCTTCCATAGAGTAAGCTATGGATTTGACATGAATAGTGGAGGTGAATTGAAGTGTTGCAGCAAAAAGCAAATCTTGGGAAGAAGAAGGGATGAGGTGGCGTGTAAGATTGAGAAAATATCTCATGGGAAATTTCCTAGCAATTTCCTCTTCATCCAACTCTCTTCTTCATTTGGTGCTATAATGACTATATAAGCCCGACTTCCAATACCAATATAAGCCCACGTTTCGTTTTCCTTCCTTAATCCCCTCCCTTCCCTTGGAAGCCCATAATTATACCTCACTCAAATTACATCCGGTTTATCAGTGCAAATTACAAAATCCATTTGCACTCTAAGCCCAAATTTTCATACAATTTATTAAGTTGTTTTAAGCTCATATTATTAAAGTTTGTTGTTCTTCACATAAGTGAAATGAATATTGAACCCACACCCATATCAACACTTCGTGCAATGCAACAAAAAATACGTCTGGGTTGCCAACCCATCGACGAAATGTTGAACGGGGGCTTTCATCCTGGAATGATCACCGAGTTGGTCGGGGAAAGTGGAACTAGTAGAACACAATTATGCCACCAACTATTACTAAAAAGCCAATTACCACCTTCATAAGGGGGTGTATTTTGTTCTTCAATATACCTATATAGAAAACATGTATTTCCTACGAATCGCCTTAATCAAATCATGGAGACTTTACAAAATAAATACACAGACGGGAAAAATTACTTAAGTTTGGAATATGTTACTCTTAAGCGGGTGGATGATCCAACTAATCTTCTACAAGCACTGAAAGGGGTGGATTTGACATGCGAGGGTGCTTCAAGGATTGCCAGAAATGTTCGCATTTTAGTTATCGATTTGATAGCTCCAATTTTTGAGTGCTTCCAAGTTATGGCAAAAAGGTCGAAATTGATGTTAAAAACATCAGCCAAACTTAGAGAAATAGCAATGGAATACAACATTGTCGTAGTAGTTACGAACGAGGTTCGAGAAGTCTTCAGTGACACACGATACTCTACTAACAACATCGCCCTTACAGCTTGTGATGGACGCTTAATTCAACCAGCTTTAGGCCTCGCATGGTCAAATTGCGTTTCGAATATGTTTTTTATTGAGATGAAAGATCTTAACGGGACCAAGGTTCGCACTGTCAAAATAATTTATCACCTTACCTTCCAACCAAAGAGTGTCAATTCTCAATCACGGTAGAGGGGTTAAGTGATTAACAGTACGAAAAGTCTTATTTATGTAATTCTCCTTTAATATAATTACTAGTTGATCGTTTTAAGTACCTTCGTATGCTAATAAATATTTTCGTTAATATGTTCTAATAATATATTATAGAATATGTTGTAATAATATATTGAATACTTCAATGCTTTTTACACCAAATAGTCCAATTCAACACTAAAAAAATCAAAGTTGTTTTGCCAATCAAATCAGCCCAACAAAGCAGCCTAATAAATTAGCACATAAATCAGCCCTACACATTTCAATACATACAAAAATGACTTGTTGTTTTTCCAATAATTCCAGCCCACACCAGTTGAACCCTTTCAATACTTACAAAAAAATTATATTCTTGTTTTGGCAATAAACAACATCATTTCAACCCAAAAAGTCAGCACATATTATGATTATTATAGGCCCAATTCTGGCCACAAAGTTAGCCCTTTTCCACCACCATTTCCACCACCATCGAGCCTTCTACGTTTGTTTGCCATTGCTACATCAACAACCTACACAACACCAATTATCGTTATTAACCCAAACAAAATCTACATGGTTTTTTATATTATTAACTACTCCAATTATTAAATAATTTACATTACATAATTATTAAATAATTTACATTACATAATTATTTACCTCTTGATTTTGACCAAGAACCAATTTATTTACCGTCTTCTTAGCACCATCAACATTCGGCTCTTTACCCTTCTTCTTCACAGGTACTTCAACTTCTTTTCCCTCCTCTTGGCCTTCTTCATGTTCTCTGAATCCTTCTCCGGGGCAACCTTTTTGTTAGCCTTCTCTACGCACGACGGTAATCTCTTCGATCGGGAACCCCTGTGCGGCTTACGTGGAGGGTCCTTGATATTCACTTGAACTACCCCACGTGAAGCATCATCGGACTCAAAAGTAGCAAGTTGTGGTTTACAAACAGAACTTGGAGTTGCAGTGTTAGTCACTATATTGTTCCCCATAGATGATGGAGTGAATTGATTAACACCATCATCCATCCTCTTCTTAGCGTGCTTCTCATTAAGACATCTTTCAAGATTGTGGAGTGTCTCCAACACTATTTCCACATCCCCGTAATGGCCAGCTTTAAGACATACAGGATCAAATACAAACATAATCTTGCCGTAACACATGCCCTCCTCAGTTTTAGAGGGATCATGGTACGCAACTTTCACCATTGTGTGCCTACGAATAACGTCCTTCCTCCATCGAGTAAGAACATACTTCTGTGGCACATATGTAATGTTCAAACAATCATACAAATTGATTATATGCCTGCATAAAATTCCATTAGACTCAAATAGCATACACTCACACCATGCTTCCATTGTACACAAGTCTACTTTCACTCGATAACTCCTACGCTTTCCAAGAGGTACTTCCTTCCTTGTGGCTTTGCAAATAACCCCTACTCTATCCCCAAATATATGTTCTTCAAATTTCTCACTTAACTCCCTCTTCCCTTGCCGTTGCACATACAACATGTTCAAGCATTCGGCTTGGACTTCCGTAGACTTAGCATCAATATATATTTCTTGGAATACTGCTTCAGCCTAGAAATTTGTTACAAGTTGCCTAACATACCTACTAGAATTGGCATCTGCAACTCTTTCACTACTGGCTCTACTTTCCATTGCCTTGCAATACTGCTCAACAAAATCCCTCAACTTTGTATGCTTGTGTACAAATCCATTAAAAAAACTATGTATGCTTTTCGACCGCTGTGTAGTCTTCATTCCTGCCCAAAATAGGTGCTTCATGAAGGGAGGTGCCCACAGTATACGTCGCTCCTTATACAAACCTTGCAAGAAAGAATGAAAAATATAAACAAACAGGGGTGCTATGACAATAAACATAAACTGGACTACATAAACACGTTTTCAGTTCCTTTGAACATGGGTTCAATTATATAAACTTTCTTTTAATTTACTGTTATTAAAAACAATACCTGCAAGCCACTCTTCATCACCAAGATCATACTTCTCAATTGCAGCACCCCATTTCTCCTCAAATTCCACCTCTGACACACTATCATAAGTTGCATCAAGTAGAGCCTCCTTGAAATCTTTATAATCGTCATACATACCCAATTTCTTACCAAATTTAGTAAGTATGTGCCACAAGCACCAACGATGGTATATGTCCCCCATAACATTGGATAAGGGTTTCCTCATAGCCGCATCTTGGTATGTTAAAAAACATTTTTGAGCTTTCCCCCCATGCACATCAAGCATGTTTTAAAACCCAAGTATATGCATCTGCATCTTCGTGAGACACAAGTGCACAACCAAGTAAAATAGTTTGACCATGGTGATTTAGTCCAACACAATTTGCAAATGGACAATCATAATCATTAGTAAAATAAGTTGCATCAAAAGTAACAACATCTCTTAAATAATCGTAGGCCGCCATACTACTAGCATCAACCCATAATACATCTTTTAGATGACCGAAATCATCTAAACGGTGCATGTGGATTATCAACAGTCATTTTTTCAAAATAAGAAAGCATTGCATTTGTGTCTCCATCTACAAATTTCAATTTACGTTCCTTAGCAATAATATTACGCAAGTCCCGTTCCGTCACTAACATATTATCAAAGCCATTTCTCTCGAGAGCAAGACTCTTGTGGATAGTAGACAACTTCACTCCAGCATTTTTATCATTGAACAACTTCCTTCTATCTGAACAACTCACCTCCTCTTGCCTAAACTTACTAATATAACGACTCTTTCCAGGGGTGGGGTTGTGATTCTCATGCTTAAGGATAACTTTTTTCACTTCCCACGCCCCATCCAAAGTTATACAACATTGCAGGACAACCGCATTTCTTCGTCTCCCTAGTGGATATTTCAACACCATTTCTACCACAGGCAACCCTCTTCCCTTCAATCCTCCTACGATTGTCCCGTTCTCCTGCACTTTCACACTTCCACATGTAGTTCCGCTACTCTTCACCGCCATCCCGCGTCTTTTTGTTTTAACCCCAACAGCTCTAAGTACACCAAAACCTTGTTCTTTACCATACACCCTAAAACATTTATCAACCTCATCCCACAAACCAAAAACCATACCAACCACAGGAACTACAGTAGATACATTTCTCACATTTACATTTCTATCGTCTATCACTGTATCACATTGATTATGAGGGTCCTTTGCATTAGGAGTTTCAAATACATTGACATTATTATCTTCTATCACTGTATCACATTGGTTATGATGGTCCTTTGCATTAGGAGTTTCAAATGCACTGACATTCAAATCTAAAGAATGTTCCTCATGCCCACACTGTCAATGAAAAATACAAAATATCATTTTTTTCCATTATATATTGCATCACAACTTCACAACAACTGAATAAATTTTTCTATTTTTAATGATATCTTTTACTATAAGCAACACCACAATGACAAATATAAAATATCATATTTGCATCACAACTTCACAACAAGTGAATAATTTTTTTTTCTCACACAAACAACAAATCAGGGAAGCCCATTTCTTTTTCTAACAACAATTTATGTTTTTTTCTTACACAAACAACAAATCAGGGAAACCAATTTCACCCAACAACAATATTAATGATTGCATTTATTATCACAAACACCAAAATCTTTAATAAATACAATGAAGACAAATGACATAATTATTAAATACAAATTAATACTATTTATTAACATAAAACAACAAAATATATCCTTTTTCACACCATATTTTCAATATATAATCTTTCCAAATTTAATTATATACAATAATAATTATTTCACTATTTATTAAATAAACACACACACCAACATAATTATATTTAGCCCTAATTATCAATTAAATTCAACAATTATTAAATAATTACTAGGGGATTATTACCCACATCATGATTATCACTATCCATATTGAAACGCCAAATTTCTCCGTTTCCCGTTGACAACTTCCGGCACACTTCTTGTCTTGGTTTTGGTTTTCCCGCTGACAACTGGTTTTGGTTTTCCTTTGAGAACTTTTCCTTGGTCCCTACTCCTTGTTTTGCTTCTTTTTTCAATACAATGACCCACTTCTATCTTAAATAATTGGATACTGACCCACTTGTAAATTTTCAATGGGAATGAAGACCTCATACCCATTCCCTTCCTAAAGTAACGTCACTTTTTGCCAAAATATTATTTTAATCCTTCCCATAATATTTTATTAATATAAAGTTGTTAGAGGGCACCCTTGCCCACTAACTATTATTGCTTTATCACTCCTCTAAGGAGATAGATAGAGTGAAAACATAGTCAAATTTGGTAATGTTGCAATTAATATGAAAAATAAGGAAAACGTTGCAATAATAAAATAACAGAGGAAGTACTCCCTCTGCTTTTTTGTCTTGCTACATTGTTGGTGTGTGGTTTTCAAGACATTATATAACCCTTAGGGGGCGTTTGGTTGGAAGAGGGGAAAGGGAAAGAAATCAAGTAAGGGTTAGGAAAGGAAAGGAACCCCAAGCCCCCTACTTTACCAACATGTTTGGTTAGGCAAGAGAAAGGGTTACAAAAATTTCACCCTTTCTCCTCCTTCCCTCTCCTTGTCCCCTCTCTCCCCCCCGCCATCTCTTTTTCTCACTTATACTTAGGGGTGAAAGTTATTCGGATTAAATCCAATCTAATCCAATCCGAATTAGTAATTCGGATCGGATTCGAACTGTGTTTGGATTGGATTCGAATTGAGAATTTTTGAAAAAATGGATTTTCGGATCGGATCGGATTGGATTGAGGGTAATTGGATCCAAAAATCCAATATAACCGAATAGCAATATGCCTTGTATTATGTATCTGGATTAGGCTTAAGTACTAAACTGGATTTTTTTTTATAGAAAATCCTAGTCCATAGCCCAATAGGCGTATCACTTTAACCCTTCCCCTAAAACCCTAACAACACTTAGTTCCTCATTTCCTAAATCTATTAGTCTGTTGTTGTGCTTAATATATTTCATCGAAAAACTAGAGTTTTAAAAAATCGGATTTTCGGATCGGATCGGATCTAGAGTATGAAAATTCGGATTGGATTGGATCGGATTCAAACTCTAATCGGTTTGGATTCGGATTGGAAAATTGAAATCCAAATTTTGTTCAGATCGGATTGGATTAGGCCCTAATCCAAACTGTACACCGAACTTTCACCCCTACTTATACTCCCTAGTACCCCAAATCTTGGTATGAGCTTTCCAATCAGATTGCACAGCAATACAGCATATTTCTTAGAACATTTATCACATTTCCACTTCTTCTCACCATGTTTTCTACAAAAATGTTTCTTAATCCCAGTCAAAACTCCCAAAGCTCTTGAAGGATCATGAACACAACTAATTTATGGGCAAACGTAAACTCTCTTCTTAACCTCTTTACTCGATCTATGCCTCAACTTCCATGGCAAATTATGCCCTCTTCTATGAAGTTGGTGGCGGGGGATGGTTGTTTCAGATGTGGGAGAGGTTTAGGTGGGGTTTCGGTGGTGGTTTCGGCGGGAGGGGTGGGTTTCGGTGGTGGTTACAAGGGGTGGGATGGGTTTGGGTGGGTAAAGGGGGTACTTTCGATCGGTTTCGGGGTTGGTTTAGGGTTGCGGTGGGTAAGATCGGACGGTGGTTTCGAGCGAGAGGGGTTGCGGAGGGTGGGGTTAGACCGTGGTTTCCAAGCAGAGGGTGGTGGCGGCGCCGGATGGAGGGTAGTGGTGGCGGCGGCTTAGCGGGAGGGGTGGTGGCTTGAGTATGGGGTGGGTGGGGTGCTGTCGGCCTGGTGGTGTGGTGATGGTGGGGTGGTGGTCAATAGTGGTCAATGGTGGTTATGTTGTAGAGGGGTTTAGGGAATTCAAAACCTTAAGGGGGGACTAGGGAACCAATCTAAGGGGAAGGAGGGAATTCAAAACTGAAAAATGGGTAAAGGGAAAAGAAAAAACCATCAACCAAACATCAAGTAAGGGAAACACAAGTTTGGAAACCCTTTTCCTTTCCTAACACCCCTCAACCAAACGCCCCCTTAATATCTCTTATTTCGTTTAAGTAAAAATTATACAAATTTAATATTATAAATCTACACATCGAGACAAATCTAACAAAACCACACATGATTATATTTTTATTTATATAAAAAATCAAAATAATCAATCAAAATTGTTTCCTCTCCTCCCTCCTCTCTCCCTCTTCAATTCTCTTTCTAGGGTTTTTAATTTTCTTGGCCTCCTTGGCCGAAAATAGTCTAATTTCTTTAGAAATTAGACTATTTCCGACCCTTTTCCTTAGATTTTAGTGTTTTTTTAGTGTTACTATCTTTTTTATTGCTTTCTTCTGTTCAGTTCTCTCCATTCGTGAGAGTTTTTGTCCCCCTTTTTGGTGGTTGTTTCTCATCTTTGTATGAGTTTTCTTATTTTCATGGTGTCAATAATTTGGAAGATGGTCTGGATCCATAAAGGTTTAGGTTTTTTCAGCAATTCGTCATTGGGAACAATTATATCACAGAATCAGATTGTGAAGGTCTCTACTTGGAAAGATGCAAAGACATCGAAGTACACTGCTCGAGTCAAGCTTGAAGCGGTGGAGTTGGAGCTGTGCTCGAGTATGCTTAAAATTAATTCGTTCCATTGTGAAAATTGTTGCAATTTGCTAAATCTGTATTTTTCAGATCTTAGTTATCATTATATGTGCCGTTTGGCTTATTATTAATGATATATTTTCTTCCCGTCAAAAAAAAAAAAATAATCAATCAAAATTAGTGGTTCATTTTCCAAAACAACAAACTAGCAAATAAAAAGCAGAGGGAGTATAAAATATTCAATTGTTACCTTCTTCCTGTTACCGAGGAAGTAATAATTTTTCCAGCAATTTTCAGTTTTCACTCAAAAGTGAAAGTATCAGTGTATCACTCTACCGAGGAGAGAGAGAAGAGAAGGAGAAAGTGGAAGGGGAGAAGTAGAACAGCAGCAAAATCGATGCTTTGTTCCAGTGTCTGCTCCCTTATACACTGAACATACATATGCACCAATCATCAACATTCAATTTTCATTTCACAATTTCAGAAAAAAACCCTACTTCTCTTTTCCCGATTAAATCTTGCGATCATTTCATGATTTCTTCTTCAGATCAATTATGGCCAATTACTTAACTCAGTTCCAAGCTATCAAAAACACATGCGATCACCTCGTCATTGCTGGTAACACTTCTATTTTTATCATAATTTAGCCGAGTTTTTGCACAATTTTTACATCTAATTCTTTGATTTGCTCCTTAATTCGGTCTGATCCAATTAATTCAGTTCGCTTCTTGATTTATATTGATGCGGATTGATTCACATTGTTTTCTGATTTTAATCTTTATTTTTTGAGATATGAGAGTAGAATATGATGAATTTACACAATGTAGTACTTTAGTTCAAGGATTTTTAGTTGACTGCATCATCTTCTAGTTTTTGTTATTTTTTTAATGTTACACTGTGTTCTTTTTGTTACATTTTCCAGAACCTAGTTTTTTCTTGGAAACATGTGGAGATTTATACAGTATATGATAACTTGATAAGTAAGGCTGATTCGATTGGACGATGTATGGAGTAGCAATTTTATGGGAAGAAGTTCGTGACGAATCTTATACATAGGAGTCTTTGAAGTTTGAGTTTTGGACTTGATTGGAGATCACTTACTCGGTGATCTCCTCCAAGTATACAGGATTTTTTTTTTTTGCATTAGGTTACTCTTGATTGTTGTGTAGGTAGTGCCTTTTATGCCATCTGATTTTGGTGTCAACATCATACATTCTTTTAGATTGATGGCATTTAGTGAAACCTATAAGAGTCCGTTTTTAGTGGATAGTGGATACCATACCATTAGTCTTGAAATCATAAGTCGTTGCAAGGCAAGAAATTTGTAGAAAGTCGAGGTGTGACGTGCTAGTGAAGTCTTGCACATTAGGCTCTCAACACATTTACTTCATTTTTGGCACCAGTTATTGAAGGGTGTGCATCCGTCTTTGAACCATGGTTTTAAACCTCAAATGTGGTCGTGATCGTGATCACGGTAACGATCACAGCTACACTTTTGTAGGCAATTCAGATGGTTTACGACCTAATATTTTGGTCGCAGTGAGCTCAAAAACCTTTGCAAGGTGACCCCAATGCAATGATAATACCATGCTCTAAAAATCTTTTTTGATTGTGAAATAAAGGGGGGGGGGGATTGTGTGTGGCTAGAGTTATTGATATGACTAGAAAGCTGATAATAATAATTAATTCTACCATTTACTTTTTGTAGGATATATTTGGGCTTAGAAGTCAAAATTTGTTAACTTTTGTGCATCAATTTGTATTATTTGTTACTCTAACCAATACAATTAAGGATAGTCACGAGACGAGACGAACTCTAACGTGATTTGGCTCAGTTTGATTTGATCTTACTGAAGTTAACTTAAACTTGAATTCACCTCGAATCGAAATCTAGTATGAGCTTTGCTTGAGAACAATTTTCAAGTTCGAGCCAAGCTTGTGTATGGTGCGATAAATTAATTTCAATAGTATCATATAATACTAAAGTTTCGATCGCCGACCTTATACTTGTATTTGACTTAGGCTATACGTCATAGGCATTTTCTTTTGTAATTAAATTGGAAGTTTTCCTCAGGTAAAGGGTATATAACAATCAATTTAAATTTGAAAATTATGATTTTTTTATAAAAAATTACGACCTTGCCGAGCTGGTCAGACGAAGCCAATTGTTTCCAGATCCAGCTCATCTTGAACAATATATTGAGTTCTTATTGAGCTCATGTATAAAACATTCGAGTCGAATCCGATTTTTGGCGACTTATATCCAGCTGTTTGCGAGTGGCTCAGTTCGTGACCCCCCATACAGTAGTTCAGAAGTTGTTGGTCCAACTTAGCGTACTCTTAATAACTCAAAAAGTAATGGTTAGTAAACATTTTCATCTAAAGTAAGATATGTTCTATTATTTTGACACAGAGTTAGTAAATGCCATGTCAAAGCTTACACCTAAAGCTAAAAGTCATTACTTGTTACCAATATTAGAGGCCTTACAAGGGGGAATATAGCAAGAAATGGTGTTGATAGAGTTTTAGAGAAAGATCTAAAGACTGCTAAAGGGTATCTGGTTAAAACTTCAAATCTACTAGAGCCATGGAGAATTCACAAAGCTAGTCTTAAGTCGTTGTGTTTTGATATCCGTGCTGTCATACCCGAAGAATTTGACCTAGCGAGTTTCTCAGTGTTTTTGTTATAACGTTACCCAACTATTGCTTCGAGGTGACATAAAGTTCTTTTCCTCCTCTTGCTTTGGCTACAACATCTGCAGCACAACTATCTCTTTGCCTTCTCCAACCAACCTCTTTGATTGGATCTTGCTTAAATACATCAAAGCTTGCCATCTTGTGTACTTTCTTGGAATTGCTCAACATAGAGAGAGAGATTTATTTTGTTAGAATATTGGAAAGTGGCACATAAGTTAAATTTGTGCCATAATGAAATCTGGCCTTTGTTATCTTTGCTGCTTGAATTCTTTGTTGCTTTTTCACGTTCTTTGCTAATGCACTTATTATTTTATTCCAGTTGAAGATGTAAGTGATTTGTGGCCCAATGTCAAAAACTTGTTTGATGAGCGACTGCCATTCAAGAGGGCTTGTTTAAATAACAAGACTCGCAATCCCGTGTTTTTGGAGAAATTGCCAGCCGAATATATTTTGACCACAGACTCAAGGCTCCGCAGCCGCTTTCCGCAGGAGCAGTCACTATTTTGGTTTCGGGAGCCATATGCTACAGTGGTTCTTGTTACATGTGATGTAAGAAATTTGATTTTTTATCACTTTTCACCTTTCTTCTGGCTTTCAATGCGACATTTACTAATCTTTGTTATTGATGTTCTGTGAAGATTCTTTCTGTATAGTGTATTCCTTTTCAAATGAAGCACCCTTTGAAGTCCCCTTCTGTGCCTTTGTGACTGTTACTGGAGCTGATAAATTTCCTTCTTAAATTAATATTTATTTTGGATGTACTTATTAGTAGCATTAACTTTCGAGAGTCAAAAGTCTTCTGCAGCTTGGTCAGTTGCTTAATGACCAATCACATCCTGCTGTAATGAGTGAGGCGGATATGATTTCCTTAATTTGTTTCTTTTAGTGTTTATGATATTCTAACTCTTCCCTCATGCCATCTGATAATATCTCCCAACCACCGTCTTCAGCCTTGTAATATTGTGGCCTGTGAATCATCAAATTCTTGTATCATCAACACCCATGAATTCTTTCTAATTTTGTGTAGAGTCCACGACAAATATACTTTTTCTCTCATATGCGGACAATAATTTAACAAAAAATCGAGTAACACTCCATACGTTGTTGGGTATAAAGATCATTTGAAATAGATGTTTATTTTGTTATCATGCAATTTTTCAATAGTTCCATTAACACTCAAGGGTGTAAAATGCACATAATCATAAAAGATTGCTAAATTCCGATTAGGAATACACCGGGTACTTTAGGGGCAACTTTCAAATATCGATTTTTTTTAAATATTCTTTTTGTTATATAATAACTTATAATCAAAGTCTAAAGAGTACCAAATTAGGCAGTACATTTTCCATCCATTTGTAATGATTTATGAACTAGCCTAATGGGAATTGGTAGTGTAGTCATTGCATAACTTGTTGGTTAGGATTCTTTTGAAGAGGAAGCAAGGGAGTTAGTTTGACGAGGGAGAGGTTAAAGGGAATGAATTACTCTATAAATGAAAGATATCAAAAAGAGAGAGATGGCATGTTGGATATTTGATGGGAATTTCCTCTAATTTTATTTAGCTGTTTAGGAGAACAAGCCTCTAGAATCCTCGTGCATATCTTTTAATTTCTAAATTAACAGCTAATTGAATCAAAACCACCATTTGCATTTTTTTATCATGTTCATTGCAATCCTCCAATGAGTACTATTATAATCTTGGGTTGAGGGGAAAGGCCCACCTGTTCCAACCGAGATCTGCCTCTGGCCATAAGCTGCCATCTGTGAGTGCTTTATGCCATGTCTTACGAGAGCTACTGATTTAATACTATAAAGACCAGAAAAGACAAAGAAGCTGATTGGTCTATTTTCATCCCCTCAAACAACAAAGTCTGTGGCGTCATCCAAGGGAAAATTAAATAATTAGGTAGCCTCTTTGCTTTAGCTAAGTATGCACAAACACATTGTGGAAGTGGTTCCCGAATCTGAATGTTTGCAGTGTCATATCTCATGATGGTAAAAAAACTCAAAATGAGATGCGTGCTGTTTGGACGAGTGAGAATTATTGATATGGAGTCTAGTGTATCAAAAATGTTTTGAGATAAATGCAACATGGTAGCAATTGCGGTCTACAGACTACAGAGAAAGAATAGATTTCGAAGGTTCTTATCAGAAAGGAAATAAAACATGGAAACAGAATGTAAGCCATTGAAGAATATCATCGCCGTAGGATTGAAGATCTTGGGTCTTTCTGAGAAAAAAAGAAGAGTGACAAATATGCTTTACAGCAAAAGTTTTAAAAACTAAAAAGAAGGCTCTCAGCCTCTCCTTCCCGATTGTTTGGTGTATTTGGTTAAGATGCTCAGACCACTTTCTCGGGTGCAACTTTATTGCCTGACCTGCTTTGAACTGGAATAATTTACTTTGCTTCTTTTTAGGCTACGGTGACTGGGCCTTTTGTGATTAAGGACAGCCTGTCCTGCCTCTTATTTTTATTTTTCTGTTAACATTGTTTATGTTTCTTTTATAAAATGGTCTCCGCATTCTATTTTCATGTATTTGGCGCGTAAGCTATTTGTATAGATTTCTGCAAGCTTGGTTCTTATATCTTCTTTTAGTAATAAAGAGCATAATTAAGAATGGTTTGCAGGAAGGGTTCATGTTTACTATTGACTAGCCCCTTCTGTAGTCTTATTGTTAATTTTTGGTCACAATGTATGTTAACTTTGTGTTTGTTTGCCCCAATTCCCTTCATCTGCAGGATCTTGATGAGTTTAAATCCATCCTCAAACCTCGAGTGAAATTGATTGTGCAAAATGATGAAAAAGAGTGGTTCATTGTGTTTGTGAATAGAGCTCACCCCAGCAACGATCAAGCTACCAAGATGGCAAAAAGGGTCTATGCGAAGGTAGAAGTGGAATTCAGCTCAAAGAAGAGAGAAAGGTAATTTTTCAGCAGCAAGGTAACTGTCATTTCTGCAGTATGTCATTCCTAGAGATTGTGTGACTTAAAGCATTGACATATGGTGCAGCTATACATCACTTAAATGAGCTTTTATGACTGGATATATTGACCAACTAATAATCAATAATAAGATTGTACGATTGATTTTGGGATTAATTTTTTCCCCCATTCTATCGTTCTTGGATTGTGGGCAGACTTTCACGAAGTGTGATCAATGATCATGACTACTCATAGTGGCAGATGCATCCTTCTGGAGTCGCGATCTATGGAATGATCAATCTGTATGTGAGAGGTTGAACACTTAATTTTCTGAATCATTTTCTGAGTGATTCTTATAACCTCGTTTCTAGTTACATGAGAACTTGTAATAGAAGAGGGTTGCATTGACTTCTGATATAATAACCATACTAGACAGTTGTGTGCTTACTATATGTTGTTTAAACTCTTGGTTAATCTCTTCATCGTCAGGGATTTTTGATGCATAATGTGTTTTACTGGATACTGGTTGTTCTCATGGTAGTTAGCGATGAATACCAACCAAGTGTTCTTTTAGCAGATCACATGGTTTCTGGTCAGGATTTTTGGTCGTGTTGTGGAAATGCATCTGATCTTAGTTACCGCTGATGTTACTTCCAGCCTTAGACAGAAGGCAATATGTCTAAGGCTGCACGTCTCGTCTCCTTTTAGGAATGTGGACCTCCTTCACCTTTAGCTAGGTAGTATATTGTCTACTGTCAATGTGTGCTATCAGACTTGTCTTCCAAATTTGATATGCATGCTTAACTGGGACCTTTTTGGCTGTTCACATTAGTAGTTATATAAAGGTTAGGACGAAATCATTTGGATAGACAATGGTGGTATATTGTACCTTATTTATCTAGTAGCGCATTGTTTATTCTGATTTTGGAGGATACATGCTCTGTCTCTTCCCAGTATGCTTTAATACATTGTTTTCTGGCCTGTGATATGTTGGATTCAACCTACAAGGCTACAAAAGTAGAAGCGTGGCATAATTATGGAAAACTTCACAGCAAACTGAGCAGCAACTGCTGAGAATTGGGATTGATGGATGTCCCAGACTTTTCTGCTGGCGAATTGGGTGAAAGTTATTGTCTCCACTCTCCTGTTTAACACTGGAAATTTTATCTCTTAGGTGTTGCAAACTAGACATACATGGACCAGACGCAAATTTTTGGGAAGATTTTGAGTCCAAGATCATGGAGTGTATTCGCAATACACTGGATAGACGGGTTCAATTTTACGAGGAAGAGATTCGAAAGCTGAGTGAGCAGCGATTCATGCCAATCTGGAACTTTTGTAACTTCTTTATCCTGAAGGTTCTCATAGTTCTATCCTTACTATTAACTAGAAAGTGGCTATTGAGGAATGTTTGAACTAGCTTAAAATTTGTGTTGTTGCTGAAACTTATTGTTTATGGCGGCCCTTCATTTTTAGTTGTTTCAAGCAACAGAATGAACATCCTAAATATCAATTAGTACGATTTCTTACATGGAGTTGCTTATATCTCTTTGAAATTACTATAAATTTGAGAACAGTTTCTGTCTCTGCTGTAGTTCTTGCATGTATCTAGAAGTATATATATTCTGAAATTAATCCTAATATTATATATGAAATATTTTGGTGTTCATAACCTTAGTTATTGTTTTCCTTTTTGACCTGAAATTGTCTTATTTGCTTTAGGAAAGCTTGGCTTTTATGTTTGAGATGGCTCATCTTTATGAAGATTCTTTACGCGAGTATGATGAGCTAGAACTTTGTTACTTGGAAACAGGTAATTTGTCTCTTATGCCTACTTTATTAGGATAGTGCGTCCATGAATTAACAAATTCTTTCGGTTGTTGAGAACTTTATCGTATTTGGCAGCTTAAATTATACTACAAATCATAGGTTTTGCTGTGGATATGTGAACTTTGAATGATTGAATTTCATAACTTCAAGAGTAGATCTTGAAGTTTCATGATATTGAATACTTCCTACATTCTTTTTTAATTGCAACTTTTCCCTTATTTGGAAGTTTTATATTAATTGCAACATTTCCCTATTTGGTAATATTTTCTCTCTATCTCTCTCCTATCACATGGGTCCTACTATTTATCTATCTCTATCTCTCTCCTCTTCACATGGGTCCTACTATTTATCTATCTCTCTCTCTCTCCTCTTCACATGGGTTTCTTAAAAAATGTGCCAATGGGGTATGTTGCAATTATTATAGAACGGAGGAAGTATATCATGAGGCAGTCTCATATAAACTCCTTTCACAATTTACGAGTCCTGAGCAAAATAGTCAATAGGTGCGCGTAAGTCGATGTCCTTGTACCTCGTTTGTCTCTATTTATAGGCTCTTCCTGGCATTCCTCTGCAGATTGAAGGGACAACCTTCAGCCTGTTCTTCACAGATCTGATAATGGAGATTCTATTAGGATGCAGGAGAAGGGTTGAAGGAAAACATGATGGGTGGTGGATTGGCAGGTGCTTGGTTCCTCCTACACTCCTGGCAGATCTGTTGAAAAGAGAAGGTTTGGCAGAGTTCATGGTTGGATAAGGGAACATCAATTCTCATGGAACAATTTGGAGTTATGGTCTTTTAGAGGGCAAGTTTGTCCAGACTCCAGATATTTGACATGGTGGGGGACGGTGAAGATCTGATTTTATGGTTGTACTTGGTAAAGTGATGCAAAGAGATGGTGGCTGGTGGCAATGACAATTTCATTAGCCAGTGCAACAGATTGTTGGTGGTTTTGAATGTAGTTTAAGGAAGTGAGGGACAAAGTAGATGCTCTCATTATAGGCGGCCTGAGGCTGGGTATGGCCATGAACCTTTAGTTTCTGACTAGGTATTTGAGCTGAAAATGTTCAATGGCATGTGAAGAGCTGTGTGCGCCCTGTGCGCTGGCATGTGAAGTGCGTGAAATCATTTAAAAAGGCAGTGTGAGGTAGTGAATTGTAGTATTAAGGGATTACAATAAACATCAGTTTGACTTGGGTAAGATCTTGATGTCCTTCAGATCGTTTAGCTGGAATAATCAAAAGTTTTGAGGAATGTGTATATAAATTAAACAAATTGAAGGTTTCGAGGAACTGTGTCTATGTTACATTTGTAAGGCTTCTGCTGCTGTAAGGTGATAGATCTACTCCTCTATTAATGTTACGCTTAGTTTGAGGTTCGCGTTGTGGATGGTGAAATAGCTTGAGGATCAGAACTTGATTAGGATTAACTCTTCCACTCATTCTAGGTCTTTATTCTAAATAAAAATGCCAATGTTACGTTTTGGTTTTGGAGACTCAAATGAAGTTCAAGCTGGTGTTTTTTGGTGACTTCTGGGAGATAAATGGGTCTAATTCTTGCAGTGTATCAGGAATTTTTGTCATATCTATGTTTCAGTTATGATTGGTTTTATAGACGTTTCAGCTTTCCCGTAATTAGTAGGTGAATTCATTGATTTGGCGTGTAACCAATAGTTTAAGGAAGATAATGTTTGTAATCGTGTGTCGGATGGGGTTTTGGGTAAATGGTCAAGTTCAGGAGGGAAAAATGGATGGTTTAGTCCTGTTGAGAGTGGTATCAAATTATGCAATCAAGGCACTGACATCTTACCAACACAATGGAGAGGCAGTATGGATGATGATGATAGAGCATTAGACTGTATTTTCTAAATATAATATGAAACCTTTATTTATCGTGTGAGGGAAAGTTTGATAACATGTTGAATTGCTGGATTAATTTTGGAAAATCGAGCTAGAATTATTAATTTGAATAATCTATCATGATGATTATGAGTCCAAGAGGATTTTTATTAAGGGCACTTTTGGTATCAGTGGCTCACTGCCACCTTCCCTTTTTTGGTTTTAAAATTTTACTATTTATATGATATAGGCTCTATAATGAACTTGTAACAAGTCATAATGGTCATGTTTATTGAGGAAACTAACAATAGAAATATGGAACTAATTTTTTTTTTTCTGGTTTCTAAATTTTAGTTTTTTTGATTTCCAGAAAAACTGACAATTGAAAATAGAAAACGATAATGAACAAGCCCTTAGAGCTTGGTTATTTGTTTGCTAGTTTATAGTTTACTGTGAGAACGTCTCATCTTGCTGCAGTACTCTTCTTTCTTGATTAATAAACTCTATCTTGTTTATCCGACAATAAAGTGTGAGTATTCAACCAAGTATATCCATATGAGCAAAAACATTGTAGGATACTATTTATTCCTGATTCCTTTCAAGTGGTCGTATCTTATGATATTTAGTGGACTAGTGGTATGACTTGTGTTCTGAATATGTTTCCCTTTCTTTAAGAGGCTCTGCATGGGGAAGGGCAACAATATATGAATTGAATAAGTTCGTCAAGAACATGATTGCTTGCACAGGGAAGGGTAATATTATATGAACAGGTATGTGGGTCAAGAAAATGGCTGCGTCAACTTGGACGATTTGTTTTTAGCCTGGCCTTCCTTGTGCCTTTTGGTTGACTTTATTAAAGGTCACGTGTCCTGCATTTTATGAGTGGCAAATATGTGAACACCACTTAGCCACCATCGAATGTAATGGAAGTGTGAACGATTAAAGTCAAGTAGGACAATTAACAATAGCATACAAGTATGAAATGGGTCTTTAACCTTGGACCTGTTTGCAAGAAATTATCCCAGGCCACCAGTCATATTTACTTATACCAGGAAGGGTAAAAAGGGAAATTCCTAGGGTCTGTTAGTACTTAGGAGTGTGAAGGAAAGTTTGTTAGCTGCAGTGTTTGGTTAGCTGCAAAACAATGATGCCATTCTGTTAGGCCTTTACTACATAAAGGCTTGTAATTATATTATTAGAGAGAGCTTTTTGGTCCTCTCGATTTGTCGAATAATTAGGGGGAGTATGGTTTTTCAAGAGGAAAGGGAAAGGGGTTGAGAAAAGGGTTACGAGGAGAATGGAAAGGATTACCCTTAGATTTTAAAAGTTGTTTGTTTGAATATATTAAAGGGAGACCCTAAAATTCCCCCACCGCAACTTTCCCACTTTAACAACCACCATTCATGCTCTTTGAATTTTAGGTCCTTCATCAGCACGTTGCTGCGGATTCCCCTCCTCCAACGTCGCTGATATTCCCTCCCTCACCGCCACCCCCTTCCCCTTCCTTTGCCGGCACCTCCTTTTCCCTCAGCTCAAGGTGATCTCTCTTATAGATTTGGTGGTTCCCGGTGGAGGGTGGTTGTTTCTTTGGTTGGGCTGGTGTTTCGGTGGGAGGGGTGGTGTTTTTTGGCTCATAAGTTGGTTGTTTGGGTGGCTGTGCTAGTGTTTCAGGGAGTCGGGTGGTGTTTTTGCGTGGCTTGGTGGTGTTTTCGGTGCTTGGGTTTTGATGGTTGTGCGGTGGTTTTAGGTGATGGGCTAGGGTTTTGGGTGGAGGGGGTGGTGGTATGAGGTGGAGAGGTGGTGGTTTCAGGTGGTGAAGTGGTGGTTTCGGTGGAGTTGAGGTGGTTCTGGTGGCGATGTGGTGGTGGTCGAGGTAACCATAGAGTACAGGAGAGAAAGGGTAAGTGAAACCTTTGGGGAGGGATTGATTGAATGGACCTAGTAATAAACAAGTAAGGGAATCAACTTACTTGATTCTTTTACTCTGAGTTCATTACTATAACATCTATCTTTGAGCTACTTTCTTTATTTTATATTTAATTTCTTTGTGAGTTATGATCAAACCTGAATTTTTTTTAGTACTCTTATGGCCTCAACCTTTCTTATGACGATTTCATGTTAGCCAACCCTCAAATCATTTTGGGACTAGGCTTTGTTGTTGTTGCTGTTGTTATGGCCTCAACCTTAATCATGAGGCTCATAAAATGATTTGTTGGGGTAGGTGATGTAGTGGCCTAGATTGAAGTACAAACACCGATACTGTTATTCTTGTGTGTTGTTGATTGAAGACGCAATAATCTTACTGCTTTCCTTATTAACTTGAAGATGAATTGAAGATTATGTTTTTTTTTGTTCTTTCTTTTTCCTTAAATGTTTATTGGACATGAAAGGCTTCCTAGTCTAGCCTAATGTACGGCTATAGTGTTGGAACATGTGGTAGTTTTTCAAATCAATACATCGCAACTTGAAAAAAGGCCTTGACTTATCTCGAAACAGCCGATACAAAGGACATATGGCTGATACAGGTTTGCAACAAGTCTATATGGTATATAATAATTATTAAGTCGTTTAATTGTGAATCTCACTCAACATTGCAATGCAATTTGCAATAATTTACTGGTGACCGTGGCCGTTAATCATGATCCAATTTTGGCGCTAGCTAGGTTGGCCCTTATGTAGGGTGGTGGTGGTGGTGGGGGATAGAGGCTTGAAATTTGCAAATTATTATGAATTTCTGATTATATTTAATAGTTTTGCGTTGTTTACACTACATGATTTTGTGTAATAATGGTATTTTGTTTCATTGTTTTGCTAACCCTTATCATTGGTTATATTTCATGGAACCTGGTAACTGGAAAGTGGAAAGAAGTTTTTGATGATAAGATTGGAGTTTGAGTATCATACCTTTCACTTTCATCATTAAAGTATATGACAAAAGGGGGGGGAGATCTTTGAAAGTTTGGTATATATGGGTGTGAATAAGTAAGAGCATCCTCTTTTGTGAGATTATTCTTTCTATCTTACTTTCTTTCCCCTTGATATCATCTTCGTCTTTCTGAAGATCCATTTACTTCTTATAGATTATCGGTGATCAAGGTCAATTCTATCCTTGCTCATTTCGCTTAATACAATTATTGTTGTCCATAATTATACTTCCTCGGGGTCATAATGATCTTCCTTTTGCCCTAGCTCCACGTATCTAGGAAAGTGGAATTTGTTACTAGAGGGGGAATGGAGGTAACAAACCAGGGGAGTCCATTACTACCAAGTAATGATAATGGATTGAGGAGGGGATGAACCAAACTAGAAGAAAGGGAGTAGTATTTGATTCCATGTCTTAGAGCCCAAGAATGTTGAACCAAACATGCTCTTTTATGGAAAGAGGAATAGCCTTGTGGAATGATGGGAGTAGTTGATATTGATTTTGTGTATCATTCTTTTGTCAACAAGTGTTGTTACTAATGGTAATAAAAAAAAATCATTGTTATTATTAAAATTGTCGTTATTATTATTGTATTTTCATAATTATAATTATAAGTGTCATAAATTTATATGATCATTGTCATCATCATCAATAAACCATCATTATCATTAATGTTATTATTACACCCTATTTTAGCTTATAGCGTTATTATGGGTACTGGAAAAAATTTCGGTTATTAGTGTTATACTTTAATATTATCGTTATTATCAGTAGTTACTAATTATTAGTTTCTACAAAACAGAAAATTATTTTGAGAACTGTGCAGAATGCTGTTCTCGGGAAAATTTAAGTTGTATTAAAAGTTTTTGTTATTTCTGGAAATTGTAATATATAAATTCCATAATTAGGGGCGATGAACTTTTAATAAAAATAAGATAATTGGAGGATACAAATTCAAGGAAAAGAGAGGAATGCTGAGAGGAATTCATAGGAACCAATTGTTTTAGAATCTTGTGAAAGTATAGCAAGACGCACCTCTATTTTGAAACCTTGGACATTTCAATTGTTGGTATATACTCCTTTTATCTCGTGTTTAACACCTACTGTTTATGGGTGTAGGTTCTAATTGTTGGTATAAACCCTAACTTTTATGCAGTAAATGTGAGTGGAAAGAGGAGGGAATTTGGTGGAATGGACCAAGGTGATGATCAAGCTGCACTGCTACATCCTGGAATTAAACCACTGGCACAATTTGTTCAAGATGATTCTTTTAGAGAATTTGAGTTCCGTCAGTATCTTTTTGCATGTCAAGCAAAGGTATCAAAAGTGTTTTATCTTTGTTTAGCTATATTAAATGGACACTGTTTCGTATTGAAGCTTCTTCTTAAGAATAGGACTCTATTACATGGAAAAGTGGGCTTGACACTCAGAAACTTTACTCCTGGTACAATTGTACAAAAGTGCAAACTTCTTACATATTGGCCAAGCCTGATACTTGGAGTTGGAACACACATACCCTGGCTGGATATTTGTTATTAACTTTGTGTAACTTAGGGAATTGTTTCAGAACCCTATGTTAGACTTAAGCTTACCGACCAAAGCAAAATCTTTACTAGATATGCTCTCTTGTTCTTGAAACAATTGATCCTGCTGCAACTGCTGTCATATGCAATTTCATTTCTCTCCTACCTCCACAGAATTGGATAGGATGCTCTTATACTGATATATTTCACTCCTAGCATCCCAACTGCATAATCTGCTGTGGGGGAGATTGTATCTTGCCTAAGCATATCTCTGTATACATACTAGGTATTTGGAGATATCTTTAATTGTTACTTATTAGCTAAGAAGTCCCGGATATCAAAGGCGAAAAATATACATAGTGCAAGTAGTAGTAGTACAGACTGCAGTTGGCCTTTTGTCACTTGTTATTTTTTGTAGCTCTTTTCATTCTGACACAAGCAGTATCCCATTATGTTTATGAGGTTCATCGAATTCCTCTGAGATTCCAATTGTCAACTGGAAGAGTCTTGCTTTTAGTGATCCTATAAAAGATATATCATTTCTATCTTCTCTCGTTAGCTGCTCAGTATAAGCACTCCTAATCTGTTTGATTCATGTTCTTGTTTGGTATCAACTTGTGGGCGTTTGGCTGTGTTTGTTGGGTACATCAGATTGGTGAGATTGTATTGTCAATGCTTCAGAATATATAAGTGAGGATCATTTTAGTTTAAAATAGGTGTTGCTTTCATTGCATCTTTTCGTAAGGAGGGTGATGTGACAGGGAAAAACTAACTCATAGGAGAGGTCGCATTTGCGATAAATGATCGGATATTGTGGAATTGCTTGTAACGGATGTAATGGAACAAATCACAGCAAATGCAGTTTCATGAAGTCACTTTAATGGGTTTCTGCAGTAAATCTACTAAGAGATTCACTGTACAAGGAGGACAACAAGAAGAACAGGCAGAGTTATATTGATAATCCCCCAGAGTCTGCTCTCTCCAATTACAACCACCAAATAATTCTCAATACATAACTCTACCTCTATTCCTCTATTTATAACCATAGCTACTGGGCAAAAGATGCCTTTCTGCTCTCTAGATATTCTAGATACTTCTCTGTCATTTTCTCTCACTACAACAGATTTCCCATGAGTCATCATAACTAACTTAATACAGAATTATAAGAATCACCATAACTAACTCAATACGGAATAATTAAGGAAATACTTTGCTGCCCTTGCCCTTCTTCTGTACGTGAAACGAATAGGTGGGTTTATTGCAGTTTCTAACAATTTAACCTCATAGCTGCATCTTTTTTTCAGATAAAGAAGAAATCTTTTC